>CM077147.1:25688365-25788007 GCA_039583875.1 Platanthera guangdongensis
CAACTCGTTGTACTGGCGAGTTCTCTGAATTCGCGGCGACATTGGATCCCGAAAGCGGACCCCCTGGCTGCTCGCCGGATAGCGCGACTGCGTTGGTGCGCTCTTCTCTTGCCCAAGGGGCTCCTTAAGGATCTCGCATATTCGATGGCGCTTCCTCTTCTGGGTAAGCGGCGTCAGCGTGATGAGGAGAAGTCGCCGTGTACCTCTGGGCGCTGAGCGAAATGCTAGAGACTGGTGGAGAGCAACCAGCAGCTCAACGTTCAGAGGACGACCATAAGCATTATCTGGGGGGGGGGGGAGTTTTCAGAGGCATTTCTAGATCACTCATCCAGCACACTGACCAAGCTACACTGCAGGAGAGGTTCCTGCACATCTGTCGGAGTGACCGGATGGTGGCCCCAGCAGCGCCGAGCACGGATTGAGGTCCCCAGAGGTCAGGGACGAGATAGAGGAGCCGCTCCCGTTAACAGGAGAGAGAGCGTAGACAGAGGAAGCCTATAGGCACCCACCAGCACCCCCAGCACTTCAGCAGGAGCCCATGCCAGCTCCAGTACCATAGCTCATACTAGTAGCTTGAAGATATGTTCTCCTTGCATGGAGCCATTTTCTGTGCCAGCAGTCGGGGCACATGGCAGCTTTCTGGCCGCAGACAGTAAGAAGGTCATGATTAGGGGCAGTTTAAGGAGGATATGCAGCTTATGGACAGAGCCAAAGAGGCTGAAGCGGTAGAGTTAGCAGGAAAGGTTAGCAGGGCCGAGAAGCACCCTTGGAAGCTTATGCGTTGGACCTTCAGCATGGACCGGCCCCCGATGTAGTGATAGGTATATATCTTAAACACTAGAGTTACGTCAGATATTGATAGCTATGTTATATACTATATATGTATGCCTACATTGAATGCGTGTATTGTTGTTTGATATGTATATACTCCTCATCTACTTCAAAATGAAGAATCAAATTCAAGTGCTCATCAAAGTTCCTGTGGTGTGAAATTTTCCTGATGTTTTCCCTGAGTCCCTCTCGGGTTTCCCACCACAACGAGAGGTTGACCCTTAGATTGAGCTTGTGTCCGGATCTCGGCCAGTGTCCCGAGCACCATATCGAATGACCCCTAAGGAATTGGCTGAGTTGAAGACCCAGCTTTAGGAACTAATAGATGTTGGATTCGTCCACCCAAGTTCCTCTCCATGGGGAGCCCCTATACTATTTGTAAAGAAGAAAGATGGGACACTACGCTTGTACATAGACTACAGAGAAATAAACAAACTTATTATACAGAATACAAATCTACGTCCAAGGATTAACGAGTTGTTCGATCAATTGCAAGGTGCATTCGTATTCTCTAATATGGACCTAAGATCAGGATACTATCAGCTTCGGGTCCAGGAGGATGATATCCCCAATATTGTCTTTAACTCCTGCTGTGATCTATAAGAGTTTATGGTGATGCATTTTGGACCACTAACGCCCCCTCTGTCTTTATTACTCTAATGAATTAAGTGTTCGAATCCTTTCTAAATCTTTTTATGATCGTCTCTATCGATGACATCATGATATAGTCGAAGACCACGACAGACCATTCTAGACACCTGCAAATAGTGTTGCTTAAACTTTGTGAGCACTCTCTCTGCGCCAAGTTCAACAAGTGTGAATTTTGGTTAGAGGAGGTCAGATTTTTGGGCCATACTGTCAACAAGAATGGAGTGGCGGTAGATCAAGCTAAAATCTAGACAGTTCAAAGCTGGCCGCCACTTAAGACGGTAGCAGACATACAAAATTTCCTTGGTCTTGCCAGGTATTACAGGAAATTCGTGGAAATTTATCCTAGATTGTGTTACCCTTACAACTTTTACGAGAAAGGATGTTGCATTTCGATGGATGACGAAATGTGAGACTGTGTTCAAAGCAGCTAACTTCTGCCCCAATCCTTACGATCCCCTCGAGAATAAAAGGATTCTAGTTTTATGTTGATGTCTCCATGAAAGGATTAGGAGCTGTTCTGATGCAGTATGGCAAGGCATTAGCATGTGCGTCGCGCCACCAAAAGCCGCACGAGCTGAATTACGCAACCCGCGATCTAGAATTGGGTGCTGTTGTTTTTTCCCTCAAGATCTGGAAATAGTAATTGTACGGAGTAAGATGCGAGATCTTCTCTGACCATAAGAGCCTCAGATACATCTTGACTCAAAAAGAGTTGCACCTTTGGCAGCGCTGATGGTTGGAATTTCTGTGTGATTATGATTTCGCTCTTTAGTACCACCCTGGGAAGGCTAATAAGGTTGCTGACATATTGAGTCGCCAACCCCTAATGACCTGGAGCTGGATGGAGCAAATTTCAATGGAATGGTTTCAGTCTTTGATAGACTTGGAGATTACTCTTGTTGCTCGTAGGGATCCGGAAGAATACTAGTCCTAGTTATACTGGATGGAAATACAGTGCGACATCCAGGATCAAATATGAGAGGCCCAGAAGGTCGATCCGGAAGTGATCCTGATTATCCAATCCCTACAATATGGAGCACAAGAGGAGTTCAAATTGCACGATGGGATCTTGTAGTTCAGGCACCACATTTCTATTCCCTCCACTGAAGGAATCCAAGATGAGATTCTTCGAGAAGTGCACCCGTTTAGGTATTCTATTCACCCTGGTGTGGTTAAGATGTATGTTGATCTACGCAGGACCCTTTATTGGCCAGTAATGAAAATAGACATCACTAACTTCGTGGCCCAGTGCCAGACCTGTCAAAGGGTTAAAGCTAAATGTCGCAACCAGGCGGCCTGCTGCAGCCCCTACCGATACCAGAGTGGAATTTTGAAGATATTTCCATAGATTTTGACTACAACTTACCTCGATCCCGTGCTGGAAACAACCTATATGGGTTGTCATGGATCTACTTACCAAGGTAGCACGGTTCATTCCAAATTTAACAGGGTGATGGAGTTGACGTTCTTGCTAGATTGTTCATAGAATAAGAGGTCCGCTTCTACGGAGTGCCGAAGACCATTGTGTTGGATCGTGATGGACATTTCAAATCCAAGGAGTGAAGGTGGGTAGAGGCATACTTGTGGACCAAGTTGGCCTTTAGCACCGCCTTCCACCCCTCAGACAGATGGGCATACGGAAGGGACGAACCAGACGATGGAGGATCTACTCCGACTATGCATAGTAGGGCACAACAAGCCATGGGAACAGCTGTTGCCTTTAGTTGAGTTTTTTTTATAATAAACGTTATCAAGCCAGCATTAAGATGACACCATATGAGACTTTATAGGGAAGGCGTTGCCGAACTTCATTGACTTGAGCTTAAGATAAGGACCTTGAAGCCTTAGGAATGACTTATATTGATGATACTGCGGCAGCGATATGGCTAATCCAGGAGAGAATGCGTGAAGCGCAGAGCCAGCATGCCAAATATTATGATGCGCGACACTGACCAGTGGAGTTTAGCGTGAGAAAAATGGTATTTTGTAAATTAATCCATGCACGATGTCTACCGGTTAAGGAAGCAAAAGAAACTTGATTCCCGCTATTTGGGCCCCTATCAGGTGATAGAGCGTGTTGGCCCTGTTGCCTATCGATTAGCCCTGCTCCCAGAATTGGGAAATCTCCATAATGTGTTTCATGTCTCATCCCGACGAGTCCTCCAACAACCAGAGCAACATCTACCTACACCACAAGTGCAACTGCAGTCCGATAGATCAGTCCAACTTGAACCGGTCAGCATAGTAGGTTATAAAGTAAAGAGATATGTGCAACAGGATCATTCCGATGGTCAAGATTTTGTGGTCGAATTACGTACAAGATGAATGTACATGAGAACCGAAAGCACTCGTCTGAGAAAAGCACCTAGAGCTCTTTCCCCAAGTATGTTACTTTTCCCCCTACTTTAATAAAATTTTTGGGGACAAAAATACTTTTATTTTTATTGGATTGTAACATCCCGACTTTTATTAGGCCACCAGAACCCTAATGGGCCCAATAAAAGTGACCCGAACCTCTACCCGTGACTCGGTAGGAGGCAACCATAGGAAGGATATAGAGCTAGGGAACTCCGATTTGAGTTCTATCAGTTCATGTGGCCTCGTATAGTAAATATGAGCTCATCAGAACTCATTCTGTTGAATTCCGAGATCATATGGTGGATATGGTCGTTCCTCGTAAAATATCGTGAAAACGAGATTTTTGAATATCGAGCTTTAGAACTCCTATTTGAGTTCTGTCAGTTCCCGTGACATCATATAGTCAATACGAGTGTGGTGGAACTCATTCTGTTGAATTTCGAGGTCATATGGTGGATATGGCCGTTCCTCACAAAACGTCGCAAAAATGAGATTTTTGGATATTGACATTGAGAACTCCGATTTGAGTTCTGTCAGTTCCTATAACTTCGTATAGTCGATACGAAAGCATCGGAACTCGTTGCGTCGCGATTCGAAGCCTAACGATGATTATTAGCATTTTGACAGTTTTAGCGCGCCGCGACACACAGATTTTGAATATTTAACAAATGAACTCCAATTCGACCCCGGTCAGTGGCATTAGATTCGTATGGTCAATACAAAGTCAACAAAGTTGGCCCCGGTCAGCTTCGATGATGGGTGTTCAATCTGTGGTCAAATCAAGCACATTCGTGCACCAAAAAGCATGTGCACAACAATTGTGACACGACATCCCAACTTTGACCCGACCCCCGATAACTTCGTACTTTACCTTGAACCTGGGAACCCCATGGTTGACTTTGGTCACCTCTTTAAAACACAAATTTTTATGTTTTAAAAACTCTCCACCACTCCCCAACTTGAGGCTAACTCACTAGGTTTTATTTACATAGACTCTGCCGTCCCCAAGGCTAAACTAGGTTTACAGCCATATGTGGGCCCAAAATATTTAGCCAAGAATCTTGGGGAATGGGCCTTAGGCCAAGCCCAAGAGGAAGCTCATTCCCTTTCCCTTTTCTCTTCTCTTCCATACCAAACTCCAAGCCTCCTATGGGGGACATTTGGCAGCACCTCCTCCACAAAATAGGACCAGCAACAGTCTTAACCATGGTTGTAGGGGTGGAAATAGGCCAGACGGCCTATCAGGGGCCTGCGACCTGGCCTGCCATAGGCCCGACCTATTTTCTATTTACCATAAAAATAGGCCTATAATTGGGCCTGTTTTTAAAACAGGCCTAGGCCTCTACTATTAAATCCTGGCCTGTAAGCCTGCATGCCGGCCTATATTATTTTTAAATAATAATTAATATAAATTTATTATATAAACTTAAATATTAATCAAATATAAATTAATTATATATACCTAATTACTAATCATATATTAAGAAAGACTTTAGAAAAATGAATTATTAAGTAGATCTAAGTAGGCCTATAGGTCAAGTCAGACCTACCAGTTTTACAAAATAGGCCAGGTTAGACCTACATTTTGGCCTACATTAGGCTAATAGGTCAGGCTCAGGCCCAAAAATACTAATGTAGGCCGGGCCTATTTTCCATAAAACCTTGCCTGGCCTGGTCTATTTCCACCCCTACCTGGTTGGATTAAGATAAACCCTAAAGTAATAAAGGGAACCAATACAAAGCCTCCACCTTCTCGATCCTCTCTCCAACCAATAAGAGGCTGACACCATGCTTGTACCTCACCAATGGAGGACTGACACATGCCCCATACAGCTGAGTAGTTAACCCTAGGAGGGTAGACTAACCTTACCTTAGTTTGTTAAACCAAGAAGGAGAAGAGGAGGGAGGGTCTCTCCCCTCCCTCTATATAAAGGCCATGACTCCTATAGAGCATTGCACCCCTATTACAGCTCAAAACGAGCCACCACCACAACTGCCGGAGCTGTGCCTCGCCGGAAAAAGCTCAACCGAGCTCCACTGCCACCTCCGCCACCTCTCATGGCAACTTTCCCAAGAGCCCCCAAAAGCCTAGAACCAGGGTGGAAAACTTCTCCTCTCCTTCCTCCCTATCTTTCTGACACGTTGCATGTGATCTCTAGCGGTTGGAGTGTCAATGCCGTCACCCCATCCCTTCCATTCAAAATAAAAAAAGAGCTCCGACGATGGCCGGCGGCGGCAGGCAGCCGGACCACCGCTGGAGGGAGCGCCCACCCCCGAGGAGTCAGCTGGGGGCGGAGCCATGGCCGGCCGACGGCCGGCCGGCGACGGAGAAGACACGTGAGGGCGGTTTCTTCGGTACAGGGGAGGGGGAGAAGATGATATTACAGCTCAGAAATGAGTGTTCCAAAAATTTGGATTCCCTCCAATTTGGTTTTGGAGCTTTTCCATTAAATGAGGAGCTCAATCACCAAACACCATTTGAATCCCCAAAATCATTTAATGATAATGTTTTATACATTAAATTAGCAATCCCCACAAAAGCGAAAAACCAAAATGCGAACTTCATAAATTTGATATTACTAATAATAAATAAATCAAATGAAAATTTGCTTCATCAAGTTATATTTAATGCAATGAGTATAGGTGGAATGGTTATCTTGAACCTATAATTAGTATTTATTTCCTCTACCGAAGAGTATAATGTGTCATAGACTTTGAATTATAATCTTTTGACCGGTAAATTAGATAAACACACAAAAGATTGGTTATCCATGGGTTATGCTGGTGGGCGTGTTAATGGCCATGCACATTCCTTGATTTTTCATGAGGGCTATTAGGCTGTAGCCCGGATCCCAAAGTCGCGGCCTCATGACTACCCCCATATCGGTGGTGCCTCAAGAGATATTCTAACCAATATCTCACAAAGATATATGCCTTTGGCAACCAACCATTAAGAACTTAAGTTTATCCTACCTTGTTACGTAGAGCACAACATCATAGGAATGGGGAGAAGGTTCTCTCAACCTTTAAATTTTGTGCTCCCAACTACACTACATTAACAGCTTCGTTTCTACTACATTGAACCCAATTCATGGGATATCCAATCACATGGGTTGGGTATCCACTGTTGGCAGCCAATTATGTGGGCTTAAGCCCCATTTCCCTCGATAACAACAAAATCTCCCTTCGGGATGAACCTTGATAAGATTGTCAGCCAGATTCAATTCTGACTTTACATAGTTGAGTGATATCACTTCTTTTCTTTTTTGCTTTGCTGATTTGTACCCGATTCTCATAAACTTGTTCATTTTGGAATAGTATAATTAGAAGTAGTCAAATCAATGATAGATTTATTGTCACAATGCAAAGAAATAACAGGTATTGGTTTCTCACATAAAGGAATTTTAGCAAGTAAATTTTTAATCCATTCAGCTTCAACATATGTTGTGTCTAAAGCATAAGCTCAGATTCCATGGTACTTCTAGAAATCACAATTTGTTTCGTAGAAGCCCATGGGATAGCAGCTCCTCCAAGATGGAATACAAAACCTGTTGTAAACTTAATGTCTAAAGAATCAATTACCCAATTGGCATATTAATATCCTTCCAGTACTTCGGGAAAACCCGTATATATTAAACTATAATCTATAGTTTCTCGAATGTATTTATATATTATAGTTAATGCTATCCAATAATCATCACTTGGATTACTAGTATATCTACTTAATTTGCCTGCGATATATGAAATGTCGGGCCTAGTGCGGTTAGCTATGCATAGTAGTGATACCATTGTGCATATTTTGTCAATCAATAGGTTCACCAATATTTTTAAAAAGTTTTATGCTAGCGTCATAAGGAGTAGATGAGGGAGAGGAATCATACAAGTTAAATTTATTCAGCATTTTCTCAATCGAGTATGAAAGTGATAAGAATACACTAGAATCAGTTCTAACCAGTTTCATTCCTAATATGATATTAACTACTCCCAAATCCTTCATATAAAATTTGGAAGAAAGATTATTTTTAGTTTCATTAACTATTTTAACTGAATTTCTAAATATTAAGATATCATCTACATAAAGACATAGCAAGACAATTCCAATTCTGTCTTATTTAGCATAGATACATTTGTCGAATTCATTGGAATTAAAACCAAAAGGATAAGACTACAAAATTAAATTTTTGATGTTATTGCTTAGGTGCTTGTTTTAATCCATAAAGAGATTTAATTAATTTACAAACCTTGGTTTCTTGGCCTTTGACCACAAAATCTTCGGGTTGAGACATGTCGACTTCTTCATCTAAGTCTCCATGCAAGAAAGCGGATTTGACATCCATTTGATAAATCGAAGAGAAGTGATTCTAACTACAATTGCATATGTATCTAAATAATTTACTTCTTGTTTTTTTATCATTGTTTTAACAATAAGGCGAGCCTTATATTTGTCTATGGAGCCATCCAGATTTAGTTTCTTCCTAAAGATCCATTTACAACCTATGACTTTGGCACTGAGAGGTATATCAGTTAGAATCTACATTTTTTTTTCTAGAATGGAATTACTTTCTAAGTTTTTTGCTTCTTTCCAAAAAGGGGTAATTAGGTGAGGTTATGGCTTCCTTATATGTTAGGTTATTATTCAACTAGATAAATGAAGTAGTCTTCTCCAAAAATCTTTTTGATTCTAACTCTTTTGCTTCTTCTAAGTTCATCATTTTCTAATGGGTTTAAAGAAAAGGAAGAAGGTTGGTTTGAACTAGTTGAAGGTTGCGATGGGTTATTTAATTTGCATGAGAATTTAGGTCCTATTTTCTTTCGGGTCTAAATAAAAATAGAGTATAATGTTTTATATCCTATTTTTTTCTTTTGGGTTCTGGAATTAATACATTGACCAAACACCCCCACACTCAAAAAATTTGGAGGTTAGACTTTCTTAATTTAAATAATTCATAAGCAGTTTTATCACTTTGTTTTTAAGGAATTCTATTAAGGATGAAGGAGGAGGTGAGCAACGCAGAACCTCAAAGGTTTTCCGGAGCACCAGACTCGACTAACATAGCATTGAACATGTTCATCAAGGTCCGATTTTTACGTTCAGCTATACCATTCGATTGAGGTGGATAAGGTGCAATCACTTGATGAATTATCTCATGTTCTTGGTAAAATTGGGTTAGTTCATTTGAAGTGTATTCTCCATCTCGATCAGATCTAAGAATTTTAGTGGATGACCCTAATTGATTTTCTACTTCGGCTTTGAAAATCTTAAAATATGAAATACTTCATCTTTACATTTTAACAAATACATGTAACAATACTTGGTAAAATTATCTATGAAAGTTACAAAATATTTATTTTCACCTATAGTAGATTGGTTGTTTGAGTCACACACATCCGAATGTATTATCTCTAGAGGTTTTGAAGTTCTATCAATTGATTTAAAAGGCTTTCTAGAAAATTTGGCTTGCACACAAATTTCACATTTAGCACTTGGAGTAATATTTATTTTAGGAATTAGATTCAAGGACATCATTCTTTTCATACAATCAGAATTCACCTGTCTTAATCTAGCATGTCAAAAATTAGGATAAGAAATAGAAATTAATGAAGAAAAAATTTGTTTTACTTTGAAATCATCGACAACATTTATTTTGAAGAGACCACCACATACAAATCCTTTACCAATAAAAACATCATTAAGAATCATTACAACTTTAGTTGACTCTAAGATAATTTTATAACCCTTCACTAGTAGAGATACAATAGCAAGATTCTTCCTAACTCTTGACACATAAAGTACATCATGCAAGACTAGTGTCTTCCCGGATGTCAACCTAAGATCCACTTGACTATGTCCAAGAATTTGTCGATGAAGCATCTCCTAAGATCACACTTCCTCCACTGATGTCCTGAAAGGTGGCAAAGCAAGAACGATCAAAGCAAGTATAAATATTTGCTTCAAAATCAAGCCACCAATCTGATGAACAAGTGATAAGAAGACTATAAGTGTAATCTAACCTGAAGATAGGTTGATCTTGAGCTTGGATCATGTTGGCCTGAGGCTTGGAGCCATAAGATTTGCCAACCACGGGTTCAGTCTTCTTGTAGAAGCAATTGGTTGACAAGTGATTTATGCGGCCACAGATGAAACACCATTTCCCTTTACCTTTATTTTGGCTTGAAGAACTAGGCTTGGGATGATTGGGTTTTTGATGGCGGGAACCTGGACGGAAGGGTTTTATATAGTTGTTTCCCTTGGCTTTAAAGTGATGGTGAGAGGATTGGTTTTCATGAGATTCAGTCAGATTTAATTTTGGAGCACGGTCTTTGGAGTTTTTAGAATTTTTACTCTTATGTTCTTCGTTTATGTGAATAGCATTTTGGATTTGAACATAAGTGAGGTTAGATTTATTATGTCTTAATTTAGTGCTAAAGTCGGACCAAGAATCAGGAAGAGAATCGATGAGACATGCTACTAAATAGTTTTCAGAAAGGATTGAGCCATCGACTCGAATCTTGGACAACATCTCATCCAGTTGATGGAGTTAATGATTGACAGGCTTAGATGCATCAATCTTTAATTTGTGGAGATTGAAAACATTATAGCATTTTATACACGCATTGTCAAGGTTGTAACGCTTCAAGAGCAAACCACAAATCTTTAACAGTGGGGGCATCAAGGATTCAGTTAAAGCATTAAGAAAAATATTGTAAAGGTTGTCAGACAAGGTACTAAGGATTCAGTAAAGGAAAATATCGTAAAGACTGTCGGACAAGACATTAAGGATTCGGTTACGACAATGATATTTTATATCTACCAGATCTCTATAGGGAGTACGTCTAACATAAGTTCTAACTGAGGTGGCATGACACCCTCCTAGGAGACTTCCAACACTTGTAAATTTAAAGCTAAATATTGGATTTCGGCTCGACACAGATTTCGGTCAGACACAGATCTGATCACATGATTTTCAACTTTTTCGGGGTTTTCACTGTAAAAAAAAGTCTAAAGCATTGCTTCTGGATCTTCATTGACTGTTTGTACGTCTGGACCGATTCTGTGCTAAGGAGGTCCAATTCTGTTGACCGGAGGAAAACCGTGTGACCCGCAACAAGTGTATATTTTATAAGAATCACATTTTTTATTGTTTTTGTTCTTAATTCCTATTTTATCCTTGATATATTTATTCTCATTACATTTTTAAAACCATCCTTTACGAAGCTAACAAACTAGGCCGGTCACACCACTTCAATTAAAAAAAAGTTTGAACATCCAAAGGCAGGCCACTTGGCATGCAGATGATTATTGGGTGTGGCCGAAGAAATAACTGTACACGAGCACCACTCCAATTTGGAGACACGGCCCTTATGATAGTGCCACATGTGTTCTTGCGAACATATTTTTGTTTGCTTGGAGCTCACTCCTATTCTCTACACACACACTTTTGTTCGCCAACAAGCACTTATGTTTGCCCGGAGCAAACTTTTGTTCACCAACAATCACTTTTGTACGCCCAGACATTGGCGGATCTAGAAGGGGGCCCAAGGGATCTGCGTCTTTTGCGAAATAAAAAATTTCGAGGGATTAACACAGAATAATCAAGCACAATCCAGACGACACATGAAATTATAGTGGTTCCCCAATCTTCGGTACGTCCACTCTCCATCTCACCAATCTAGCACCACGACTAGCCTTGGCTACTTAACTATATCTTAGATTAAACAATCATGCACCTCAGAGTAAACACACTCATACAAACTCGATTCACCAAAACGGGATCTACACTCGGAAGAAAAATCTTCCTACAAGCTCGGAGACGAAGCTCCTACAAAATTTGAAATGAGATTTTACAACAACAATGAAAAACTTCACTTCAGATCTGAAATCTACATAGTTCTTCCTTCTTGAAAATTGAATGCTCTGTGAAGAAGTTGAGGAAGAAGTCTTGCGAGAATACGATCTGAAATTCTTTGGATTCGACACGATCAAGTGAATGAATAGAGAATTTTGAATCTTGTGAACTGTCAAATCTTTCTTCTGTCGAAACGCATGATTGAGGACGAAGCTTCAGAGAGAAAACGAAGATGGCGTGTGCAGCTTTTTCTCGATCTGGAACTTGTGGCGATTCAGACTTCTGTGAAGAATTAGGGTTGGCGAAATCTATCGACAAGACTTAATATAGAACTTCTTCTAACGGTCTGAAAATCATTTAAGGAATGAAGATCAATCATATTAAATATGAATCAAAGTTTGAAATCCCGTTAGTCGAATAGAAGCCCAGTTAGTCTAATAAAAGTTGTGTTTGATGAATAGAAGTTGAGTTCGATGAATGAAAGTTCTGTTCGACGAATTATGAATGAAATCAGTTCGACGAATTACGAACTCCGTTCGACAATAAAATTTGAGTATGACGAATTATGAACTTAGAAATTTTCAACAACTATATTCTTCAAAAGGATTTAAATTCTTCGAAAAGAACTTGTCTTTTCGAAAAAAGACATGGCCTTTTTCGAAGAAGGCTTTACGTAGAATTTTTTTGAGCTGAATATAAATTTTTCGAAAGAAGTTTTGGCCTTTTCAAAGTATCATGTCTTTTTCGAAAAATGAACTTAACTATTCAAAAACAAAATTCCTTTTTCAAAAGATGAAACTGATTTTTCGAAAACATCTTCAGAGCATTTTTCGAAAACTAGAACTTAGAAGTTTTTTTGAGAGTTTTTCGGAAGGTCATAATGTTTTTCGAAAACAACAATGCTTTCTCAAAAAACTTCCTTACCCATTTCGAAAAACAAACTCCTTTTCGAAAAATACACTTGGAAAATTTTTTAAGAAAATTTTCTTTTTTTCTTTCTTCAAACACCAACAACGCTTCCTTTCTTCCAATTCTTTAGTACTTGAAAATGAAGTATATCCCAATGGAGGGGTTACACGTGAGTCAACACCATGAATCACACAATGAGGGATTAGATTGCATGGTTCTGTGTTTGGTGACTCACTGTAAACTAACATTGGTTTACACTGAGCAATATTGACCTGCAAGCACTCTACTAGAAAATAACATCAAATACAAACTTAATTCATCTTAGTTCAATGGTGACTTCACACAAATCTAGGTTATTGTGGATACAATACCCAATAATCTCCCCCTGTTCGTAAAAGTCAGAACCCTATACACTAACGTGAATTATCTCAAAATAATAAAAAGAATTTACTAACAACCACAATAGTAAATGTAATGATAAATGAGAAATAATATAACATCAAAATTAATATATATATATATAAGAAGTATGTCCATAGAAGTGTCTAAATCCACAAAATTTTAACTATGGCTAAACTCCAATCATTTGAATTGATGTTGTTGCTGCCTTTCTTTCTGCTCTTGTTGCCTCTTCTGATAGCACTACGGTTTAGGATAATACTTTGCAAGTTTGGGAGGAGATTTGGGATTGTTTCTCTCATATTCTCTATCATAGGTTCTCCTTTTAGTCAAAGATTTCTCATACAAGTCCCACTCCTGGGGACTATAATGGTCATTTCTATCTTCATTGTAGTCTACCAGCAACTTTAAAGTGTTAAGAATGAGTGACTTGGAGGTTGGGATCCAAACTTCAATAAATTCTTGTGCTTTTCTTTTCTCAGCATCATGGCTTGGAATGGATTGGCTAGCAGAGGTACCCTCACCATACTTCCTTCTTTTTTGGTACATGCACTTCAGGAAGAATCTCTTAAGGATGATCTTGTAGATCAGAAGACCAAACATGAGAGTAATCTGCAGGAGGAGCTTCATAATGTTATGGTCTGAGAGAGAAGGTAGGCATCTGGGTAGTTGAGTTAAATTGAGGAGGTGGAGCTTCATGTGGATTGACTGGAAAGTCTCGAAGTATTTTATTATGCATCCACATAGCAATGTCATAAGTATGAAGCTTTACTCCATGAATTTGTTTCTGTACGTTTGTACTTATCTCTTTCAATTATGCATCCCACTGGGATTTCATCTCAAGAATTTTCTTGTCAAGAACTTCTTTAACTTTGTCCTCACCCTTTCTGACTTCTACAGTAAGGGTTGTTATAGTATCTTTTTTAAATGTGCCAACTTCTTCACATGTTTTGAAATTTTGTTCTTGAGTTTTCTTCTCCAGTTGAATCTGATTATTGACCAATGTAACTGATTAATCCATGACTTGACCAATACTGGTGATAGTATGGTCTATGGCCTTTCCACCAATTTACGGTAGTCTCTTAAACTCATCAGTATTATGTTGTAATTCAGCAATGCCTCTGCTCATCTATTTTTCAAGAGCAGTGACTTTGTCAGTAACTTCCTTGAGAGATTTGTCAAAGTACTCTCGTTGTTGTGTCAACATTGATTCAATTTTACCCAATAGGGTATCATCAGGAATAATAATAGTAGGAGGAGGTGGAGGAGGAAGAGCAGGGACTGACCATGGTGATATTTCTTCAATTTCAACTGTATACTTGCCTCTGTGGAAGGGTAGAATCTCATCCCCCTCATGTCCAAGAATGGAAGGGATGGAGAAATCTAAATCTTTCATTGGAGGCACTACAGACTCTGGAGAAATTTCTTCTTCATCAATATTATAGCATCAGTCTCCCCCTCAATATTTGCTTGGGGTTGTGAGTCTTCTGGTATCTCAGCTGGATGACTTTCTTCTGGGATCTCTTTAGGGATTTCTTCTGGGTATTCTGCAGGAGAATTTGCAGTAGTCTTTTCAGGAGAGATGAACATGCGATCATCTGAGTTGAGTTCCTTTATCATCTTACTAATTTCCTCTGTAGTAGCTAGTAGAGTGGCTTGGTCAGGGGAGGAGTGAACATCCATACCTGACCCATCATCTTGTGTAGGGGTGCTTTGCTCATCATCAGGCTGAGATTGACCTTCTTTTTCCATTTCCACATGATCATCAACAACTTTCTCATGAACTTGGGCTGCAGGAATATTTGTGAGAACTTTTGTTTCTGTAACTTCTGCATGTTGTGCCTCTTCTTGAACTAAAGGATCAGGCTCCCCGTCAACAGCTGCACCAGATGTGCTAGCTGTATCAGTGTGAGGAGGAGACGCGATCTTGTCCTCATCATCAAATATAATCCTTGGGACTTCTGGAGCATCCCTTGCCTTCTGAATTCTTTTTTCCCATCTGTTTATCGAGGCAGTATGACTCTCTTTAAGTGATGAACAGACACACCTTTGGACATGTCAAAAATTTCCGGGTGTGCTTGATTTAGATATAATGTGATGATTCTGACAAAATTGGGTGTCTTGATACTTCCCTTAATCTTGTCAAAAATCATTTGCCCCCATTAGAATTTCTTGCGACAGATTACTCCCGTCATCATGTCGAAGAATTCTGTGGAGATATATCCAATGGAGTGTGTTGTGCAGAGAAGGACCTTCCCAAGAATGTCAGCTAGGAGCTTGCTTTCAGCATTCATTTGTGGTCGACGAATGGAGGTGGTGGATTCATGGAGACCACAGAATGACATGGCCCTTGAGTAGTCGGGTTCGTCCATATAGTCTTCCTCATCGATAACTGACAATTTCAGAAGCTCTTTTACGGAAGGCGATTTCATTTTAATCTTCACATCCCTGACGGATGTCTTCAATACCTTCCCATTTCGCTTAAGCTTGGCGTTTCGAAAAAACTCTTCAATGTCTGGAAGGAATACCTTGCAAGGTTGCTCTAGAACGAATGAAATACCGGTCGTTTCAAGAAGTAGGATTACATTTCGGAAAGCGTTTGAAATTTCGGCGATGCCAGTGCGGACAAACTCGCTTTCGAACCCTATCTTCACTATAGGAGCCATGGATGATAGAGATTGAAAGATTTCTGACCTGCGGGTGAGAAGTAGTGGATTTTTCCTGCGGAGTCGAAACGGTGGAACTGAAGCGGCGGAGAGAAATCGGCGTTCTTTGAAAGTTCTTTTTCGAAAACTAGGGTGTTGGATTTTCTATGGACTTTCCTATGTATATATATTAAATTAAGAATTTTGAAAATATATGGACAGGTGTACCTGAAAGGCGGTTCGACTTCTTCAAAAATTTCGGGAAGGACGGTTCGACATTTTTCGGAAGGTAGATTTCATTTCACGAAAGAGGTATGAGATTTTTCCAAAAGAGGGAAGAGTTTTTCGAGAATTCCTATAGTTTTTTGAAAAGGCCAGTGGTTTTTCGAAAAAGACAAGGTATTTTTCGAGAAATCTTGAAGGTATTTCGAAATATCCGTAGAGCTTTTCGAAAAATCCTAGTTCTTTTCGAGAAATCTAAGGGCCTTTTCAAGAAACAGAGGTTCTTTTCAAAAAATGCAAGTCCTTTTCCGAGAAGTGCATTTCTGAACTTGAACTTTCCGGAATATTGCCTGAGTGAGAATTCCTTTGGCATTCTCTAAGTAGCGGATGCTGAATCTTCACTTGACTTTGATTGAACTTTTCAGGAGTCCATGTTAAGCATCACAAGTTCTGTTTTGAAGAATAAGAACTTGCTCTCGTCCAGCGGCTTCGTGAAACTGTCTGCAATTTGCCTATCTGTGGGAACATACTGAAGTTATGTCCCCATTCTCCACATTCTCTCGAATGAAGTGATATCGCAGTTCAATATGCTTTGTCTGGCTGTGAGAGACTGGATTGTTGGCGATTATTATAGCGCTGGAGGAGTCACAGAACATGGGAATTTTCCTAATCTTCAAGTTATAATCTTCCAATTGATTCTTGATCCAGAGAAGTTTTGCGCAATAATTGCCTGTAGAAATATATTCTAACTATGCAGTTGACATTGCAACATAATTCTGCTTCTTGCTAATCCAAGAAATGAGTCTTCTTCCGAGGAATTGTAAAGTCCCGGAAGTGCTCTTCCTGTCGTCATTTCTACCTGCAAAATCTGGGGGTTATTCCACGTATACTTCCTCCTTTATATACCATTGAGTAAGGCCGACTTCACGTCCATTTGATAGACAGTAAAGCCCATAAAGGTAGCATATGCGAGGAATAACCTGATTGCTTCGAGTCTTGCCACTGGAGCATAGGTCTGATCAAAATCGATCCCTTCTTCCTGTCTGTATCCTTTAGCTATGAGTCTGGCTTTATTTTTGATGATTGTTCCATCTTCATCTATCTTATTCCTATAGACCCACTTCATTCTGATCACATTCTTGCCTTTGGGTTTTGGTACAAGTTTCCAGACTTGGCAGCATTTGAACTGATTTAGTTCTTTTTCCATTGCGACTATCCATGATGCATCTTTGTTTGATTCTTTGAATTTATTTGGTTCAACCTGTGAGAAAAAACTCAAATACAAATTCTCATTAATAGTACCTCTTCGAGTTCTTACACCAACATGAGGATCTCATATGACCTGATCAACTGGGTGATCCCTCAAGTGTCTGAGCTCTAGAGTCCTTGCATTGGGAGCTTCCACTATTTCTGGAGTTACTTCTTCCACTTGGATAACTTCTTCATCTTGGTGATCGTCTTCTCCAATTGAGACTGGAGGAGTGATCTTGATGAACTTTGGAGCACTTTCTTCAACTGTCTCATCCAAACTTAATTCTTTCAGCTTTGAACCTGCATCTTCAACAAAGACACTGGAAGAGCTGCTATGTAGCAATCTTGTCTCATCAAATACAACATTAATTGACTCTTCTACCACCAGAGTTTTCTTATTAAAGATTCTGTACGCCTTACTTTGGCTACTATAACCTAATAAAATACCTTCAAAGCATTTTTCTCCAAACTTGGTACGATGATATTTTCCATTATTAAGTACATAGCATTTGCAATCAAAGATCTTGAAGTAGGACGCATTCGGTCTCCTACCTTTCAGTTGCTCATATGGACTATTATGATGATTCTTATTGATCAACGCTCTGTTTTGCACGTGACAAGCTGTATTGATGGACTCAACCCAGAAGTACTCTGGTAGAGAGGAGTCATTCAGCATTGTAGTACATGATTCAATAAGTGTTCTATTCCTTCTCTCTACAACTCCATTTTGTTATGGAGTGTGCGGGGAGGAAAACTCATGAAAGATACCTACACTTTCACAGAATTCTGTCATGACACCAGATTCGAATTCTGTTTCTTGGTCACTTCTGATTCTGACCACTAAGCAGTTTAATTCATTCTGGATTTGCTTGACAAAGTCAGTGAACACATCAAAGGTATCTGACTTTCGTTTCAGAAAGAACACCCAAGTAAAATGTGAGTGGTCATCAACAATTACCAGCGTATATGACTTACCTCATAAGCTACGAACTTGCATTGGACCGAATACGTTCATGTGTAATAAATACAAACACCTTGAGGAATCTTTATCTGCAATGCCCTTAAATGTAGCCCTTGTCTTCTTGCCCATGTGGCATGCGTGACATGGACTCTCTTTAATGCACTTAATAGTAGGTGCGTCACATACTAAGTTTTGAAAAAAATAGCATATTGATTGTTTTGAAATTTATATGTGCAGGTCTCTTGTGATATTGATCACAAAGAGATGCACCATCTTTAACAGCAAAACATATTGGGGGTAGAAGTGTCTAAACATATAAAATTAAGAAAAAATATATTTCTACTTCTTGTGCCTATTAATATCGTCTCCATAGTAGAGCCCGACTTTATTAGGCACTGATCCTTAGAAAAGGTAACGATAAATCCTTTATCACATAGTTGACTTATGCTGATCAGATTATATTCTAATACTTTCACATAAGCCACATTAGTGAATGAGACTATACTGTTAGAAATTGTACCGTAGCCTTTTGTAATTCCTCGGTCAAAGCCACCAAAGGTAACCTTTGGACCGTCTTTGATTGGAGTATAATTCTGAAGTTGGCTTCTTGTCCCGATCATATGCCAAAGCATCCACTTCCAAATACCGGATAGGCATTTTGTTTACCTTTGGACATACCTGCAAAAATAGGATCATTTTACCTTAGGAACCCAAACATATTTGGGTCCTTGGTTATTTGTCAGCATACTCCCCCTAGGAGTATTAACACTACGAGTGGTCTGCCTCGTATGATTAACTAGAGGAGTTTTATAGTTTCTGGGATTAAATCAGCAATCCACAACAAAGTGACCAACTTTACCGCGATACCAACAGTCAAACCTGTTGTATCTTTTCCAAGTCTCCTGCTTGAACTTTTGAACATATGGTCATGCAGGGGCGGCAGATCTGGAGGTAGAGGCCTCATGATGATAACACTCACAAGGCTTTTGCACCTCCTTTTCCTTAGGTACAACTGGCTTGGTCTTAGGTTCCTTCTTAATATTATGGCCATGAACGTATGGACCATAATATTGCATTTGTATTTCCTCATAAGGTGCCTTGAACACACTTTCACCATAGTATCAGGGACGGGTACACTATTGGTATCGTGACATAGGATCTACATAAGTAGGTCTAGTAAAATGACCATAGGATGAATCAAAATCAAACTCGTTTGTTGGGAAGATGACCTTCCTAAATGAAGTTTGATCTAGAGGGGCCTTCCCCTTCTCTTTGTCCAAAGCTTTCTTAGCAGCATTATTTCTTATTTGAGATTTATTCCTCCTAGAGGATTTACTAGGAGTTGTTGGGTACATTGGTTTAAATGTACCTGATTTGAAGAAGCCTCACCATACTCAATGATATACATCAAAATGTATTTGATGTATTTTTGAGTTGCCTTATGCAGGTTAAGTATTTGCAGGGAAAGATGAAAAGATTCTAAGTCCATGTGTCGACACCCAGAAGGAAAGTGTCGACACTTAAGAAGACTTGTGTCGACACTTGGAGTACTTGTGTCGACACCAGGGATGCAGAGTCGACACCAGACAGAAAGTGTCGACACAAGGAGCTGTGTCGACACTCAATGAAGAAAAGTCCATTGAAGCTGTGTCGACACTTAGAAGCAGTGTCGACACCTAGAGGAACTGTGTCTACATCAGAAAGTGTCGACACTTGGAGGCTGCGTCGACACTCAGCAAAAGTCAGCAGAGACTAAGTATAAGTGTCGACATAATAAAGAATGTGTCGACACTCAGCAGAAGACTCAACACATGAAGAAAGTGTCGACACAATGAAGAATGTGTCGACACATAGCAGAAGACTCAATACATGAAGAAAGTGTCGACACTAGGAGGTTGTGTCGACACTCAGCAAAGTTCAACAAAATTTCTAAGTACAAGTGTCGACACAAAGGAGATGTGTCGACACTCAGCCAAAGTCTCAACAGAAGAAGAATATGTCGACACAAGGAGCAGTGTCGACACTCAGCAAGTATCAACAAAGAAGGCATGTGTCGACACCAAGAAGAAGTGTTGACACTGAACAAGTTCAACACATGAAGATGTGTCGACACAAAGGTGTTGTGTCGACACTTACAAGAATTCAACTAAGTGCTGAAGAACAAGGAGTTGTGTCGACACTCAATATCAGTGTCGACACATGATGAAGAAGCTGTGTCGAGAAGTGAATTCTACAACACAAGGAGTTGTTTCGACACCTTGAAGGCTAGTGTCGACACTTAGTCTACTTGTGTCGACACTTGGTCTATAAGTGTCGACACTTAAAGACAGACTGTCTCGACACTTTCAGACAGTTGCAGATTTTTTCAAGAACTGACTGGATGACTTGACAGCTGCCATTCCAGCCGGTCTACTGCACCTGTCAGAGTTGTCAGAAATCAGTTAGGAACCGGACCAGCCGGTTACCATGAAGAAGGCCTATAAATAGTCTTATACTGTCAACAGAAAGAGATGATTCAATAGAGGATCAAGTGATTGAGAAAGAAAAGAAGATCTAGCTATTCATTGAAGAATCAAGTGAAGATCTAAGAAGTTGGAGAGAGAGAGCGCCATCCAAGAAGACAGCCGTTGGAACCAGGCTGTGAAGAAGGGTTCAGACCTAGTTCTGAATCTTAAGTTGCAGTGATTGAAGATCAGCTGCAGAGAATCAATCCTATTGTGTTCTACATTCAAGAAGCTTTGAATAAAAGCCAAGTGAGATTGTTCTCAGCATAGTTCTTTCAAGAACTCATCAAGAACCTATCAACTCATCTCTCTATTCAGAGTTGTAGGTATATACACTTTGTATTTTATATTTCTTGTAGGATCCTTAGGGATCTGAGTTGTAAGCCTGCAATTATAAAAGCTGAATGGTAGGGCCTGTGTGCCTGAGTGTAGGAGATCTGTATCTCTGAGTGTAGGCCTGTTGTGGCTGAGTGTAGGCCTTGTGGATGAGTGTAGGATTTGTGAAGAAGCTGAGTGTAGGTCTTTGGAGAAGACTGAGTTATAGGGCCTTGGGCCTGAGCTGTCGGAACCTATTTTGGGGTTCTGAGTGTAAGATCTGAGGATCTGAGATAGTGGAGGAGTTTGGCCGAATCTAGTACACTACTAGATACGCGAAGGGGGAAAGTGGATGTACCCAAACCTTAGGGAACCACTATAAATCTGTGTGTCCACTGTGTGCATGTGTTATTCTGTGATTGCTGATTGATTGCTGTGAAAAGGTAGATATAACTCTGTGCAAATAATCTGCAATCTGCCTAAAAACGTTAAAAAGATTTAGTCACCTATTCACCCCCCCCCCCTCTAGGTGATTAGGTACAATTTCTTTCAAGTGGTATCAGAGGGAGGTTGCTCAAAAAGGGACTTAACTGTCTGAGTAGATCCTGTTGGCAGATTCAATATAAGTAAATTGCAGAATCAAGAAAATCAAGAATCATGTGTTCAACTGAGAAACATAAGGAACTTGGATCTATGAAGTTGCTCATTTGCAGAAAAGAAATTTTTGGCATCTGGAAAGAAAGGGTGAGACTGTTTATGGAAGCCTCATACCCTAGAATTTACATCACAGTTAAAGAAGGGTCATATGTGCCCATGAAGGTTTCAGTCCTGGATGCAAATCAGAGAACACCTAAAGACTTCTCTGAAATGATAAAGGATGAGATAATTCTAGCCACCATGGACAAGAGGGCTCAGAATATCATTGTGAGTGCTATAGATGATGCTACCTTTCAGAACTTGATACACTGTAAGACATCTAAGGAGATGTGGGATACTCTTATAGTGTACATGGAGGGTTCAGAAGAAGTGAGACAGGATAGAAAATCTTTGTTAAACCAAGAATATGAAAGTTTTAGGCAAGGTAGGTCTGATAGCATCACAGAATGCTATTAGAAGTTCTATAGGATTGTCAATGAGCTAATGTCCTATGGAAGAGAGTTCAGTAATTATGAGCTAAATGATAAGTTTCTGAGGTCCCTAACAAAGGATTGGGACACCAAGATCTGTGCCATAAGGGAAATAACAAAGTTAGCAGATATCCCTCCACTAACACTGTTTGGAAAATTGCTATCCTATGAGATACAGTTGATGCTGAGGAAAGAAGAGGAGAAGTCTACAAGAAGTGAACATAAAGAAGGACAGTGGCATTCAAGACAGAAGCCACCAGCAAATACAGAAGTAAGTCACCAACTCCACCTCCTAAAGTAGCGGAGACTGATTCAGATGATTCAGAAAGCAGAAAGTCTGAAAGCAGTGAAAGTGATGAGGACTTTGCAGCATTCACAAGACACTTTCGGAAATTTCTAAAGAAGAAACAATGGAGGTCAAAGCCATCCACTTCACAGGGCAAAGATGACTATTATCAGAATAAGAAGTCATCAAAGAAAGAGAGGAAAAAGACCAAGTCAAGCAAAGCAACTTTATCAAAAATTGTTTGCTATTGCTGTAACAGACAAGGACATGTTATTACTAACTGTCCTGAGAAAAGGAAAGAGTGTAATGATAAGAAAAAGACTCAATTCAAGGGAAAGAAGGAAAGGTCTTTTGTTGACAAGAAGGACAAAGGCTTGTCAGACATGTCTTCTTCAGAAACTGAGTCAGAAGTTGAAGCTTACATAGGACTATTTGCTGAAGAAGAGGAAGAAGAGTTCATCCAGATCATGAACTCCATATATGAGCAAGAGGACATCCAGTGCAAAGGACTGATGGCCTTAATAGAAGGTGACAAAATCCAGGAGCAGTCTGGACCTAGTAAGGTACAAAATTGTTCTTTAAGTTCAATTTCTAGTGCTAGTTCTGATTCAGTTACATCAGCATCAAATGATGCCAGTGGATCTGAATCAGAAGGGGATATTCATCAATTGATTGATGAATATAGAGTTCTGTTGTAAGCTTTTAAGAAGAGCAAGTCCCTAGATAAGAGTCAGGCAAAGGAAATTGCTAGTCTTAAAGTTGCTGCAACTGATTTTGAGAAAATGATTGATCAAAAGTTAAATGAAATAGTCAGACTGAAGAACATAATTATTATTCAGATGGGTACTATAACATTTAAGAATGATCAAATCAGAAGTCTGGAGATTAGTCTTCAGAAGGAGAGAGACATTGTTGCAAGGTTTTCTAAACCTAAGTCTGTTCTACCTTTGATTGATGAGTTTATACCTCACAACGGTAAAACTGGATTGAGGTTTACTAACCCTGCTAGGACTGTCAAGTCCAAGTCTAAGGGCAAAGCCCCAGCTCTCAACAAGCCAGCTGTAAATAAAATAGCTAGGGATGTACCTAAGCAAAGGTACAATAGGTTTGAGTGCTGGTGCTGTGGCAAAGTAGGCCACTTTGCCATGGACTGTTGGCACAATGCAAGTGCCAAAGTGAGTAGCAAACTGCCTGTTGGAAAATCTGCAGGTAGCTTTGTTAGGAGGCAAACTTGTTGGAGTTACCATTGTGATCTAGAAGTGGTCAAACATGTAATCTCACTGCCAACGCGATATGAGCCTGCAGGGTCGCACATAAGAGATGTGGAGAAGTTGGATGATTGACTGTGTTGGTAAAGGTTACCAATCACCGACCTGAATAGGGTTGGGCAAATGTTGCCTTGAAGGATTGGTAAGAATCGTCGACCGTGGGTCGACGAGTGTCGTCAACCCAAGTTCGGCGTGAGTCGACGAGTGTCGTCAACCCAAGTTCGGCGTGAGTCGACGAGTGTCGTCAACCCAAGTTCGGCGTGAGTCGACGAGTGTCGTCAACCCAAGTTCGACGAGTATCGTCGACCGCGGGTCGACGGTCGACGAGTATGGTCCATCCTGCGTTCGGCGAGAATCGTCGAGTATTGTACTCTGATTCTCGCCGATCCTAGGTGATACTCGCCGACTGATTCTCGCCGAATCTGCTTGGTGATTCTCGCCGATCGTCGCCGATTCTTGCCGATTGATTCTCACCGATTCTGTAACCCTAAATTCTGGGTGGTCTGCGGATAGCGATATTCCTAAGTCTATTTATTTCTTTGGTATAAAAGGACACTTAGGGTTTTCGGAAAACTTGATCTTCTTTCTGATCGAATCGAAATCAACAGAAGTGTTCCGCAGTTTCGTTCGTTCCGCCGATCCCAAATCCCGCCGCCCGACGGAAGTGTTCCGCCGCCGCCGTGCTCACTCCGTCGACCTCCTCCCCTCCGGCGATCGTCGCTGGTGTTGCTTTTCCTGGCGCGGACCTAGCAGTCCGTGGAATAGCAAGGTGCAGTCATCATCCTTCCCGATTATCCGTGCGACGGAAAACTCGGCGTTCTCCCACTCGTGTGGATTTCTGCAGAGACGTGAATATTATTCCATGTAGAACTCGCCACTAGCAAGAAGACGAAGCTTGGAGCATCTCCGTTGAGTTGTGACTCAACGCCACCGAGGTAATTTTTGCCTAGTTGTATGTTAACTTCTTGATTCAATTACCATGGCCCGATCCCATCTCTTTTGGGTTATCTTGATGTTTTTATTCTTCCGCTGCGTGCACAAGTGTTGTGCCATCCTCATAGAGAAACCCAACAGTGGTATCAGAGCCAGGTTACGGCCATAATTGTTGTATTGGAAGTTTTGTTATTCTAGTGCGTGTAAACCTAGGGATTTAGAAGTGTTCTAAATGTCTAGATTTAGTCTTGGTACCCCGCCAAGAACGTCTGGGATTTCGTGGAAATTTCTAATTGTTAGAAATTGTGGTCTCCTTAGCAGTAACCATCCCTCGAGTTTGTTTTGGATTTGGATCCAACATAGAGAGATGAGCTTGTCTACTGCTTTAAGTTGAGTTGTTTTTGCTTTTGTCCAATGCATGTAAATATGAGGATTTGGAAGTTTCCGGATGTTCAGATTTAGCCCTTCATTCTATCAAATGTTGATGGTGTCAGGTTGTGCACATAGGGATGCATGTGGTTTTAGAAAAATTGTTTTTCTTCGGATGTGCACATTGATCAAATGTTGATCATGGTTAACTGTTAACCTATAATCAAAATCCCTTCATCAAATATTAAGTGTTCGGATGCCTTCCGATGGATGACACTCTTCCTGCCTCGATCGATGAAGTGTGGGCTTGCCAAAGCAAGGTGCATTAATCTATCTTGGTAAGGGTACGAGCGGATAATTGTGATATCCCACTGTCGACATCGGGTCCAGCTTAACTAGGTGACCTCAAAGGTTGAGTGCCTAGAGGCATATGGTTGGCATGCACCATATGATGGATGCGAGTAAGGAGTTATTCACCAACCATACAATAATTGCATGAGGATGCAATTGGCAAGTGTTGCCTACCTAAATAACCGCATCGTGAGAGAAAAGCCAAAGCTGACTCATTGTGTTGGTGAAATACGGATCTTGTCCACTAAGAGAGTAGCTCGCATGAACTCTCCGAATTGTTAGTGAGGGCTATCATTTCGAATAAAATAGTGAGAGTGTTTTAATTGAAGTCCAAATTAAAATAAATTATATTTGAAATTTTGGTACTGATTTTATTCTGCATAAATTCTTGTAGAATTCCATGGCAAGTGTTTCACACTCCACGTTGTCTCTGAGAGCCATCCTTGAGAAGGATAAGCTCAGTGGGACTAATTACATGGACTGGTACAGGAACCTGAGAATTGTTCTCAGGCAAGAGCGAAAGCTCTATGTCTTGGAAGAAGAAAACCCCGAGGTGCCGACCGGAAACTCTTCCCGTGCTGAGAAGGATGCTTATAAGAAGCATACTGATGATGCTTTAGATGTCGAATGTCTTATGCTTGCCACTATGAACTCCGAGCTTCAGAAGCAACATGAGAACATGGTGTGCAAGGAGATTGACGAGCATCTCAAGAAAATGTTTCAAGGGCAGACTCGTCAAGAGAGGTTCGATGTCACAAAAGCGTTGTTTCAGTGCAAGATGGGAGTTCGAGACTCAGTAGGGACTCACGTACTCAAGATGATTCGGGAAAATAGAGAACCTTGAAAGGCTGGGTTTTCCTCTTGATCAAGAGTTGGCCACAGATCTGATCCTGCAATCGTTGCCGGACAGTTATGAGCAGTTCGTCTTGAACTACAACATGAATGAAATAGACAAGACACTGCCCGAACTCCTAGGCATGTTGAGAACTGCCGAAATCAATATGAAGAAGGCCAAGCCTGCCAGCCCCATACTGATGGTGCATAAGGGCAAGGGCAAGGCCAAGGGCTCCAAGAAGATGAAGGTGGGACCTAAGTCATATCTTGAGCCCAAGTCTTCTGCACTGATGAAAAGGAAAAGCACGGTGAAGGAAGGGAAATGCCACCACTGTGGCAAGGCTGGTCATTGGAGGAGGAACTGTCCTTCGTACATTGAAGGTCTGCAGAAAATGAAGGGAGGTATGACTTCCGCTTCAAATGTTCACGTTATAGAGATAAACCTTTCTGCTCTTTCATCTTGGGTATTGGATACCGGATGTGGTTCTCACATTTGTACAAATGTGCTGGAACTGGGAAGGAGAAGATTGCTGAGTAAAGGGGAGGTGGACCTCCGCGTCGGCAATGGAGCAAGAGTTGCTGCTGTAGCCGTAGGGGTTTACCGTCTTTCTTTGCCCAGTGGGCTTGTAATAGAACTAGATAATTGTTATTTTGTTCCGGCCATAACTAGAAACATTATATCTATTTCATGTTTGGACATGATTGGATTTTCTTTTATAATTAAGAAGAACTGTTGTTCTATATTTAAGAATGATGTTTGTTATGCTGTAGCCCAATTTTTTAATGGTCTTTATGTTTTGAACTTGGACCATCTGATCTGTAATGTAGAAAATAATAAAAGACTAAGAACAAATGACTCGAACCCTACTTTTCTCTAGCATTGTCATTTGGGTCATATCAACGAGAAGCGCATATCCAAACTCCATAGAGATGGACTTTTGGACTCATTTGATTATGAATCATTTGAGCGATGTGAATCTTGTTTGTTAGGCAAGATGACTAAAGCTCCTTTCACTGGTTATACTGAGAGGGCTGAGGATCTTTTGGGTGTTGTACATAGTGATGTATGTGGACCCATGAGTTCCATGACTAGAGGTGGGTATTTCTACTTTGTTACATTTACTGATGATTTCAGTAGATACGGATATGTGTATCTTATGAAGTGCAAATCCGAGACCTTTGAAAAGTTCAAAGAGTTCAAGAATGAAGTAGAAAACCAGTTGGGTAAAAGGGTTAAAGCACTCCGATCTGATCGAGGTGGCGAATACCTGAGTCATGAGTTCCGTGATCATCTGAAAGAGTGTGGTATTGTATCACAGCTCACTACACCTAGAACACTACAACATAATGGTGTGTCTGAGAGGAGAAATCGTACTCTGTTAGACATGGTACGTTCGATGATGAGTCATGCAGACTTGTCTGTTTCCTTTTGGGGTTTTTCTTTAGAGACTGCTGCAATGACATTGAATCGCGCTCCAACGAAAACGGTTCTGAAGACACCATATGAGATATGGACTGGGAAGCGTTCGAGTATGTCGTTCATTAAAATTTGGGGCTGTGAGGCATACGTGAGACGTCAAATGCCTGACAAGCTGGAACCCAAATCGGATAAATGTTATCTGGTGGGATATCCTAAGGAAACGAAAGGGTATTACTTTTACCTACCGTCTGAGGGCAAAGTGTTTGTCGCAAGGACTGGTGTCTTCTTGGAGAAAGAGTTCTTATCAAGAAAGACTGAAAAGGTAGAGCTTGAAGAAGTTCAAGAACCACATGTAGTGAATGAACCGGAATTGGATTCTGAGACAGGACTACAAGATGTTGTAGCTAGAGAACCTGCTCAAGGAACACAAGTCCTACGTAGATCTGGTAGACCGAGGTTTGAGCCTGAGAGATATGGATTTCTCGTGTCTCAAATAGGTAATGTGTTGCTTATGGATCATGATGATGAACCAGCAACCTACCAAGAGGCTATGAATGGACCGGACTCCAACAAATGGCTTGAGGCTATGAAATCTGAAATGAACTCCATGTATGCAAACCAAGTTTAGAACTTGGTGGAACCACCTGAAGGGGTACGACCCATAGGGTGCAAGTGGGTCTTCAAGAAGAAGACCGACATGGATGGGAATGTACAGACATTCAAAGGGCGACTGGTGGCTAAGGGTTTCAAGCAAATTCATGGTATTGACTATGATGAGACCTTTTCCCCTGTTGCCATGGTAAAGTCCATAAGGATATTGCTTGCTGTTGCTACGTATTATGACTACGAGATCTGGCAGATGGATGTCAAAACGGCTTTCCTTAATGGAAACCTCCTTGAGGAAGTGTATATGACACAACCCGAGGGTTTTATATCCCCAGATGAAGCCACTAAAATATGCAAGCTGAATAAGTCCATATATGGACTGAAACAGGTCTCTCGAAGTTGGAATCTTCGTTTTGATGAGAAAATCAAAGAGTTTGGTTTCATCAAGAATGAAGATGAGCCTTGTGTTTACAAGCGAATCAGTGGGAGCATTGTTGTCTTCCTGATATTGTATGTAGATGACATACTGTTGATTGGGAATGACATTCCTACCCTAAAAGTTGTTAAGAACAACCTAGGGAACTGCTTTTCAATGAAGGATATGGGTGAAGCGACTTACATACTCGGTATTAAGATCTATAGAGATAGATCGAAGAAGTTGCTGGGTTTGACCCAGAGTACATACATCGAAAAGGTGTTGAAGCGGTTCAACATGCTTGAGTCCAAGAAAGGATTTTTGCCCATGTCTCATGGTGTGAATCTCTCTAAGGACCAGTGTCCAAAGTCTTGTGAAGATAAGGACCGCATGAAGTTGATTCCATATGCTTCAGCAATTGGATCAATCATTTATGCGATGTTATGTACTCGACCCGACGTCTCCTTTGCTTTGAGCATGACTAGCAGGTATCAGTCAGACCTCGGTGAGTGTCACTGGATTGCAGTCAAGAATGTCCTGAAGTACTTGAGAAGGACTAAGGATGTGTTCTTGGTGTATGGTGGAGAGGAAGAGCTCGTTGTAAGTGGTTACACGGATGCTAGCTTCCAAACTGATAGAGACGACTCCAAGTCTCAGTCAGGTTTTGTGTTTTGCCTGAATGGAGGAGTTGTGAGCTGGAAGAGTTCCAAGCAAGAGACAGTTGCTGATTCTACAACAGAGGCCGAGTATATCGCCGCAACAAATGCGGCGAAGGAGGCTGTATGGATTAGGAAATTCATCGGCGAGCTTGATGTAGTTCCTAGCATTATTGGTCCCGTAGTTCTCTACTGTGATAACAATGGTGCAATTGCACAATCTAAGGAACCTAGATCCCATCAACGCTCCAAGTACATACTTCGGCGGTTTCATCTTATTCGTGAGATTGTTGAACGAGGAGATGTGAACATTTGCAGAGTGCCGACTGAGGAGAATATTGCGGATCCACTGACAAAGCCTCTCGCGCAGAGAAAGCATGATGGTCATACTAGATCGATGGGTATACGATACCTAAATGATCAACTCTAGTGAGAATCTTGTGGATTGCATGTAAACATGTATCTCGTTGGCTATTTGTTCATATGATGAACAGTGTACCTAGTTTTTCTCTTATAATTAATGACAAGTTCTTTTATTATGAGTTTTTCTATATGATAGTTAAATGTTAACATAATAGATACCCTTAGAATGTTCGCTTCCATGGGACATCAAGTACGTGACTTGAATGTGAGAGCCTATGATTTATTTGAAGCTTCATTCTTAAAAGATCCCTGGTCGAGTATCATCATAGAAGCTAAGGGTGATGATGGTACTTGAATACTAGCACGTGCGTTGACTGATGACCGGTTCTCACAGGTCATGATATTGTGATATCAAGTCATCACGTGGGTACTTGTTAGTGAACAAGTTGTACTGGACAGACCCAACCTGAGACTACTCTGTGGATTGTCATCCAATCGTGTCACGAGTAGGTCTCAATTGACAATGGTGTTGTGGTCCTTTGACCTGAAGTCACAACATTCATCAAGTGAGGAAGAGCGTGCTTTGATGCCATCTAAAGTCTTACTTGAGAAAGGTTGATGATAAGGGTGATTGTTGGGCATGTTACGAATCATTTGGGTGTTTGTGTGTGAGCAGATATGGGATTTGTCCTCCTGTATGACAGGAGTTGCATCCATTGGCCCCTTAATGGAACTGGACTGAGAAATGCATGGCCATGGTTGGTTGAGTCAATATGTCATATTGGACTCACCATTCTCTGGAAGTCCGTCCTGGATCAAGAAACTTGGATTGAGCTATTACGAGGGTGACACGGTCCATGCCTCTAGTTCTTTCCGGATGTAAGGGACAAAGGGACAAAGACAACACTGATACATTGGTCATAAAGGCTTATGAGTTATAAACTCTAATTGCTTGGGGAGCAATGATGCATTGCTAGATGCCGCTCATTGTTTATGAGGTTTTTGGTTTGATACTTTCAAGATCAAGTGGGAGTCTGTTGGAGTTACCATTGTGATCTAGAAGTGGTCAAACATGTAATCTCACTGCCAACGCGATATGAGCCTGCAGGGTCGCACATAAGAGATGTGGAGAAGTTGGATGATTGACTGTGTTGGTAAAGGTTACCAATCACCGACCTGAATAGGGTTGGGCAAATGTTGCCTTGAAGGATTGGTAAGAATCGTCGACCGTGGGTCGACCAGTGTCGTCAACCCAAGTTCGGCATGAGTCGACAAGTGTCGTCAACCCAAGTTCGGCGTGAGTCGATGAGTGTCGTCAACCCAAGTTCGGCGTGAGTCGACGAGTGTCGTCAACCCAAGTTCGACGAGTATCGTCGACCGCGGGTCGACGGTCGACGAGTATGGTCCATCCTGCGTTCGGCCAGAATCGTCGAGTATTGTACTCTGATTCTCGCCGATCCTAGGTGATACTCGCCGACTGATTCTCGCCGAATCTGCTTGATGATTCTCGCCGATCGTCGCCGATTCTTGCCGATTGATTCTCACCGATTCTGGAACCCTAAATTCTGGGTGGTCTGCGGATAGCGATATTCCTAAGTCTATTTATTTCTTTGGTATAAAAGGACACTTAGGGTTTTCGGAAAACTTGATCTTCTTTCTGATCGAATCGAAATCAACGGAAGTGTTCCGCCGTTCCGTTCGTTCCGCCGATCCCGAATCATGCCGCCGACGGAAGTGTTCCGCCGCCGCCGTGCTCACTCCGTCGACCTCCTCCCCTCCAGCGATCATCGCTGGTGTTGCTTTTCCTGGCGCGGACCTAGCAGTCCGTGGAATAGCAAGGTGCGGTCATCATCCTTCCCGATTATCCGTGCGACGGAAAACTCGGCGTTCTCCCGCTCGTGTGGATTTCTGCAGAGACGTGGATATTATTCCACGTAAAACTCGCCACTAGTAAGAAGACGAAGCTTGGAGCATCTCCGTTGAGTTGTGACTCAACGCCACCGAGGTAATTTTTGCCTAGTTGTATGTTAACTTCTTGATTCAATTACCATGGCCCGATCCCATATCTTTTGTGTTATCTTGATGTTTTTATTCTTCCGCTGCGTGCACAAGTGTTGTGTCATCCTCATAGAGAAACCCAACAAACTAACCAGTACCAAGAACCCAAGAATTCTTTGGGTTCTAAGATCAACTAATCTGTTTTGCAGGTAAGTCCAAGTGGCCATGCCCCAATATGGTACTTGGACAGTGGATGTTCCAGACACATGACTGGAACTAGGGGATTGCTAAAGGACTACACACCTATCAAGGATGGTCCAAAAGTCACCTTTGGTGGTTCTGAAAAAGGAATTATCAAGGGTTTTGGTAACATTTCTAGCTCCCATATTACAATTACTCAAGTGGCTTATGTTAAAGGTTTGAAACATAACCTTATTAGTATAAGTCAACTGAGTGATTTAGGATATGACATATCATTTGTTAAAGATGGTTGTCATATCAGGAGGTCAAATGATCAAGAGATCATTTTGACAGGTTATAGAAAGAGGAATGTCTATTGCCTAGACATTATTTGTGAGAACAATGGTTCTCCAGTGTGTCTTGTAGCTGATGAGAAAGTCTCTCATTGTGTCAAATGGCACAAGAGGCTAGCCCATCTTAACTACAAGACAATTGGCCAACTCTTTAGCAAAGAGTTAGTGAGGAATGGTCCTCAAGTTAAATGCATTAAAGATGGAATATGCTCAGCTTATCAAAAGGGCAAGCAGACTAGATCCACGTTTAGTAGCATTGAAAACAAAGATGTTGTGAGGTGTTTATACCTCTTGCATATGGATCTCTTTGGTCCTATGCCAGTTCACAGCCTAGGTAGGAAGGTTTATACCTTTGTAGTTGTAGATGACTACTCAAGGTTTTCCTGCGTGTTCTTCCTTAGACAGAAATCTGAAACACCTAGTATCTTCTATAGCTTTGTCAAACAAATTCAGAATGAACTAGACAGCACAGTGGTCAAAATAAGAAGTGACCATGGTACTGAATTTCAGTCTGATAGTATGGCAAAACTATGTGAAGAATTTGGGATATTTCAGGAGTTTTCTTCACCAAGAACACCTCAGCAAAATGGCATTGCTGAGAGGAAAAATAGAACCTTGATTGAGGCTGGTAGAACCCTTTTAAGTGACACATCTCTCCCAGAATATTTCTGGGCTGAGGTAGTTAATACTGCATGCCATGTAATTAATAGGGCTACCATTACTAAAAGCCACAATAAGACCCCCTATGAGATTGTGAAAGGCAGAAAACCAAACTTATCCTATTTCAGGATCTTTGGTTGTAAGTGCTTTATACTTAACAATGGAAAGTCTTACTTGACTAAGTTTGCTGCCAAGTCCCAAGAGGGGATCTTTGTTGGGTACAACAACAATAGTAAGGCTTATAGAGTCTACAACTTGTCTACTCAAGTTGTAGAACAGACTGTACATGTAGTATTTGATGAAACTAGACTTATTAATAATGAGTTGTCTAGTAGTATTTGCAGCTCCACAGGTGTGACTGAGAAGATGGACAAGCTCACTATAGAAGAAGGACCTACTGTAAGACAGCAAGTAGAAGATAGTGGCTGTTGTCCAGGGGCAGTACTACATATACCTAATGAAGAAGAAGTCCAAGAAGAGCAGCAAGATGAAGAAGCTGAAGGAGTTCAACCTGAAGCCAGGATGCCTCCAGCTAATAGGCATTTAAGAGATCATCCAGCAGATCAAATCATTGGTGATCTAAGACAAGGGGTACAAACAAGGAGCAAAAATCAGAGTGCAGCACTCTACTCCAGTTTTTTATCCCAAGTAGAGCCAAAGAAGTTTGAAGAAGCCATCCTAGACCCTCATTGGATTGAGACAATGCAAGAAGAGTTGAATCAGTTCAAAAGGTGCAAAGTCTGGGAGCTTGTTCCTAAACCAAAAGACCACAACATAATTGGAACCAAGTGGATCTTTAGGAACAAGATGGATGAACATGGAGTAATTGTCAAGAACAAAGCTAGATTGGTTGCAAAAGGATATAGGCAGAAAGAAGGTATTGACTTTGATCAAACCTTTGCTCCAGTATTCAGACTGGAAGCCATAAGGATGTTCCTGGCCTATGCAACCTATCAAGGATTTAAAGTTTACCAAATGGATGTTAAGTCAGCCTTTTTGAATGGTAATCTAAAGGAAGAGGTCTATGTGGAACAGCCATCAGGTTTTGTTGATTCAACTCAACCTAATTATGTCTATAGACTTAGGAAAACTTTGTATGGGTTAAAACAAGCCCCTAGGGCTTGGTATGAAACCCTTGCTAGTTTCCTCATTGAGAATAAATTCACAAGGGGAAAAATAGACAAGACTTTATTCCTTAGGGAATCCAGAGGCAAGATAATACTAGTCCAGATATATGTAGATGACATCATATTTGGGTCTACTGAAAGTAGTCTTTGCAAAAAGTTTGCAAAACTAATGCAAGGATAATTTGAGATGAGTAGTATGGGGGAACTTAAGTTCTTCTTGGGTATCCAAGTTAGACAGACTGAGAATGGATTATCCATATGCCAGTCTAAGTTCACCCTAGAACTGATAAGGAAGTATGGTATGGATTCATCCAGTACCATGAAGACTCCTATGGGGTCAAGTATGTCTCTTAGCAAAGATGATGCAGGGAAACCTGTAGATGAGACTTTGTATAGAGGTATAGTTGACTCCCTACTCTATTTGACTGCAAGTAGACCAGATATCATGTATGTTACATGTGTCTGTGCTAGGCACCAAGCATGCCCTAAAGAGTCTCATTTGACAGCAGTCAAAAGGATACTGAGTTATCTAAAGGGCACTCCTTATCTAGGCCTTTGGTACCATAGGAATGGAGATTTTGAACTGACAGGTTATTCAGATGCAGATTTTGCAGGCTGCAAGGAAGATAGGAAAAGTACAACTGGAACCTGTCAATTCCTAGGTGGAAGACTGATTTCATGGAGTAGCAAGAAGCAAACAAGTGTGGCTATCTCCACAGCAGAATCAGAATATGTGGCTGCAGGAAGTTGCTGTTCTCAACTTCTATGGATACAACATCAGCTTGAGGGTTATGGTATTCAGGTAAGTAGAACACCACTGTTTTGTGATTCTACTAGTGCGATATCAGTTGCAAACAATCCTGTTTCCCATAGTAGAACTAAACATATTGAAATAAAATATCATTTTCTAAGGGAACATGCAGAAAAAGAAGATATTTTACTAGAGTATGTAAAAACAGATAATCAACTAGCTGATATGTATACTAAGCCTTTAGAAGAAACCAAGTTCAATAGATTTAAAATTGAATTAGGTATGATAAACTTAGAATAAGTTTATAGAAATGGCTAAGTAAAATTGGTGTCGACACTTCAGAGAAAAGGTGTCGACACATCTAGGAAGTTGGTGTCGACACTTCAGAAAATTACTGTCGACACATGATAAGTAGGTGTCGACACATCCAAGGCGGTGTCAACACTTAGACTTTATGCAGAATTAGTGAAGTAAAGTCTCGACTATGTGTCGAGCTAAGCGGTGTCGACACATAAACAAGTGTCGACACATATATTATGTCGACTAAACTTGTGTCGACACATTGGTGTCGAGACATTATAAGTCTGTGTCGACACTTTTAATTAGTGTCGACACAATTTAAGTTAGTTAACCCGCTCTTTCATCTTCAATCCTAGGAAGGTATAAATAGGATTTCGCCATTGACTGTCGACACGCTCACCAAAGTTTCGAGACCAAACTTGTGTGTCGACACCTCTCTTCTCTCAATTCAAATTCTTCAAACCCTAATGGCGCCAAAGCTCGAAGAGAACGTGAATGAAGGCTATGAACTAGTGTGGCATGCGTTTGATGACGCAGAATGGGAGATCAAGGATGTGGTAACCCTAGTTGCAAACTCTGGGTTAGATTTTCTTGTTTCAGAGCCGACTAAGATCTGGAAGAAAGAAGTAATAGAATTTCTAAATGGAGCAACCCTAGACGAATCTGGATTCAAGATCAAGTTAAAGGTACATGGAGAAAAGGTGAAGGTCTCACCAAAGAGTTTAAGAAAGGTTCTAAACCTACCAAGGACAAAGGAAGAAGATGAAGTTACTGATTCTAAGACCAGAGAAGCTTTAACATGGTGTGGACTGGATTCCAAACTGAAAATTGGATCAGTATTCAATAGAAAGGGGATGAATAGCCAAGGCAAATTTCTTTCAGAAATTGTTGGCAAGGTGATCTTGAGTAAGCCTGGAGGGCATGACAGGGTATCAGCACATATGTTCAATCTTATGACAAGGATTATCTTCACATTGAAAACTGATTGGTCTGTAGTAGTCTTTGAGAAGATTAAGGAGAGTCTGAAGAAGCCCAATTTGGGTAGGATAATAAGTCTTTACTTGGCTGGTAGTATACCAGAAGTAATGAGTCAAGCTGCTAGATCAAAGATCAACCACATGAGGAAGATGGACATGAGACTCTTCTCAAGATGGGATAGGGTCTTGACCAAGGAATTGCCCACTCCTGAGAAAATAACTCCACAAAAGAAGAAGAAGAAGATAGCCCCTGTAGCTCAAGATTCATCTAGCAGCTTTGAGGAGCAAGTTGTCTTCACTCCTGATGAAGAAGACACTGGAATTGCTGAAAAGTCTCCAGCTCAACAAGATGATGCAGACAGGCAAGGGGAGCTACCTCAAGCTAGCCCAGTACATCAGGATACTATCCAGGGGGAGCCCCTACTAGTGGAAGAGCCAACTCCACTAGAGAGTGAACAAGCTACCCACACTATTCTTGAGGTAATCACTGAGATTAATGCATTAAATTTTCATATAGAGGATACTGTTTTGTCTGATTCATTAAATCATGTTAATTAGCAACCTCAGATTGATAGTCAACCCCCAGATATTGTCATGGAGGACACATCTGTTGCTGCCCAAGTTGTATCTGATCAAGTTGTTGATGAGACAAGGGATTCTCCATCATAACCTCAACAAGAGTTTACAATGGAAGATCTCTTCCTTAACTTGGATCAGACAGACTTTGAGAAGGAAAGTGCTGCTGCTGAGGGGGAGAATGCTCATGTTGAGGGGGAGCAAGTAGTAATTGTTGAAGAACCTGCAAGGATAGAGCCTGAGAAACCAAAGGAAGTGGAGGAGCTACCTAGGGAGAGGGTAGACATAGCAAGCACCTCAGCTTCTGAAGATGAGGAGGCTACAAGAGCAAAGAAAAGGAAATTTCAAGTCTTCAAGAGGAGAAGCCAGACTTATAAGAAAGCTCTGCAAACTATAGCACCACAGCCTGCACTACAGCCAGCACCAACTGTAGATTACAGTGCTATTATGGTTGCAATGCAAATAAAGCTTGATGAGCACAAGAAAGCTATAGAACCATATATGGATGAGGGTCATAAGTCTCTACAATTTGACCTGGCCCAAGACATTAAATCTATTAGATTTGAGATGAATCTAAATAAGAAGGAGATGACTGACTGCTTCCACAAGAGAGGGAATGCAGTAGTCTACTTAGCTACTTATCAAGAGAAGATAAAAGCTCAAGTGGATGAACTTGAAGTAAAGCAAGGCTATGTACTGGAGAATCAAATCAGAATGAATGATAACTTGACAGCTTCCCACAATGTAATTGTCACTGAACTTAAGAGTATAGCCACTGCACAGAATGCTGCCGTGACTACTGCTAAAAAGGAATTTGATAAAGAATTGCAAGAGAGCCTCACTGCTGTAACTTCTGCAATACAAGATTCCCAGAAGCTCCTCACTGAAAAACTCCAAAGGTTAAAACCTTTCTACAAGGATGGAGTCAATTATCTAAATGCCCAAATCAGATTTCAAAAAGATGATTTAAGAGATCACATAGAAAGAGAAGTCATAAAGGGGGAGAGGGTGTTAGTCAAAACAGGCTCTGACCATACAAAATGGATTTCTAATTCCATCAGAGCCACTCTTGGTTATCCTCCTTTATGTGATGATGATAATATTGCTGAGTCTGGGGTTAATCCTGCCTATCTTGGAGGTGAGCAAGCTGAAGTAGCTCAGGTGATCTATCCTCCACCAGACTTTGATATGGTACAAGCTGATATACAGTCCATGTATAGCCCACCTGAGGGACAGCACAATGTTATCATAGAGAAGGTGGTTCAGCCAGTATCTGAGGCTTTACAGGAAGCTATACTGAAGGAACAAGCTGAACAAGAAGCTAGATTGTCTAAGAAAAGGTTCAGAGAGCAAGCTGAATAAAGGCCTGACTTTGAGCAGTGGAGTCCCACTTCAAAGAATATCATTCTAACTGCATGGAAGGCTGCCAAAGATAATGTTCAAGATAGAAATAAGTGGTATTCTGAACTTGAGTGGAGAAAGCATGAATCTAGGCAAGAAGCCATAGTGCAATATAGAAGAAAGGCAAAGATAGGAAAGCTACCTCCTACTGCCCAGGAGCCTAGCAAGTACTTTCCCAAGCCTTATCATTACTTTGAGAGGCAGAAGATTAAAGCTAAAGAGCTAAAGAAGAAGGATCTGAAAGGGAAAAAGCCTGCTGATACTGAAGATGCTGAAGCCCCTGTACAAGCCAAGATACAGTCTGGAAAGGGAATAGTGATCAAGGATGCTGAGCAAAAATAGAATAGAATTTTCTTCAGTTTACAATTGTAATCTTTTGATTTTAAACACTTTGTAAACTTTTGTAAAATGAATATGACAAAGTTGATAGAACAATGTGCTGTGTGATAAATCTATTTCATAATTTTTCTGAGATGATATCTATGTATACATGTTTGTTTAATACATGTTTATGTTTTCCCTGATTGCATAATCCTGTTTTACATCATTCTGTAATTTTATTATGAATGGTGTATATCATTGACTAAGGGTTATGACTTCTCCAAATAGGGGGAGATTGTTGGGTACATTGGTTTAAATGTACCTGATTTGAAGAAGCCTCACCCTACTCAATGATATACATCAAAATGTATTTGATGTATTTTTGAGTTGCCTTGTGCAGGTTAAGTATTTGCAGGGAAAGATGAAAAGATTCTAAGTCCATGTGTCGACACCCATAAGGAAAGTGTCGACACTTAAGAAGACTTGTGTCGACACCCAGGCAAGCAGTGTCGACACTTGGAGTACTTGTGTCGACACCAGGGATGCAGAGTCGACACCAGACAAAAAGTGTCGACACAAGGAGCTGTGTCGACACTCAATTAAGAAAAGTCCAGTGAAGCTGTGTCGACACTTAGAAGCAGTGTCGACACCTAGAGGAACTGTGTCTACATCAGAAAGTGTCGACACTTGGAGGCTGTGTCGACACTCAGCAAAAGTCAACAGAGACTATGTATAAGTGTCGACATAATAAAGAATGTGTCGACACTCAGCAGAAAACTCAACACATGAAGAAAGTGTCGACACAATGAAGAATGTGTCGACACACAGCAGAAGACTCAATACATGAAGAAAGTGTCGATACTAGGAGGCTGTGTCGACACTCAGCAAAGTTCAACAAAATTTCTAAGTACAAGTGTCGACACAAAGGAGATGTGTCGACACTCAGCCAAAGTCTCAACAGAAGAAGAATGTGTCGACACAAGGAGCAGTGTCGACACTCAGCAAGTATCAACACAGAAGGCATGTGTCGACACCAAGAAGAAGTGTTGACACTGAACAAGTTCAACACATGAAGATGTGTCGACACAAAGGTGTTGTGTCGACACTTAAAAGAATTCAACTAAGTGCTGAAGAACAAGGAGTTGTGTCGACACTCAATATCAGTGTCGACATATGATGAAGAAGCTGTGTGGAGAAGTGAATTCTACAACACAAGGAGTTGTGTCGACACCTTGAAGGCTAGTGTCGACACTTAGTCTACTTATGTCGACACTTGGTCTATAAGTGTCGACACTTAAAGACAGACTGTCTCGACACTTTCAGACAGTTACAGATTTTTTCAAGAACTGACTGGATGACTTGACAGCTGTCATTCCAGCCGGTCTACTGCACCTGTCAGAGTTGTCAGAAATCAGTTAGGAACCAGACCAGCCGGTTACCATGAAGAAGGCCTATAAATAGGCTTATACTGTCAACAGAAAGAGATGATTCAATAGAGGATCAAGTGATTGAGAAAGAAAAGAAGATCTAGCTATTCATTGAAGAATCAAGTGAAGATCTAAGAAGTTGGAGAGAGAGAGAGCGCCATCCAAGAAGATAGCCATTGGAACCAGGCTGTGAAGAAGGGTTCAGACCTAGTTCTGAATCTTAAGTTGCAGTGATTGAAGATCAGTTGCAGAGAATCAATCCTATTGTGTTCTACATTCAAGAAGCTTTGAAGAAAAGCCAAGTGAGATTGTTCTCAGCAGAGTTCTTTCAAGAACTCATCAAGAACCTATCAACTCATCTCTCTATTCAGAGTTGTAGGCATATACACTTTGTATTTTATATTTCTTGTAGGATCCTTAGGAATCTGAGTTGTAAGCCTGCAATTATAAAGGCTGAGTGGTAGGGCCTGTGTTCCTGAGTGTAGGAGATCTGTATCTCTGAGTGTAGGCCTGTTGTGGCTGAGTGTAGGCCTTGTGGCTGAGTGTAGGCTTTATGAAGAAGCTGAGTGTAGGTCTTTGGAGAAGACTGAGTTGTAGGGCCTTGGGCCTGAGCTGTAGGAACCTGTTTTGGGGTTCTGAGTATAAGATCTGAGGATCTGAGATAGTGAAGGAGTTTGGCCGAATCTAGTACACTACTAGATAGGCGAAGGGGGAAAGTGGATGTACCCAAACTTTGAGGAACCACTATAAATCTGTGTGTCCACTGTGTGCATGTGTTATTCTGTGATTGCTGATTGATTGCTGTGAAAAAGTAGATATAACTCTGTGCAAATAATCTGCAATCTGCCTAAAAACGTTAAAAAGATTTGGTCACCTATTCACCCCCCCCTCTAGGTGATTAGGTACAATTTCTTTCAGGAGCAGCCTCATGGCCTAAGCCAACTCCTTTAGCCTGAGCAGAGAATTCAGCAACAAATGGAAGGAATGTCTTGGGCTTGGAGAAACTTTCAACAAGTTTCTTTTCAGCGGCAAGTTGTTCTTCCAACTTCTCGATGATTTTCTCTTTCAGGTTTAGGTGCTCGAGAGCTTTGTTGTATTATTTGATCGTGTCATCGAATTCCTTTCTAAGTGAGTCCATCCTTGCGACTTCCTCCCTCAGAGTGCTCTCCTCAGCCTTAAGGAATTTTATTTCCTTGGCCTGAGTTTTAACAACTTTTCTACATCGGTCATTGACCTTGATTAGATCTTTATATTAACCCATGAGTTCTGATTCATCATCAGAGGAACAGTCATCATGATCATCATTAGGAACATCAGATTCAGAAAGAATAGTGTGAGAATTTACCTCCCCATTAAATTGGGGGATAGCTTCTTCATCATCAGAGTGAGCCATGAGCCTAAAGTAGGCTTCTTTATCCTCACTTGACTCAGACGAGTCAGAGTCACTGAGAGTCTTCTGCTTCTTTGCTATGAAGCACTTCTCCTTCTTTTTTCTCTTGGAGGACTTGTGCTCTTCTCTTCTTCCACCCTCCTTCTTCTTGTGAGGGCAATCGGCGATCACATAACCTATCTTGTTACAACAGTAACACACGATGTCAGTAGAATAATGTTTGTTCGGTTTAGATTTATACCTGTCGGATGTGTGATTTTTCTTTTGATAATCACCTCCATATCGTGATATTCTGAATGAGGAATCATTTCCTCTCATTTGTTTCTTATTACTAAGAAACTTCTTAAATTGCAGAGAGAGTAGAGAGAACTCTCCATCAGATAATTCTAAGCCTGAGGTGCTTGGCTCGGAATCTTCTTCTTCACTTTCTTTGTGAGAGGGAGCAGGAGATGCAACTTTAGCCTTCCTTGAGCTGTCTGCCTTCAGTGCAACATACTTCTAATTTGATGAGGATATGTTGCCCTCTTCTTCAGCTTTTCTTGTGTTGATTTGAAGCTCATAGGACATAAACTTCCCGAAGAGGTTTTGGGGGTCAGTGTCAGCCAATCTCCCAAACTCCATGATAGCACAGATCTTATTATACCATTCTTTAGTTAAGGATCGTAGGAACTTGGCATTTAGTTCTCCGTTTGTGAAAACCTGATCGTAGCTCTTCAAGCCGTTGACGATCTTGAAGAAGTTTTCAAAAGTATCAGCTATTGTGTCCTTTGGGGCTTACTTGAAGGCCTTATACTTCTGCTTTAGAAGGGATCTCCTGTCATCCCTTACTTATTCGGTACCTTATATCAAAATAATCAAGGACTGCCACATTTCCTTAGCAGATTGGCAGTGAAAGAGGTTCTGCAACATGGAGTCATCGACTGCACTTGCGATGATGTTTTTTGCTTCCTTATCCAGAGAGACAGTGCAATCTCATCTTTGTCGAGATCCATGAGTTTCTTTGGTACCTTTCTGGTAGGATCAATAGTGGAGGCCGCCATGGGTATATAGGGGCCTTCTTCCACTATCATGAAGATGCAAGGATCAACAGCTTCCATGAAGAATCTTATCATTTCTTTCTACATGTGAAAGTTAGTCTTATTGCACACCAGAAGCTTTCTGAAATCCTTGGATCTGTAAATGCTTGATTATCTCAAAGACAACTAGAAGTAGATCAGTTCAAGGTGTGAACCTTTTGAGAACAACCTCCCTCTGATACCAATTAAAAGTATCTAGTTGTCTACCTAAATCACCTAGGGGGGGTGAATAGGTGAGATCTGCGCCTTTTGCGGAATAAAAAATTTTGAGGGATTAACACAGAATAATCTAGAAAATCCAGATGACACAAGGAATTATATTGGTTTCCCAATCTTGGGTACGTCGACTCTCCACATCCCAATCTAGCACCATGGCTAGCCTTGGCTACTTCTCTATATCTCAGATTAAACAATCCTACACTTCAGAGCAACGCTCCTACAACTCGGAGTAAACACACTCCTACAAACTTGATCCCCCAAAATAGGATCTACACTCAGAAGAAAAATATTCCTACAAGCTCGAAGACGAAGCTCCCACAAAATTTGAAATAATATTGTACAACAACAATGAAAAACTTCACTTCAGATCTGAAATCTACAAAGTTCTTCCTTCTTGAAAACTGAATGCTTTGTGAAGAAGTTGAGGAAGAAGTCTTGAGAGAACATGGTCTGAAATTCTTTGGATTCGACACGATCAAATGAATGAATAGAGAATCTTGAATCTTGTGATCTGTCAAATCTTTCTTCTGTCGAATTGCAGGATCGAGGACGAAGCTTCAGAGAGAAAATGAAGATGGTGTGTGCGGCTTTTTCCCGATCTGGAACTTGCGACAATACTTCTGTCAAAAATTATGGTTGATGAAATCTATCGACAAGACTTAATATAGAACTTATTCTAACGGTCTGAAAATCATTTAAGGAATGAAGATCAATCATATTAAATATGAATCGAAGTTTGAAATCTCGTTAGTCGAATAGAAGCCCTGTTAGTAGAATAGAAGTCTTGTTAGTCGAATAGAAGTTGCATTCGAGGAATAGAAGTTGAGTTCGACGAATAGAAGTTGAGTTCGACGAATGAAAGTTTCGTTTGTCGAATTATGAATGAAATCTATTCGACGAATTGCGAACTCCGTTCGATGAACGACGAACTCCGTTCAACAAATAAAATTTTAGTACGACGAATTATGAACTTAGAAATTTTCAGCAATTGTATTCTTTGAAAGGATTTAAATTCTTCGAAAAGAATTTGTCTTTTCGAAAAACGAAATGGCCTTTTTCGAAGAAGGCTTTACGCAGAATTTCTTTGAGTTGAATATAGATTTTTCGAAAGGAGTTTTGGCCTTTTGAAAGTATCATGTCTTTTTTGAAAAATGAACTTACTATTCGAAAACAGAATTCCTTTTTCAAAAGATGAAACTGATTTTTTGAAAACATCTCCAGAGCATTTTTCAAAAACTAGAACTTAGAAGTTTTTTTGAGAGTTTTTCGAAAGCTCATAATGTTTTTCGAAAACAGCAATGCTTTCTCGAAAAACTTCCTTACCCATTTCGAAAAACTAACTCCTTTTTTAAAAAATACACTTAGAAATTTTTTTAAGAAAATTTTCTTTTCTCCTTTCTTCAAACACTAGCAATCCTTCCTTTCTTCCAATTCTTTAGTACTTGAAAATGAAGTGTATCCCAATAGAAAAGTTACACGTGATCCAACACCATATATCACACAATAAGGGATTATATTGCATGGTTCTGTGTTTGTTGACTCACTGTAAACTGACATTGGTCTACACTTAGCAATATTGACCTGCAAGCACTCAACTAGAAAATAACAACAAACACAAACTTAATTCATCTTAGTTCAAGGGTAACTTCTCACAAATCTAGGTTATTGTGCGTATAATACCCAACAAGTGATCTTTGGTGGAGCTGACAAAGGAATAACCAAATATTATAGTAAGATCACAAATGACTTAGACACTCTCACTAAAGTAGCTTATGTGGAAGGGTTGCAACAAAACCTTATAAGCATAAGTCAACTTTGTGATCTTGGCTATGACATTTCTTTCCACAAAGATGAGTGCCTAATTAAGAAGTCATGTAACCAAGATGTTAACTTGACAGGAACTAGATGTGGGAATGTGTATTGTTTGAATTTTCTTTTTTTAAAGTCAGACTCACCCTTATGTCTAGTTGCAAATGAGAAAGCATCACACAATATCAATTGGCACAAGAGGCTAGGTCGTTTGAACTATAAGGCCATAGACAAACTTTTCAGTATAGAACTTGTTAGGAATGTCCCTAACATTAAATGTTCAAAGGAGAGAACATGCTCAGCATGCCAAAAAGGCAAGCGAACTAAAACTACATTCAAAAGTATTGAATGTAAGGATTCAGTGAGGTGTTTATACTTCTTGCATATGGACTTGTTTATGTAAATGTTTGTTTTAGGATTGAGAGTGACCTAGATGGGGGGGGGGTGAATAGGTCCAATTTAAATCTTGGCAACTTCTAGGATTCTGATATTTAACTTATTATGATTTTTATCCCAGTTAGATGAAACAAGAAAACTATTCAGTAATTAAATCAATCACATCACAACAAACAAAACACAGTACACATAGTTTTATAGTGGTTCCCCAATTTATGGGTACATCCACTTTCCCCGTTCGCATATCTAGCAATGAACTAGATTCAACCAAACTCCTTCTTCCGTTACTCAGATCCTCAGATTTTACAGCTCAGAGCCCAGTTGGCTAGTACAACTCAAACTATATATGTCTTACCACTCAAATCACCAAGATCCTACACCTCAAGTTCTTTCCAAAAACTCTAACTCAGAATGTATCCACACTCCTACTCAGGCAAATCCTGCCCTACACCTCAGAACATACAGTTCCTACAACTCAAAGAAATACGCACTTCTCCTACCTCAGGCAATTCCAGCCCTACCTCAGCCTTTATAACACAGGCTTACAACTCAGAGAAATTGATTCCCCTACACTCAGATCTACAAGTAGATCTTACAAGATTAATAATGGTGAAAAGGGAATTAATTCAAAATTAGTCACCCAGTAGAGAGAAACGGATGACTACTTCTTGATCTGATCTTTATGTGTCAGCTTCCCTTAATCCTTGTTGTAATGGATTTGACCCAACCCTTCTTAGCTTTTCAAAGCTTCTTGAAGTTGAAATTAGGGTAGATCTAGGCTGGAGAATGTTGAAGTCGATTTTTGATCTGGCTTCTCTCCACCTTCTGAATTCTAACCGATTTCTTCTTAGAACAGGGAAGTGATATTGAACTGATGTGCTCCTTGGTCTTATTTTTCTTCTATGTGTTGCAACTCCAAATTGCTTCTCCAATTTTTTTCTCTCTTATTTTTTTTCACTATCTATTTTTGTAGAGTTGATCCCTTTATATATGCTCTGTCAAAGGTAACTGGCTGATCTGGTTAATAACTGACATATGACAGTTCTGACAATTGTCAGATCCATTAGCTTGATTTCTGCACTTAGGAAACAATTCTGCATGAAGTTCTGACAATTGTCGACACTAGTCTTGAGTGTCGACACAACTGACTGATGGTGTCGACCCAAGTCCTGGGTGTCGACATTGCTTGCTTCCAGTCTTGACTCAACTTGTGAAGTGTGTCGACACTAGTCCTGAGTGTCGACACCGTTGTCTTCAGTCTCGAGATTTCTTGTATAGAGTGTGTTGGCACTTGTCCTTAGTTTTGACACAGTTGTTCTTTGTCTCGACATAACTTGTGTAGAGTGTGTCGACACTAGTCTTGAGTGTCGACACAGTTGATTTCTTGCATCATAGTCTCGACCCAAGTCCTGAGTATCGACACAACTTTCTCCTTGACTCAACACTTCTTGTATAAGTGTGTCGACACTAGTCCTATGTGTCGACACAGCTATTTCTTGTCTCAGCATATCTTTGACAAAAGTGTCGACACTTGTCTAGTGTCTCAATACTTTTGTACTTAGCTTTATTTGCATGCACACAAGAACTTAACATTCATCAAATACAACTATGTGTATATCATTGAGCTGAAAGGACTTCTTCAAATCAAGTACATTGTGACCAATGTACCCAACAATCGCCCCCTGTTTGGAGAAGTCATAACCCCAATTTAATGATATACAAAATAATACCAAAAGTATTATGATTAAGACATTAAGATTACAGTGTTGTACAATATATGAAATAACACAGATAAAAACACATATTTCATTAGACATTAACAACAATAATGTTGAACAAAAATTAAAGCAAACAATTGCAATATTAATTAATAACACAAGAAATGTTATGCAAACCAAAATTTTCACTAATTGGTTGTCAACAGGTTTACAACTATAAACTTTTGTTATTCAAAATTTACAGAACAAATTTAACATGAGATTCAACACTAAGAACACCCAGTGGCATCTCTGGTTCTCTGATGACTATGCCCTTTCTAGATTGTATCTTTGTTTTCACCTCAGGCACCTTGTCATCAGCAACCTTCTTTTCTTTATCATCCTTAGCTTTTTGCAATTCCTTCCTCTTTCAGCCATTGTCTTTCAAAATAATGGTAAGGCTTTGGGAAATATTTACTGGGCTCAACTGACTTAGTAGGTATCTTCCCTTTCTTCAGATCATGTCTGAACTTTTGAATAACCTCTTGCTGCTTTAAATGTTTAACTCATTCCTATTTTGAATACCATTTACCTCTGTTTGTCACATTTGCTTTGACTGTCTTCCATGCAGTGAGAATTATTGATCTGCAGGTTGGACTCCACTGCCCAAAATCAGGTCTGGCCTCAGCTTGTTCTCTAAACCTTTCTTAGATAGCCGAGCTTCTTTCTCTTTAATCAAAGCAGATTCAGACATCTCCATCTCTTCATATATAACATTTTGAACTAATGGTGGAGGACTGTACATGTGTTGGACAGCTGCTTGGATAGCCTCAAATGGTACTTGTGTTGCAGGATTGTACATGGTTTGCTCAACATAATGATTTTCAATATCATGAGGTGCTTCAAGTTGAGTTGGTTGACAACCAGACTCAGCAGTTTGATCTCCATCATACCATAGGGGAGGATAGCCTAAAGTGTCCCTGATATTGTTTGATATCCAAGTGGCATGTTCAGAACTGGCCCTTATCATTACCCTCTCCCCCTTTATGACTTCTTTTTCAACATGATCTCTCAGATCATTCTTGTGAAACCTTACCTTTTCATCTAAGTAATTGATACCTGAAGTTACAGTGTTCTTCACTCTCAGTAAATTGTCATCCAAACTCTTATCAGAAGCCTTTTTATCTTTAAGCAAGGAGGCTGAATGATTTGCCAGCTGAGTTTCTATGGCCTTTGTAGCAGCAACTATGTTGTTTTCTAACCCAGTAGACTTCTCAGCCAGCTTAACCATTATTTTTGTATGCAAAGTAGTCATGTTTTCATCAAAATTCTTTGATTTTCAAGGATATAACCTTGTTTGACAACCATTTCATCAGCAGTTGTCTTTGCTTCTTACTATTGTTTAACAATATAAACTACAACATTACCTCCCTTCTCAAAGAAATTAGTCATGTCTGTTTTCAGGAGATTTACTTCGAATCTAATTTTTTTATATCCCGAGCTAGTTGAAACTGCAGCTCTTTATTTATTTCATCAAGATACTTTTCAAGTTGTTGTCTTTGTTGATCAAGCATAATTTGTAATTGGAAAAGGAGTGAGTTTGAGTCCACTGGTGGAGCTGAAAGTAGTTCAGACTGAATAAGCTTTTTATAACTTATACTTATCATTTCAGATAACTTTCTTTTCTTCAGTTGAGACTCTTCTTCTTCTTCTTCAGATTCAGATGAATTTATCTCTTCAACTGTTGGCGTTTCCTTGGTTTTGTCAGAATCTGGGTCCAACTCCCCCTCAACTCTTGTACCTTTCTCATTAATGTTGACACTTTCCAGGTTAACATCTGCATGCTGAATTTCTGCATCAGGAACTTCTATCTGGGCAATTTCATTTTATCCCACTGGATGTTAGTTTCTTTAAACATAAGAATTTCTTCTTCAGTATCTTTTGGAATTTCATCCTCCATCTCTCTCTCAGACATTTTCTGTTTAGGAACCTTTGATTGTTCCAGTTCATGTACAATATCCATAATTATAGTAGTAAATGTATCCCTTGGCAAATCAGTGAGGTTTTCCCCCTCAATTGGTTCTTTTTCTGGAATGTTCTCCCCATGCACCTGGTGGTCTGAGGTAGGAACCTTTGAGTGTAGGTATCCAAACATCCGAGCCTCCAGCTTGCAGGACAAAACCCATCCTGTATCCAAACATCCGAGCCTCCAGCTCGCAGGACAAAACTCATCCTATATCTAAACATCTGAGCCTCCAGCTCGCAAGACAAAACCCGTCCTGTATCCAAACATCCGAGCCTGCAGCTCGCAGGACAAAACCCGTCTTGTATCCAAACATCCGAGCCACCAGCTCGCACGACAAAACCCATCCTGAATCCTCCAACCCTATGCAGGTGAGATTGTCACATCATTCTCTTAACCTGTTAGATTACTCTTGTCTAAGGCTTATTAGGCATAGAAACTTATGGTTAGTCCTTGGACTGCCCAGGGCATACCCAGTGAAAGGCTCTCGGGGGCATTAGGAACTATGATGGACTGAAGCCCAAAGCTCCCTTTCTCAAGAACACTTAATTTTATTAGTGTTTGCCCATTATTAATACCCAGCTCTCAATGTTGCTCTTGAGTGAACCTAATGGCTTAAGGTATTGTTGGGAGAACAACGGTCTTCCACCGGTCTCTGTTCTAATTACTTCACTGGGCTTTACACTCTAACACTCGTTACTATGTAGTGACCCACATGGCAACAACCAGGGTTTCATCTTCACGATATGTTTCTCAATCCAACCACTTATCATATCTCATGTGGTTCCTAGTGTTATGTGTTACTTTAACTAAGCGCAACCTATGACCTAATGTTAACTCGTATGAGATGACTGTCAATTCCTTGGGCTAAATGCCCCTAACTATTTATCATGGATTTGACATGTATGTAATATTAATCATTCAGAATTTCATCTTTTTTTCAATTGTTTTGACCATAATTTAAATTAATTAATTAAGTGACATAAGTCACTTTGAACATGAATTACTCTAACCAGTGGTCCATCATGTCTAAATAAATTATTTGAGGTTCATCTAGGTTAAAAATGTTTGTTCATCAAAAATCATGACTTTGCAAATTGAATTTTCATATATTTTCTATTTATGATTAAATCCATAAATAATCCATTTTCCAAATGAAGTACTTAAAATATAAACCAAAAATTCCAAGAAAATTACTGGTGATCAAAATTGATATATTAATACTCAAGACAGAAATTCAAGATTCTAGTCAGTGATTTGACCTAACATAATTTCACATGGACATTATTACCAAAATATCACTACTAGGGTTTTCAGTATATATGATCATCCAAAAATTCTCAAATAATTATAATGGGTTTGAATCACAGAAATATGATACTATAAAGTTTTCCATAATTTTCAACAATATTTTCCCTTACTTTTAAAATAATTTCCAAAAGGGTAAAATTGTAAATCTACTATGTACACAAGATATAATCCTCAAATACACTTATAACGTTTTTCCAGAGATGTACAATGTCAGATTAAGGCTTGTATCAAAATTTTAGAATTTTACAAGGTCAGTAGGCCTATAATTCATTTTTATTTCCAAAATAGTTTATTTTCCAATATTTCAAATTAATGAAATTTTTGTTACCAAAAATCTCAATCTTTCTATGGGAGGTGTAATTCATCCCTATAAACCTCTGTTCAAAATCCCATGGACATTCATTGGGCCAAATGCGCTAACTTCCCATTTTTACATTTGACACCATATATTTACAAATCTACATCCACTATGCATGTTGGATTTCCCCAACATACAGAGGTCCAAATGGCCTGAAATTATTACTATGGTCAAATAATGACCCAATGGCCATGCCACCAAAATTTGGAGGCATTTGGAAGAGGGAATCTTCCTATATTCCATTTATTTAATAAATGATATTTCTATAAAAACTATAGAAAAGTACATCCCAAAAATTCAGATTTTTGGACTAGACCTAAGTCTAGCATAAACACATGCATGTCCAAAATTTCATGACATATGGACTTAGGGTTTGGCTTGCGCTCTCATTTAAAAATCTGCCCTAGCCTAGAACCAGTCTTAGTAGAATGACCCTACATGGAGCTATAGTACTCCAAATTTTAAGTTTAAGATGTCAAATTAAAGGTAATACCTAGATCTACCTTTTTTATGTTGGGCATCATTTCTGAAAATACATCTAAGAGGCCTAAATAATCTATACAAGGTGACTGTATAAACAAAGACAGAAAATAGACTTTTTATTATTTCATAAAATTTTCAAGGGCACCGGTTCATCTTATACAATGAGCCTACGGTCCAGATTGCCCCAACCTAGTCCAGCTAGATCTTCATTTCCCGGCCTTCTGGCCGCCGCCGCCGCCGGCGATTGTCGCCAACACCTCCATTGAGGTGGCGGCTAGCGTTTCCCAACGACGTGGACGCCGGAGGTGGCTCCTCCGACGAACCCGAGAAAGAAGAAATGCTCGGCATGCTCCATCTCACATGGAGTCAGGCTCATTTGATCTCGACATCTCTCCTAGTTGATCTAGAAGACTAGCACAGAGGGAGGGGAGGAGAAATGGACCCTTAGACGGGCTTGACTGCGGGTTTGGTGGTGGTGCGCCATGGCCGACCCTTACTCTGGCGAGCTAGCTCGTTTGCTGATTCCTCCGGCTAATCCTCTGCTCCTTAGGGCTCACTGAAGGCTTGACTTAAGAGGAGTGGTTGGGCATGGCGTGGCATGGCAGGCCGTCATTGAGCATGACTGGCCGTCATTGAGCATGACTGTCATCATTGAGCATGACTTTCCCCCATGTCGTCACGTGTCAGAGTTCTATTGGGCCATCAGTTATTGTTTAAAATTAAATCTTCTTGAGAAGATCAACCTATTAATTAGGTTGTTGGATAGAACCGGGTTCAAAAACGCCTTTTCTGAAAACCTGGTTCAGGCCGGACAGAGCAGATAAAGCTTATTCAGAAAAATAGTTCCAAGTCCAAAAGCATTGAGTGTGTTGACACCACTCAACGCCTTCAGCAGTCTAGAATTTCTTAAGTCAAAAGCATTGAGTGGTGTCGACACCACTCAATGCCGCGTTGAGTGGTGTCGACACCACTCAACGCCTTCAGCATTCTAGAACATCTCAAGTCAAAAGCGTTGATTGGTGTTGACACCACTCAACACTGCGTTGAGTGGTGCCTACACCACTCAATGCCGTCAGCACTCCAGAACATCTCAAGTCAAAATCATTGAGTGGTGTCGACACCACTCAATGCCGTGTTGAGTGGTGTCGACACCACTCAATCCCGCATTGAGTGGTGCCGACACCACTCAGCGCCTTCAGCATTCCAGAGCATCTCAAGTCAAAAGCGTTGAGTGGTGTCGACGCCAATCAACGTTGCGTTGAGTGGTGCCGACACCACTCAAAGCGGTCAGCACTCTAGAACATCTTTAATTCAAAAGCGTGGAGTGGTATCGCCACCACTCAATGCTGTGTTGAGTGGTGTTGACACCACTCAATGCCGTCAGCATTCCAGCAATCTTACATCAAGGTGTTGAGTTGTGTTGAGACCACTCAACGTCACGTTGAGTGGCGTTGAGACCACTCAACGCTAACGTCATCCCGCATCATCCAAGTAAAATGGAGTCGAGTGCATTGAGAGCACTCAACGCCGCATTGAATGGCATTGAGTTTACTCAACGCCTTTTGGAATGACGTCGAGATCACTCGATGCCAACATCATCCTGCAGCGTCTAAGTAAAAAAGGCATTGAGTGGTGCTGAGACCACTCAACACCGCGTTGAGTTCACTCGACACCTTTTCTGTAACGTCCCGATTCGCACTAGGCCCCTTGTGCGCATTTTTGAGTCAGGAGAGTTGACTTGGGCTCGGAGAAGTGCTGGAAGCGGGGCTGCACTTGTAATTGGGAGGAGAAATCAGTCTAAAATAGGACACGGGTAGAGACACGGGCGTGTCCCTACCCGTATGTGTAAGGCCAGCTCTCGAGTCGATGACTCGAGTATGTCTAGAGAAGGACATGGGTAGTGACACGGGCGTGTTACTACCCGTGTTCATGATGACACGGTAGGGACACGACGTGTCCCTACCCGTGTATGTACAACCACTATTCCCGTGAGGGACACGGGTAGAGACATAAGCGTGTCCCTACCCGTGTCTACTCAACCAACTCTCGAGTCGATGGGTCGAGTTGTCCCAGAGAAGGACACGGGTAGTGACACAGGCGTGTCACTACCCGTGTGAAGATGACACGGGTAGAGACACAGGAGTGTCCGTACCCATGTGCGTCGAGTAGAGCTCGACGAAGTGTTCCCCGAGGAGGACACGGGTGGAGACACGGGCGTGTCCCTACCCTTGTGTGATAAGTGAAACTCGACGAACCGTGTCCAGAGCAGGAAAAGGCCAGAGAACACGGACGTGTCATGTGGACACGGGTAGGGACACGGGTGTTTCCCTACCCGTGTTTGAGTATTGAACCGACAGTGGAACCGTCGGCGATGCTTCGCCCGAGCAGGACACGGGTAAGGACACGGGCGTGTCCCTACCCGTGTCACTTTTCACTTATAAGGGATTTGAAAACCCTAGCCATTTTCACTCCTCATTCCGACCCTTTTTCCTGAGAGAACTACTGTAGAGAGGGAGAAGGTGCTGGAGCAAGTACAAGAGGAGAAGAACCGCCGCCGCCGAGAAGAAGAAGATGTCGCCGCGAAGAGTTACAAGATCCTTGACCGGAAATGGTGGAAACGCCGGAAATGAGGTGGGCTTCCTCCCCTCTCCCTTGGTGCTAGATCTATAGACATATCTAGGCAAGATGTCGACTCAAAAGAGTCTAGACTTGTGAGATGATGATTTCTCTAGGAAGAGGCCGTTCTAGGGCTTGTGCTCTAAGGATAGTGGTGTCATCAACCTCTCCAACCTTCTATGTGAAGATGGGGGACGGTTTCGTGAAGAGAAATGGCTCATGAGGGTTAATAAGGGAGGAGGAATTTCTGGAGGGGATTTTGGAAGATCGACTTGAGGAGGAAGATGAACCGATGTTGTTCATTCCGCCTTAAGATGTGTGCAGAATCTGTGTTCTGCACGCAGTGACATTCTTGGCCATTTTCAGGTATGATATGTTCAGAACTGGGCTTTCGACTAAGCATAAAATTTGAAGTCATTGAAAATACCTTTCCAACGAATGGTTGCACGACTTTGGGCAAAGTATGTAGCCACGGGAAAGTCTGAACGAATTTGACGGCCGACAAGCCAAGCATGTAGAAATTGTGTTCTGTACGCAGCGGATTTCTGATATGATACTATCGGATCTGGGTTGTGGTATGAACATGAACATGGTAACCCATGGAAATGCCTTTCCATCGAGGGGTTACACGCCTTCCCTGGATACCTGTAGCTTTGGGAATCTCCGGTCGAATTTGCTGCCTAGATTTATTCTGTACTTAAAATTCTGGGTTGGAGTAGAGTTGGGTTTGGACTCGGTGGGGGCAATGTAGTAAATTAACATGAGGTTGGGTGAACTCTTTTATGTTAACCATCATAGTTCTATGAACGATGAAATTGATAATTGGATCTCACGTAATTGATTTCTGAAATGAAGCGTACTCGAACGAAACGATTTGGTAGAAATTGGTGAACCAATAGAAATGCACATCATGTTAATAATGTGTTGAAATCATTTGGAAATGAAATGTAGGATGATAATCTATGGCCATGTGAATGATTGTTTAACTGAATGAATTTAGTAGTTCAATGCTTAGAGTGGCATCTCCCTATGGGTAGCATTGTGAAAGGGTGTAAGTGCGAGTGTTGACCGCACTGAGTTGGTTAGTGTTGAGATGAGTTATAAATGGACGGTTGGGCTTGGTCCTCGGTGCTCATTTCTCGGGGCTCCTTCCGTGCCGAGTGGACGGTTGGGCTTGGTCCTCGTATTTTATCCGAGGCTCCTTCCATTCCACGGTGATGTGGAATTGTATGCGATGTGAGTCGACATGCGGTGTCGTCATCCTGGGTTAAGGATAGTGTGGCAAGTCTACGGGCTCGCCAGTCGTCACACTGACTGGAGTTGACAGTTAGACTTTGGGCGGTCGGGCTTGGTCCTCGGTGTTCATGTCCCGGGGCTCCTTCCGTGACAAGTGAACGGTTGGGCTTGGTCCTCGTGCTTTCTTCGGAGGCTCCTTCCGGGTAACACAAGGACTGTTCGGGGCTTGGTTCTCGGTACACATCTACCCTAGACTCCCGTTGGGCCATAGTACGCGAGGGGGGGGGGGGCTCCGCTGTTGTGTTCGTAGCATTGAGGCGTATAGAGGCCTAATTGAAGCAGTGTGGATGCCCGCTTAGTAGTAGAGAAGCCCACTCTACTGTCGTCGCCTGGCCACGACAGTTAATGCCTGAGAGGTTAGCTACCTACTCGAAAAGTGGGAACTACTAGTCTGTGTCGACATAGCGGTTTCATGTGCGTGATCATGGGTGAGTCATTGCATTGCATACATACCATTACATTACATTGCTGTTGGGTACATTGGAATAAATGTACCTGATTTGAAGAAGCCTCACCCTACTCAATGATATACATCAAAATGTATTTGATGTGTTTTGAGTTTAGTTGTGCAGGTTAAGTATTTGCAGAGGAAGCTGAAAAGTTTCTAAGTCCATGTGTCGACACCCAGAAGAAAAGTGTCGACACTTAAGAAGACTTGTGTCGACACCCAGAGAAGCAGTGTCGACACTTGGAGTAATTGTGTCGACACCAGGGATGCAGAGTCGACACAAGAAGGAAAGTGTCGACACATAAAGGCTGTGTCGACACTCAATGAAGAAATGTCCAGAGAAGCAGTGTCGACACTTAAAAGCAGTGTTGACACCCAGAGGAACTTTGTCGACATCAGAAAGTGTCGACACTTGGAGGCTGTGTCGACACTCAGCAAACTTCAACAGAGTCCAAGTATAAGTGTCGACATAATAAAGAATGTCGACATAATAAAGAATGTGTCGACACTCAGCAGAAGACTCAACACATGAAGAAAGTGTCGACACTAGGAGGCTGTGTCGACACTCAGCAAAGTTCAACAAATTCTAAGTACAAGTGTCGACACAAAGGAGATGTGTCGACACTCAGCCAAAGTCTCAACACAAGAAGAATGTGTCGACATTTGGAGCTGTGTCGACACTCAGAAAGTATCGACACAGAAGGCATGTGTCGACACCAAGAAGATGTGTCGACACTGAACAAGTTCAACACAAGAAGATGTGTCGACACAAAGGTGGTGTGTCGACACTTAGCAGAATTCAACTAAATACTGAAGAACAAGGAGTTGTGTCGACACACAATATCAGTGTCGACACATGTTAAAGAAGCAGTGTCGAGAAGTAAATTCTACAACATAAGGAGTTGTCTCGACACCATGAAGGCTAGTGTTGACACTTAGTCTACTTGTGTCGACACTTGGTCTATAAGTGTCGACACTTAAAGACAGACTGTCTCGACACTTTCAGACAGTTACAGATATTTCAAGAAGTGACTGGATGACTTGACAGCTGCTAATTCAGCCGGTCTACTGCAACTGTCAGAGATGTCAGAAAACTGTTAGGAACCGGACCAGCCGGTCACCATGAAGAAGGCCTATATAAAGGCTTATTCTGTCAACAGAAGAAGATGATCAACAACAATCAGTTAAAGCAATTCATTGAAGAATCAATTCAAGTAAAGTTCTAAGTAGTTGGAGAGAGAGAGCTCCTTCCAAGAAGACAGCTGTTGAACCAGTCTGTGAAGAAGGTTTCAGATTGAGATCTGAAACTTAAGTTGCAGTGATTGAAGATCTGCTGCATAGAGAATCAACCCTACTGTGTTCTACATTCAAGAAGCTTTGAAGGAAGCCAAGGGAGGATGATCTCAGCAGAGTTCTTCCAAGAACTCATCAAGAAACCTGTCAACTCTTCTCTCTCATTCTGAGTTGTAGGTTTACACATTGTATCTTAATTTCTTATAGGATCCTTAGGGATCTGAGTTGTAAGCCTGAAATTATAAAGGCTGAGTGGTAGGGCCTGTGTGCCTGAGTGTAGCAGATTCATTTCTCTGAGTGTAGGCCTTGTGGCTGAGTGTAGGTCTTTGTGAAGACTGAGAGGTAGGGCTGTTGAGCCTGAGTTGTAGGAGTGGGATCACTCTGAGCTGTAGGAACCTGGTTGGGGTTCTGAGTGTAAGATCTGAGGATCTGAGGAATAGTGGAGGAGTTTGGCCGAATCTAGTACACTACTAGATAGGCGAAGGGGGAAAGTGGATGTATCCAAACCTTGGGGAACCACTATAAAACTGTGTGTATTCTGTGTATGTGATTGATGATATGTATGCTGTTTATAGTTCTGTGAAATCTGTGATATAATCTGCCTAAAAGTTTAGAAAGATTAAGTTACCTATTCACCCCCCCCCCCCTCTAGGTGATTAGGTACAATTTCTTTCAAGTGGTATCAGAGGGAGGTTAATCAAAAAGGACATAACTGTCTGAGTAGATCCTGTTGGCAGATTCAGTATAATCAAGTACAGAATCAAGAAAATCAAGAAAATGGGTTCAATAGAGAATCACAAAAAACTTGGATCCATGAAGTTGCCAATTTGTAGAAAGGTGATCTTTGGCATCTGGAAAGAAAGGGTTAGGCTATTTATGGAAGCCTCTGACCCTAGAATCTATATCACAGTTACAGAAGGGCCATATGTGCCAATGAAGGTATCTGTGTTGGATGCAAATCAGAGAACTCCAAAAGACTTTTCTGAAAGGACCAAGGATGAGATTATTCTGGCCACCATGGACGAAAGGGCCCAGAATATTATAGTAAGTGCAATAGATGATGCTACATTTCAGAACTTGATACACTGTAAAAATCAAAGGAGATGTGGGATACTCTGATAGTGTATATGGAGGGTTCTGAAGAAGTTAGACATGACAGAAAGTCGTTGTTAAACCAAGAATATGAAAGTTTCAGGCAAGGCAGGTCTGATAGTATAACAGAATGCTACAAAAAATTCTATAGGATTGTCAATGAGTTGATGTCTTATGGAAGAGAATTCAGCAACTATGAGCTGAATGATAAGTTTCTGAGATCCCTAACTAAAGACTGGGATACTAAGATTTGTGTCATAAGGGAAATGGCCAAGTTAGCAGATATTCCTCCTCCAACATTATTTGGAAAGCTGTTATCCTATAAAATGCAACTAATGGTTAGGAAAGAGGAGGAGAAGACTACCAGAATAGAGCATAAAGAAAGAGCTGTGGCATTCAAGACAGAAGCCACCAAGAAATATAAAAGTAAGTCTCCATCTCCACCAACAAAAGTTGTTAAGACTGAGACAGATGAGTCAGACAGTAAGAATTCTGAAAGCAGTGAGAGTGATGAGTACTTTGCAGCTTTCACAAGACATTTTCAGAAGTTCCTGAAGAAGAAACAGTGGAGGTCTAAGCCATCCACTATACAGAAGTCATCAAAGAATGATAGGAGAAAGCCCAAGTCAAGTAGAACTACATCTTCAAAGATAGTCTGCTATTGTTGCAACAAACAAGGACATGTTGTTGCTGACTATCTTGAGAAGAGAAGAGAGTCAACAGATAAGAAGTAGACTCAAATCAAGGGCAAAAAGGAAAGGTCCTTTGTGGCAAAGAAGGACAAAAGTCTGTCAGATATGTCTTCTTCAGAAACTGATTCAGAAGCTGAAGCTTACATTGGACTGTTTGCTGAAGAAGAAGAAGAAGAGGAGTTCATCCAGTTAATGAATTCTATATATGAGCAAGAGAACAATCAATGCCAGGGACTGATGGCCTTATCTGAAGGTGACAAAATCCAGGAGCAGCCTGGACCTAGTCAGGTACAAAATTGTTCTGTTAGTTCAATTTCTAGTACTGAATCAGATTCAGATACATCATCATCAAGTGATGAGAGTGCTTCTGAATCTGAAGGAGATATTCATCAATTGATTGATGAATATAGAGTAGTGTTGCAAGCTTTGAAGAAAAGCAAATCCTTGACCAAGTGTCAGGCTAAGGAGATTGCTAATCTCAAAGTAGCTGCAACAGATTTTGATAAGTTGATTGATCAAAAACTAAATGAAATAGCCATGCTGAAGAACATAACTGTTATTCAGATGGGGACTATAATATTCAAGAATGATCAAATCAGAAATCTGGAGATTAGTCTTTAGAAGGAGAGAGATATAGTTGCAAGGTTTTCTAAATCAAAATCTATTTTAACTTTGATAGATGAATTTGTACATCAAAAGGGTAAAACTGGATTAGGGTTTACACAACCTGCTTGGACTGTAAAGTCCAAGTCTAAGGGCAAAGCCCCAGCACTCAACAAGCCTGCTGTAGATAAAACAGCTAGCGTTGTACCTAAGCAAAGGTACAACAGATTTGAGTGTTGGTGTTGTGGCAAGGTGGGCCACTTTGCCATGGACTGTTGTCATAATTCTAGTGCCAAAGTGAGTAGCAGTCTGCCTGTTAGAAAAGCTACAGGTAGTTTTGTTAAGAGGCAAACTAACCAGCACCAAGGACCCAAGAATTCTTTGGGTTCTAAGGTTAACTAATCTGTTTTGCAGGTGAGTCTAAGTGGCTATGCCCCAATATGGTACTTGGACAGTGGATGTTCCAGGCACATGACTGGAACAAGGGGATTGCTAATGGACTACACACCAATCAAGGATGGTCCTAAAGTCACCTTTGGTGGTTCTGAAAAAGGAATCATCAAAGGTTTTGGTAACATTTCTAGCAACCTTATAACAATTACTCAAGTGGCTTATGTTAAAGGTTTGAAACATAACCTTATTAGTATAAGTCAGTTGAGTGATTTAGGATATGACATCTCATTTGTCAAAGATGGTTGTCATATCAAGAGATCAAATGATCAAGAGATCATTCTAACTGGTTACAAAAAGAGAAATGTCTATTGTCTAGACATTATGTGTGAGAACAATGTTTCACCAGTGTGTCTTGTAGCTGATGAGAAAGTCTCTCATTGTGTCAAATGGCACAAGAGACTAGCCCATCTTAACTACAAGATAATTGGCCAACTCTATAGCAAAGAGTTAGTGAGGAATGGTCCTCAGGTTAAGTGTATTAAAGATGGGATATGCTCAGCTTGTCAAAAGGGCAAGCAGACTAGATCCACCTTTAATAGCATTGAAAACAAAGATGCTGTGAGGTGCTTATACCTCTTGCATATGGATCTCTTTGGTCCTATGCCAGTTCACAGCCTAGGTAGGAAGGTCTACACATTTGTGGTTGTAGATGACTACTCAAGGTTTTCATGGGTGTTCTTCCTTAGACAGAAATCTGAAACACCTAGTATCTTTTATAGCTTTGTCAAACAAATTCAGAATGAGTTAGACAGTACAGTGGTCAAAATAAGAAGTGACCATGGTACTGAATTCCAGTCTGATAGTATGACAAAACTATGTGAAGAATTTGGGATATTTCAGGAATTTTCTTCACCAAGAACACCTCAGCAAAATGACATTGCTGAAAGGAAAAATAGAACCTTGATTGAGGCTGGTAGAAACCTATTAAGTGACACATCTCTCCCAGAATGTTTCTGGGTTGAGGCAGTAAACAATGCATGCCATGTAATTAATAGGGCTACTATCACCAAGAGCCACAATAAGATCCCCTATGAGATTGTGAAAGGCAGAAAACTAAATCTATCTTATTTCAGGATCTTTGGTTGTAAATGTCATATACTTAACAATGGTAAGTCTTACTTAACCAAGTTTGCTGTCAAATCCCAAGAGGGGATCTTTGTTGGGTACATCAATAATAGTAAGGCATATAGGGTCTACAACTTGACTACTCAAGCTGTAGAAGAGTCAGTACATGTAGTATTTGATGAAGCTAGACTCATTAACAATGAATTGTCTAGAAGTATTTGCAGCTCCACAGGTGTGACTAAGAAGATGGACAAGCTCACTATTGAAGAAGGATCTACTGCAAGTCAGCATGTAGATGATAGTGGCTGCTGTCCAGGGGGAGTACTAGATGCACCTGATGCAGAAGAAGACCAAGGAGTGCAGCAAGTTGAAGAAGCTGAAGGAGTTCAACATGAAGTCAGGCTGCCTCCAGCTACTAGGCATCTAAGAGATCATCCAGCCAACCAAATTATTGGTGATTTAATTCAAGGGGTACAAACAAGGAGCAGAAATCTAAGTTCAGTACTCTACTCCAGTTTTCTATCCCAAGTTGAGCCAAAGAAATTTGAAGAAGCCATCCTAGACCCTCATTGGATTGAGGCAATACAAGAGGAGCTGAATCAGTTCAAGAGATGCAATGTCTGAGAGCTTGTTCCTAAACCAAAAGACCACAACATAATTGGAACCAAGTGGATCTTCTGGAACAAGATGGATGAGCATGGAGTTATTATAAAGAACAAAGCTAGACTGGTTGCTAAGGGATAAAGGCAGGAAGAAAGTATTGACTTTGATCAAACCTTTGCTCTAGTAGCCAGACTGGAAGCTATAAGGATGTTCTTGGCCTATGCAACCTATCAAGGGTTTAAAGTATACCAAATGGATGTTAAGTCAGCCTTTTTGAATGGCAATCTAAAGGAAGAAGTCTATGTGGAATAGCCATCAGGTTTTGTTGATTCAACTAAACCTAATTATGTTTATAGACTTAGGAAGGCTTTGTATGGGTTAAAATAAGCCCCTAGGGCTTGGTATGAAACCTTGTCTAGTTTTCTCGTTGAGAATAAATTCACAAGGGGGAAAATAGACAAACTCTATTCCTTAGGGAATCCAGAGGCAAGATCATACTAGTCCAAATATATATAGATGACATAATATTTGGGTCTACTGAAAATAGTCTTTGTAGAAAGTTTGCAAAACTTATGCAAGGACAATTTGAGATGAGCAGTATGTGGGAACTTAAGTTCTTCTTGGGTCTCTAAGTTAGACAGACTGAGAATGGTTTATCCATATGCCAGTCTAAGTTCACTCTAGAATTAATAAGGAAGTATGGTATGAAATCATCCAGTACCATGAAAACTCCTATGGGGTCAAGTATGTCTCTTAGCAAAGATGATGCAGGGAAACCTATAGATGAGACTTTGTATAGAGGGATAGTTGGATCCCTATTGTATTTGACTGCAAGTAGACCAGATACATGTATGCTACATGTGTCTGTGCTAGGTACCAAGCTTGCCCTAAAGAATCTCATTTGACAGCAGTCAAAAGAATACTGAGATATCTTAAGGGCACTCCTTATCTAGGCCTTTGGTACCCTAGGAATGGAGACTTTGAACTGACAGGTTATTCAGATGCAGATTTTGCAGGATGCAAGGAAGATAGGAAAAGTACAACTGGAACCTATCAATTCCTAGGTGGAAGACTGATATCATGGAGTAGCAAGAAGCAAACAAGTGTGGCTATCTCCACAGCAGAATCAGAATATGTTGCTGCAGGAAGTTGTTGTGCTCAACTTCTATGGATTCAACATCAGCTAGAAGACTATGGTATACAAGTAAGTAGAACACCTATATTTTGTGATTCTACTAGTGCTATTTCTATTTCAAACAATCCTGTCTCTCATAGTAGGACTAAGCATATAGAAATTAAATACCATTTTCTAAGAGAACATGTGGAAAAAGGAGATATTTCACTCGAATATATAAATACAGATAATCAACTAGCTGACATGTATACTAAGCCCTTAGATGAAACCAAATTCAATAGGTTCAAAATTGAATTAGGGATGATAAACTTAGAATAAGTTTACAAAAGAAAATTGGCTAAGTAAAAAGGTGTCGACACACAGAGTTGTTTATGTCGACACAGAAAAGTGGTGTCGACATTTCAGAGAAATGGTGTCGACAGATCTTGACAGTCAGTGTCGACACTTAAGAGAATTAGTGTCGACACATAAAAAGTAGGTGTCGACACATCCAAGGTGGTGTCGACACTTAGGATTTACTCAACATTAGTCTGGTAAAGTGTCGACTAAGTGTCGAGCTAAGCGGTGTCGACACATAAACAAGTGTCGATACATATATTCTGTCGACTATACTTGTGTCAACACATAGTTGTCGAGACATTATAAGTCTGTGTCGACACTTATCAACAGTGTCGACACAATTTAAGTATTTTGACGCGCCCTTTCATCTTCGATTCTAGAAAGGTATAAATAGGTTTTCGCCATTGTCTGTCGACACGCTCACCAAAGTTTCGAGACCAAACTTGTGTGTCGACACCTTTCTTCTCTAAGATTCAAATTTCTTCAAACCCTAATGGCGCCCAAGCTCGAAGAGAATGTGAATGAGGGATATGAACTCGTGCGACACGCTTTTGATGACGCGGAACCAGATATCAAAGGCGTGATAACCCTAATCGCAGAGACTGGCTTAGACTTTCTTGTTTCAGAACCTACCAAGATATGGAAGAAGGAAGTCCTGGAATTCCTGAATGGAGCAACAATAGATGAATCTGAACTCAAGATAAAGTCTGGAGTTCATGGGGCTAAGGTGAAAGTTTCTTCTAAGAGTCTGAGAAAGGTACAAGTTGGGTGCATTGGTGTAAATGTACCTGATTTGAATAAGCCTCACCCTACTCAATGATATACATCAAACTGTATTTGATGTATTTTGAGTTGCCTTGTGCAGGTTAAGTATTTGTAGGAAAGATGAAAAAGTTTCTAAGTCCATGTGTCGACACCCAGAGGGAAAGTGCCGACACTTAAGAAGACTTGTGTCGACACCCAGGCATGCAGTGTCGACACTTGGAGTATTTGTGTCGACACCAGGTATACAGAGTCGACACCAGATAGAAAGTGTCGACACAAGGAGCTGTGTCGACACTCAGTGAAGAAAAGTCCAGTGAAGCAGTGTCGACACTTAGCAGTTGTGTCGACACCCAGTGAAACTGTGTCTACATCAGAAAGTGTCGACACTTGGAGGCTGTGTCGACACTCAGCAAAAGTCAGCAAAGTCTAAGTATAAGTGTCGACATAATAAAGAATGTGTCGACACTCAGCAGAAGACTCAACACTTGAAGAAAGTGTCGACACAAGAAAGAATGTGTCGACACTCAGCAAAAGACTCAACACTTGAAGAAAGTGTTGACACAAGGAGCTGTGTCGACACTTAGCAAAGTTCAACAAAATTCTAAGTACAAGTGTCGACACTAAGGAGATGTGTCGACACTCAGCCAGAGTCTCAATAGAAGAAGAATGTGTCGACACAAGGAGCAGTGTCGACACTCAGCAAGTATCAACACAGAAGGCATGTGTCGACACCAAGAAGATGTGTCGACACTGAACAAGTTCAACACATGAAGATGTGTCGACACAAAGGGGTTGTGTCGACACTTACAAGAATTCAACTAAGTGCTGAAGAACAAGGAGTTGTGTCGACACACAATATCAGTGTCGACACATGAAGAAGAAGCTGTGTCGAGAAGTGAATTCTACAACACAAGAAGTTATGTCGACACCTTGAAGGCTAGTGTCGACACTTTGTCAACTTGTGTCGACACATAGTCTATAAGTATCGACACTTAAAGACAGACAGTCTCGACACTTTTAGACAGTTATAGATTTTTCAAGAACTGACTGGATGACTTGACAGCTGCCATTCCAGCCGGTCTACTGCACCTGTCAGAGTTGTCAGAAATCAGTTATGAACCGGACCAGTCGGTTACCATGAAGAAGGCCTATAAATAGGCTTATACTATCAACAGAAAGAGATGATCAAAGTTGTTGAAAAGCTATTCATTGTGAAAGTGCAGCTAGATCTGATATACTCTAGAGGGGGGTGAATAGAGTATATGGTGCTTTGAAACTTTCTACAATAATTATTGTAATAAGAGTGAGCAGGGAAGCAATAATAAATCTAATCACAGCACTAAGTTAAACAAAAGCTAAGCACAGAAAAATTAAGGCCAGAAACAAAAATGAAAACAAGCAAAACCAGAAGACACAAGGAAATATAGTGGTTCCCCTAAACTTGGGTACATCCACTCTTCTACCACCCTAGGTAGGAATCCACTGCAGGATGAGTTGATCAGGTGTCCTGGGCACCAATGAGCTTTTGATAAGGTGCTCAAAAACCAAAGCAGATTTTTTGATCAGGTGTCTTACCACCAATGAGCTTTTGACAAGGTGCTCAAAAACCAAACTCAAACTTTTGAAGGGAGTTTGAGAAACCCTTTACAGAGTGGGGGTGAGAGAGTGATGGCAGTCTTCTCTTTCTCAAACAACTGAGAAGACTATGTGGATTGTTGATGTCAAAGCTCCCCCTGAATCCTTGAGATCTTCAGGAAGAAAAGCTTTGCTGAGGGTGATAGGCCTTCAAAGATTGAACTCCAGCAATAGATGATTTCAGCAATAGCTGAAATGTTGAATGTCTGGAGTCTGGAAATATATTGGCCTTGAACACTTTGAAAACTAAAGAGATCTGAAGATTTTTGAAAGCTTGATCTCCTTGGATGAGTGTTCTTCAGAATTCTTTGAGACAGAAGATTTTTGAATGTGTCTCTGTAATCTGTATTCTGTGAGATTCAAAAATTCTGTCTTTTATTCTCTGGTACTGAATAGAGCATTCTCTCTGAGAAGAATAGCTGTTGGCCTGCATTAATTGCATCCTTAATTGCATAATCTCTTCTGGAGGAAAGTCCACAGAAATATTTCTTTAAAAATCCCTTGAAACTTGGTCCAGAAATGAATGAAAACGGATAGGAAATCTCTGAATTAATTGCAGAATAACTCCTAACTGATTTGAATTTGAATGTAGAAACATCCTGCAAGTTATCTGAAATCGTCGAACTGAGCTCTGCTATCGTCGAGCTGAGCTCAGCGATCTGGAAACATACAGCAGCAAAATATCGTCGATCTGAGCTCAAAGATCGTCGAACTGAGCTCAGAGATAAAGATCCAAAGCAGAGTCAAAATAATCGACCTGAGCTCACCGATCGTCGAATGGAGTTCGACGATATATAAAGAAGTTAAGCTCAGCGATCGTCGAACGGAATTCGACGATCTGTCGAAGTTGAGCTAGACGATCGTCGAATGGAGATCGACGATCTGTCGAGGTTGAGCTAGACGATCGTCGATCGGAGTTCGACGAATCATCGTGCTGAGCTCGACGATATGACTTAGTCTCCAAATACAAAATCTTGGTCTTCAGGGCAGCTTCCAAACCTAGACTTCTAACCCTTAGACTCAATTCTAATTGACCTATTGAGCTATACAGGAGGTCAAGCAAAGATTCCTAGAGACATAGTGATCCTGACCCAAATTAGTAATAGGGTGTTCCAACACATTGAAGAATCAAGTGAAGTTCTAAGTAGTTGGAGAGAGAGAGCTCCATCCAAGAAGTCAGCCGTGGGAACCAGGCTGAGAAGAAGGGTTCAGACTTTGTTCTGAATCTTAAGTAGTAGAGATCAATGATCAACTACAGAGGAGATCAATCCTATTGTGTTCTACATTTAAGAAACTTTGAAGAAAGCCAAGTCAGATTGATCTCAGCAGAGTTCATCCAAGAACTCATCAAGAACCTATCAACTCATCTCTCTATTCTGAGTTGTAGGTATATACTCTTTGTATTTTATATTTTCTTGTAGGATCCTTAGGGATCTGAGTTTGTAAGCCTGTAATTATAAAGGCTGAGTGTAGGGTCTGTGTGCCTGAGTGTAGGAGATTTGTTTCTCTGAGTGTAGGTCTGTTGTGGCTGAGTGTAGGCCTGCTGTGGCTGAGTGTAGGCTTTGTAAAGAAGCTGAGTGTAGGTCTTTGGAGAAGATTGAGTTGTAGGGCCTCGGGCCTAAGCTGTAGGAACCTGTTTTGGGGTTCTGAGTGCAAGATCTGAGGATCTGAGATAGTGGAGGAGTTTGGCCGAATCTAGTACACTATTAGATAGGCAAAGGGGGAAAGTGGATGTACCTAAACATTGGGGAACCACTATAAACTTGTGTGTTCATTGTGTGCATGTGAAATTCTATGATTGTTGTTTGATTGCTTGGAAAAAGTAGTTATAACTCTGTGAAATAATCTGAATTATGCCTAAAAAGTCAAAAAGATTTAAGTCACCTATTCACCCCCCCCCCCTCTAGGTGATTAGGTACAATATCTTTCAAGTGGTATAAGAGGGAGGTTACTCAAAAAGGACTTAATGTCTGAGTAGATCCTGTTGGCAGATTCAGTCTAAGTCGAGTAGAATCAAGAAAATCAAGAACCATGGGTTCCACTGAGAATCATAAGAAATTGGGATCCATGAAGCTACCCATTTGCAGAAAAGAAATATTTGGCATATGGAAGGAAAGGGTGAGACTATTTATGGAAGCCTCAGACCCTATAATTTACATCACAGTTAAAGAAGGGTCATATGTGCCCATGAAGGTTTCAGTCCTGGATGCAAATCAGAGAACACCTAAGGATTTCTCTGAAATGATAAAGGATGAGGTAGTTCTAGCCACAATGGAGAAGAGGGCTCAGAATATCATTGTGAGTGCCATAGATGATGCTACCTTTCAGAATTTGATACACTGTAAGACATCTAAGGAGATGTGGGATACTCTTATTGTGTACATGGAGGGTTCTGAAGAAGTGAGGCAGGACAGAAAGTCCTTATTAAACCAAGAATATGAAAGCTTCAGGCAAGGTAGGGCTGATAGCATAACTGAATGCTATAAGAAGTTCTATAGAATAGTGAATGAGCTAATGTCCTATGGCAGAGAATTCAGTAATTATGAGTTAAATGCCAAGTTCTTGAGGTCCCTAACAAAGGATTGGGACACCAAGATCTGTGTCATAAGGGAAATGGCAAAGTTAGCAGAAATTCCTCCTCCAACTTTGTTTGGAAAATTGCTATCCTATGAAATGCAATTGATGGTGAGGAAAGAAGAGGAGAAGACTACAAGAAGTGAACATAAGGAAAGGACAGTGGCATTTAAAACAGAAGCCCCCAGAAAATACAGAAGTAAGTCACCAACTCCACCTCCTAAAGTAGCTGAGACTGAATCAGATGAATCAGCAAGTAGAAATTCTGAGAGCAGTGAAAGTGATGAGGACTTTGCAGCCTTTACAAGACACTTTCAGAAGTTCTTAAAGAAGAAACAGTGGAGGACAAAGCCATTCACTTCACAAGGAAAAGATGATTATTATCAGAACAAGAAGTCATCAAAGAAAGACAGGAAAAAGACCAAGTCTAGCAAAGCAACTCTTTCAAAAATTATATGTTATTGCTGTAATAGACAAGGACATGTTATTGCAGACTGTCCAGAGAAAAGGAAGGAATATAATGATAAGAAGAAGACTCAATTCAAGGGAAAGAAGGAAAGATCTTTTGTTGCCAAAAAGGATAAGAACCTGTCAGACATATCTTCATCAGAAACTGAGTCAGATACTGAAGCATACATAGGACTATTTGCTGAGGAAGAGGAAGAAGAGTTCATCCAGATCATGAACTCTATATATGAACAAGAGGACAGTCAGTGCCAAGGATTGATGGCATTGATAGAAAGTGACAAAATCCAGGAGCAGCCTGGACCCAGTAAGATACAAAATTGTTCTTTAAGTTCAATTTCTTGTGCTAGTTCAGAATCAGATTCATCATCATCAAGTGATGGGAGTGCATCTGAGTCTGAAGAGGATATTCATCAATTGATAGATGAATATAAAGTTCTGTTGCAAGCTTTTAAGAAGAGCAAGTCCCTAGCCAAGAGTCAGGCAAAGGAAATTGCTAATCTCAAAGTTGCTGCAACTGATTTTGAGAAAATGTTTGATCAAAAGTTAAATGAAATAGCCAGACTAAAAAACATAACTGTTATTCAGATGGGGACTATATCATTTAAGAATGATCAAATCAAAAGTCTGGAGATTAGTCTTCAGAAGGAGAGAGATTTAGTTGCTAAGTTTTCTAAACCAAAGTCTGTTCTACCCTTGATTGATGAATTTGTTCATCAGAAAGGTAAAGCTGGACTGGGGTTTTCTAAACCTGCTAGGACTATCAAGTCCAAGTCCAAGGGCAAAGCCCCAGCTCTCAACAAGCCAGCTGTAGATAAAACAGCTAAGAATGTACCTAAGCAAAGGTACAATAGGTTTGAGTGTTGGTGCTGTGGCAAGGTAGGCCACTTTTCCATGGACTGTTGGCACAATGCAAGTGCCAAAGTGAGTAGCAAACTGCCTGTTGGAAAACCTGCAGGTAGCTTTGTTATGAAGCAAACTAACCAGTACCAAGGACCCAAGAATTCTTTGGGTTCTAAGGTTCACTAATCTGTTTTGCAGGTAAGTCCAAGTGGCCATGCCCCAATATGGTACTTGGACAGTGGATGTTCCATATATATGACTGGAACAAGGGGATTGCTAAAGGACTACACACCCATCAAGGATGGTCCAAAAGTCACCTTTGGTTGTTCTGAAAAAGGGATCATCAAGGGTTTTGGTAACATTTCTAGCTCCCATATAACTATTACTCAAGTGGCTTATGTTAAAGGTTTGAAACATAACCTTATTAGTATAAGTCAATTGAGTGATGTAGGATATGGCATCTCATTTGTCAAAGATGGTTGTCATATCAGGAGGTCAAATGATCAAGAGATCATTTTGACAGGTTATAGAAAAAGAAATGTCTATTGCCTAGACATTATGTGTGAGAACAATGGTTCTCCAGTGTATCTTGTAGCTGATGAGAAAGTCACTCATTGTGTCAAATAGCACAAGAGGCTAGCCCATCTCAACTAAAAGACAATAGGCCAACTCTTTAGCAAAGAGTTAGTGAGGAATGGTCCTCAAGTTAAGTGTATTAAAGATGGAATATGCTCAGCTTGTCAAAAGGGCAAGCAGACTAGATCCACCTTTAGTAGCATTAAAAACAAAGATGCTGTGAGGTGTTTATACCTCTTGCATATGGATCTCTTTGGTCCTATGCCAGTTCACAGCCTAGATAGGAAGGTCTATACCTTTGTGGTTGTAGATGACTACTCAAGATTTTCCTGGGTGTTCTTTCTTAGACAGAAATCTAAAACACCTAGTATCTTCTATAGCTTTGTCAAACAAATTCAAAATGAACTAAACAGTACAGTGGTCAAGATAAGAAGTGATCATGGTACTGAATTTCAGTCTGATAGTATGGTAAAACTATGTGAAGAATTTGGGATATTTCAAGAGTTTTCTTCACCAAGAACACCTCAGCAAAATGGCATTGCTGAGAGGAAAAATAGAACCTTGATTGAGGCTGGTAGAACCCTATTAAGTGATACATCACTACCAGAATATTTCTGGACTGAGGCAGTTAATACTGCATGCCATGTAATTAATAGGGCTATCATTACTAAAAGCCACAACAAGACCCCCTATGAGCTTGTGAAAGGTAGAAAACCAAACTTATCCTATTTCAGGATCTTTGGTTGTAAGTGCTTTATACTTAACAATGGAAAGTCTTACTTGACTAAGTTTGCTGCCAAGTCCCAAGAGGGGATCTTTGTTGGGTACAGCAATAATAGTAAGGCTTATATAGTCTACAACTTGTCTACTCAAGTTGTAGAAGAGTCTGTACATGTAGTATTTGATGAAACTAGACTTATTAACAATGAGTTGTCTAGTAGTATTTGCAGCTCCACAGGTGTGACTGAGAAGATGGACAAGCTCACTATAGAAGAAGGACCTGCTGCAAGACAGCATGTAGAAGATAGTGGTTGTTGTCCAGAGGGAGTACTACATGTACCTAATGCAGAAGAAGTTCAAGGAGTGCAGCAAGATGAAGAAACTGAAGAAGTTCAACCTGAAGCCAGGATGCCTCCAGCTAATAGGCATCTTAGAGATCATCCGGCAGATCAAATCATTGGTGATCTAAGACAAGGGGTACAAATAAGGAGCAGAAATCTGAGTGCAGCACTCTACTACAGTTTTCTATCCCAAGTAGAGCCAAAGAAGTTTCAAGAAGTCATCCTAGACCGTCATTGGATTGAGGCAATGCAAGAAGAGCTGAGCAGTTCAAGAGGTGCAAAGTCTGGGAGCTTGTTCTTAAACCAAAAGACCACAACATAATTGGAACAAAGTGGATCTTTAGGAACAAAATGGATGAACATGGAGTCATCATTAAGAACAAAGATAGATTGGTTGCTAAAGGATATAGGCAGGAAGAAGGTATTGACTTTGATCAAACCTTTGCTCCAGTAGCCAGACTGGAAGCCATAAGGATGTTCCTGGCCTATGCAACTTATCAAGGATTTAAAGTTTACCAAATGGATGTTAAGTCAGCCTTTTTGAATGGTAATCTTAAGGAAGAAGTCTATGTGGAACACCCATCAGGTTTTGTTGATTCAACTCAACCTAATCATGTCTATAGACTTAGGAAAGCATTGTATGGGTTAAAACAAGCCCCTAGGGCTTGGTATGAAACTCTATCTAGTTTCCTCATTGAGAATAAGTTCACAAGGGGGAAAATAGACAAGACTCTATTCCTTAGGGAATCCAGAGGCAAAGTAATACTAGTCCAAATATATGTAGATGACATAATATTTGGGTCTATTGAAAGTAGTCTTTGCAAAAAGTTTGCAAAACTAATGCAAGGACAATTTGAGATGAGTAGTATGGGGGAACTTAAGTTCTTCTTGGTTCTCCAAGTTAGACAGACTGAGAATGGATTATCCATATGCTAGTCTAAGTTCACCCTAGAACTCATAAGGAAGTATGATATGGATTCATCCAGTACCATGAAGACTCCTATGGGGTCAAGTATGTCTCTTAGCAAAGATGATGCATGGAAACCTGTAGATAAGACTTTGTATAGAGGGATAGTTGGATCCCTATTGTATTTGACTTCAAGTAGACCAGATATCATGTATGCTACATGTGTCTGTGCTAGGTACCAAGTATGCCCTAAAGAGTCTCATTTGACAGCAGTCAAAAGGATACTGAGATATCTAAAGGGCACTCCTTATCTAGGCCTTTGGTACCCTAGGAATAGAGACTTTGATCTAACAGGTTATTCAGATGCAGACTTTGCAGGATGCAAAGAAGACAGAAAAAGTACAACTGGAACCTGTCAATTCCTAGGTGGAAGACTGATTTCATGGAGTAGCAAGAAGCAAACAAGTGTGGCTATCTCCACTGCAGAATCAGAATATGTGGCTGTAGGAAGTTGTTGTGCTCAACTTCTATGGATATAACATCAGCTTGAGGATTATGGAATTCAGGTAAGTAGAACACCACTGTTTTGTGATTCTACTAGTGCTATATCAATTGCAAACAATCCTGTTTCCCATAGTAGAACTAAACATATTGAAATAAAATATCATTTTCTAAGGGAACATGTAGAAAAAGAAGATATTTTACTGGAATATGTTAAGACAGATAATCAACTAGCTGATATGTATACTAAGCCTTTAGAAGATTCAAAGTTCAATAGGTTTAAAATTGAACTAGGTATGATAAACTTAGAATAAGTTTATAGAAATGGCTAAGTAAAATAGTGTCGACACACAGAGTTGTCTGTGTCGAGACAGAAAAGTGGTGTCGACACTTTAGGGAAAAGGTGTCGACACATCTAGGAAGTTGGTGTCGACACTTCAGAAAATTTGTGTCGACACATACAGGGTCAGTGTCGACACAACCACGGTGGTGTCAACACTTAGGCTTTACTCAGAATTAGTGTAGTAATATCTCGACTAAGTGTCGAGCTAAGTGGTGTCGACACATATATTCTGTCGACTATACTTGTGTCGACACATAGGTGTCGAGACATTATAAGTCTGTGTCGACACTTTTCAACAGTGTCGACTCAATTTAAGTTAGTTAACCCGCCCTTTCATCTTCAAACCTAGAAAGGTATAAATAGAATTTCTCCATTGTCTGTCGACACGCTCACCAAAGTTTCGAGACCAAACTTGTGTGTCGACACCTCTCTTCTCTCCAGTCAAATTCTTCAAACCCTAATGGCACCAAAGCTCGAGGAGAACGTGAACGAAGGCTATGAACTGGTGCGACATGTGTTTGACGAAGCAGACCCGGAGATCAAGAATGTGGTAACCCTAGTTGCAGACTCGGGGTTAGAATTTCTTATTTCAGAGCCCACAAAGATTTGGAAGAAAGAAGTTTTAGAATTTCTAAATGGAGCAACCCTAGACGCGACTGGACTCAAAATAAAGTCAAGGGTTCATGGTGAAAAGGTGAAGGTATCACCCAAAAGTTTGAGAAAGATCTTAAACCTCCCAAGGACAAAAGAAGAGGATGAAGTAACTGCTTCTAAGACCAGAGAAGCATTGACATGGTGTGGTCTAGATTCAAAGATGAAAATTGGATCAATTTTCAATAGGAAAGGCATGAACAGCCAAGGAAAATTTCTCTCAGAAATTGTTGGAAAAGTGATCTTGAGTAAGCCTGGAGGGCATGACAGGGTCTCAGCCCATATGTTCAATCTTATGACAAGGATAATCTTCACATTGAAAACAGACTGGTCTGTTATTGTCTTTGATAAGATTAAAGAAAGTCTGAAGAAACCCAATTTGGGTAGGATCTTAAGTCTATACTTGCCTGGTAGTATACCAGAAGTTATGAGTCAAGCTGCAGGCACTAAAATAAATCATATGAGGAAGATGGACATGAGACTCTTCTCCAGATGGGATAGGGTCTTGACAAAGGAGATGCCTACTCCTGAGAAAGTAATACCCCAAAAGAAGAAGAAGAAGACTACCTCAGTGGCTCAGGATTCATCTAACAGCTCTGGTAGTGAAGAGCAAGTTATCTTTACTCCTGATGAGGATGTAGAAGGAAATGCTGGGAAGTCTCCAGCTCAACAAGATGCTGCAGAAAGGCAGGGGGAGCTACCACTAGCTAGCCCCATATACCAGGATCAAATCCAGGGGGAGCATCTAGTTGTGGAAGAGCCAACTCCTCTTGAAAGTGAAAGAGCCACCCACATCATCCTTGAGGTAATCATTGAGATTAATGCTTTAGATTTCCCTATAGAGGATAATGTTTTGTCTGATTCATTAAATGATGTTAATCAGCAATCTCAGATTGATAGTCAACCCCTAGATGTTGTCATGAAGGACACATCTGTTTTAGTTCAAGTGGTATCTGATCCAGTGGTAGATGAGCCAAGAGTTTCTCCAGCCCATTCTCCACAAGAATTTACTATGGAAGATCTTTTCCTTAATCTGGATCAAGCAGACCTTGAGAAGGACAGTGCTGCTGCTGAGGGGGAGACTGCTCCTGTTGAGGGGGAGCAAGGAGTTCATGTTGAGGAAACAACAAGGAAGGAACCAGAAGTGCAGAAGGAGTTACCTCCAAGCCCTAAGGAGAGGGTAGAAATTGCAAGCACATCAGCATCTGAAGATGAGAAAAATGCCAGAGCAAAGAAAAGGAAATTCCAAGTTTTCCAGAGAAGGAGCCAGACTTATAAGAAAGCTCTACAAACTATAGTACCTCAGCCTACATTGCAGCCAGCACCATCTGTAGATTTCATCTCCATGATGGTTGCTATGCAAATCAAGCTTGATGAGCAAAGGAAGGCTTTAGAAACATATATGGATGAGGGGAATAAGTCTTTACAGTTTGATCTGGCCCAGGATATTAAGTCTATAAGATTTGAAATGAATCTAAATAAGAAGGAAATGACTGACTGCTTCTACAAGGGAGGGAATGCAGTAGTCTATTTAGCAACTCATCAAGAGAAGAAAAAAGCTCAAGTGGATGAACTTGAAGTCAAGTAAGGCTATGTTCTAGAGAATCAAATTAGAATGAATGATAACTTGACTGCTTCTCACAATGCTATTGTCACTGAGATAAAGAATATAGCCACTGCACAGTCTGCAGAAAGTACCACAGCCAAAGAAACTTTTGATAAGCACTTGCAAGAGAGCTTAACTGTTGTTACAACTGCAATTCAAGACTCTCAGAAGTTGATAACTGACAAACTCCAAAGGTTGAAACCTTTCTTTAAAGATGGAGTCAACTATTTGGATAACCAAGTCAGATTTCAAAAGGATGATCTAAGAGATCACATGGAAAGAGAAGTCATAAAGGAGGAGAGGGTGTTAGTCAAAGCCAGCTCTAATCATGCCAAGTGGATTTCTAATTCTATTAGAGCTACTCTTGGATATCCTCCTTTATGTGATGATGACAATGTAGCAGAATCTGGGATACATCCTGCATATCTAGGAGGGGAGCAACTTGAAGTGGCTCAAGTAATCTACCCTCCTCCAGATTTTGATATGGTTCAAGCTGATATACAATCAATGTATAGCCCACCTGGGGGACAGCAAAATGTCATCATAAAGAAGGTGGTTCGGCCAGTATCTGAGGCTATGCAAGAAGCTTTGCTGAAAGAACAAGAAACCAGACTGTCTAAGAAGAGGTTCAGAGAGCAAGCTGAACAAAGACCAGATTTTGAGCAGTGGAGCCCCACTTCAAGAAATATTATCTTAACTGCATGGAAAGCTGCAAAAGATAATATTCAAGACAGAAACAAATGGTTTTCTGAACTAGAATGGAGGAAGCATGAGACAAGGCAAGAAGCCATAGTGCAATATAGAAGGAAGGCCAAGATGGGAATGCTACCTCCTACTGCCCAGGAGCCTAGCAAGTACTTTCCCAAGCCTTATCATTATTTTGAGAGGCAAAAGATTAAATATGAAGAGCAAAAGAAAAAGGATCTGAAAGGCAAGAAGCCTGCTGATATTGAAGATGCTGAAGCCCCTGTGCAAGCAAAGATACAGACTGGGAAGGGCATAGTGATCAAGGAGGCAGAGCAAAAATAGAATAGCATTATCTTAAGTTTACTATGTAATCTTTTGATGTTAAACATTCTGTAAACTTTTGTTTAATGAATATGACAAAGTTGTTAGAACAATATGATGTGTGATTAATCTATTTCATAATTGTTCTGAGATGATATCTGAGTATACATGTTTTGTTTGATACATGTTTATGTTTGCCCTATTATATAATCCTGCTTTACATCATGCTATGATTTTATTCTGTATGGTGTATATCATTGACTAAGGGTTATGACTTCTCCAAATAGGGGGAGATTGTTGGTTACATTGGTTTAAATGTACCTGATTTGAAGAAGTCTCACCCTACTCAATGATATACATCAAAATGTATTTGATGTATTTTGAGTTGCCTTGTGCAGGTTAAGTATTTGCAGGAAAGATGAAAACATTTCTAAGTCCATGTGTCGACACCCAGAGGGAAAGTGTCGACACTTAAGAAGACTTGTGTCGACACCCAGGATAGCATTGTCGACACTTGGAGTATTTGTGTCGACACCAGGGATGCAGAGTCGACACCAGACAGAAAGTGTCGACACAAGGAGCTGTGTCGACACTAAGTGAAGAAAAGTCCAGTGAAGTAGTGTCGACACTTAGCAGTTGTGTCGACACCCAGTGAAACTGTGTCTACATCAGAAAGTGTCAACACTTGGAGGCTGTGTCGACACTCAGCAAAAGTCAGCAAAGTCTAAGTATAAGTGTCGACATAATAAAGAATGTGTCGACACTCAGCAGAAGATTCAACACTTGAAGAAAGTGTCGACACAAGAAAGAATGTGTCAGCACTCAGCAGAAGACTCAACACTTAAAGAAAGTGTCGACACAAGGAGCTGTGTCGACACTTAGCAAAGTTCAACAAAATTCTAAGTACAAGTGTCGACACTAAGGAGATGTGTCGACACTCAGCCAGAGTCTCAACAGAAGAAGAATGTGTCGACACAAGGAGCAGTGTCGACACTTAGCAAGTATCAACACAAAAGGCATGTGTCGACACCGAGAAGATGTGTCGACACTGAACAAGTTCAACACATGAAGATGTGTCGACACAAAGGGGTTGTGTCGACACTTACAAGAATTCAACTAAGTGCTGAAGAACAAGGAGTTGTGTCGACACACAATATCAGTGTCGACACATGAAGAAGAAGCTGTGTCGAGAAGTGAATTCTACAACACAAGGAGTTGTGTCGACACCTTGAAGGCTAGTGTCGACACTTTGTCAACTTGTGTCGACACATAGTCTATAAGTATCGACACTTAAAGACAGACAGTCTCGACACTTTCAGACAGTTACAGATTTTTCAAGAACTGACTGGACGACTTGACAGCTGCCATTTCAGCCGGTCTACTGCACCTGTCAGAGTTGTCAGAAATCAGTTATGAACCGGACCAGCCGGTTACCATGAAGAAGGCCTATAAATAGGCTTATACTGTCAACAGCAAGAGATGATCAAAGTTGTTGAAAAGCTATTCATTGAAGAATCAAGTGAAGTTCTAAGTAGTTGGAGAGAGAGAGCTCCATCCAAGAAGTCAGCCGTGGGAACCAGGCTGAGAAGAAGGGTTCAGACTTTGTTCTGAATCTTAAGTAGCAGAGATCAAGGATCAACTGCAGAGGAGATCAATCCTATTGTGTTCTACATTCAAGAAGCTTTGAAGAAAGCTAAGTTAGATTGATCTCAGCAGAGTTCATCCAAGAACTCATCAAGAACCTATCAACTCATCTCTCTATTCTGAGTTGTAGGTATATACTCTTTGTATTTTATATTTTCTTGTAGGATCCTTAGGGATCTGAGTTTGTAAGCCTGTAATTATAAAGGCTGAGTGTAGGGCATGTGTGCCTGAGTGTAGGAGATTTGTTTCTCTGAGTGTAGGCCTGTTGTGGCTGAGTGTAGGCCTGCTGTGGCTGAGTGTAGGCTTTGTAAAGAAGCTGAGGGTAGGTCTTTGGAGAAGACTGAGTTGTAGGGCCTTGGGCCTGAGCTGTAGGAACCTGTTTTGGGGTTCTGAGTGTAAGATCTTAGGATCTGACATATTGGAGGAGTTTGGCCGAATCTAGTACACTACTAGATAGGCGAAGGGGGAAAGTGGATGTACCCAAACATTGGGGAACCACTATGAACCTGTGTGTTCACTGTGTGTATGTGAAATTCTGTGATTGCTGTTTGATTGCTTGGAAAAAGTAGTTATAACTCTGTGAAATAATCTGAATTCTGCCTAAAAAGTCAAAAAGATTTAAGTCACCTATTCACCCCCCCCCCCCCTCTAGGTGATTAGGTACAATATCTTTCAGTACTACAACTACCAAGGACAAAGGAAGAAGATGATGTTTCTGCTTCTAAAACTAGGGAAGCATTAACATGGTGCAGACTAGATTCCAACATGAAAATTGGATCTGTGTTCAATAGAAAAGGAATGAACATGTTGGGCAAATTTCTATCTGAAATTGTTGGCAAGGTTATCCTGAGCAAGCCTGGTGGCCATGACAGAGTCTCAGCACACATGTTTAGCCTCATGACAAGGACTATCTTCAAACTACAAACTGATTGGTCTGCAGTAGTGTTTGAGAAGATTAAGGAGAGTATGAAGAAGCCCAATTTGGGTAGGATTCTAAGTCTTTACCTGGCTGGTAGTATACTAGAGGTGATGAGCTAAGCTGCAGGATCCAAAATTAATCATATGAGAAAGATGGATTTGAGGATCTTCTCAAGATGGGATAGAGTGTTAACCAAGGAAATGCCAACTCCTGAGAAGGAAACACCCCAAAAGAAGAAGAAGAAGACAGCCCCAGTGGCTCAAGAATCCTATAGCAGCTCTGAGGAGCAAGTTGTCTTTACTCCTGATGAGAAAGCAACTGGAAATGCTGGACAATCTCCAGTAAGACAAGAAGAAGCATCAAGGCAGGGGGAGCTACCTCAAGCAAGTCCAATTCACCAGGATTCCATCCAGGGGGAGCCCTTACTTGTGGATGAGCCACCTCCACTAGAAAGTGAACAAGCTACCCACACTATACTTGAGGTAATCACTGAGATTAATGCATTAGATTTCCATATTGAGGATGATGTTTTGTCTGATTCAATACCTCATGTTAATCAGCAATCTCAGACACCTAGTCAACCCCAAGATGTTGTCATGGAAGACACATTTGTTGCTTCTCAAGTGGTATCTGATCAAGTGGTTGATGAGATTAGAGATTCTCCACCCCATCATACTCAACAGGAATTTACCCTAGAAGAGCTATTCCCAGATCTTCTACAAACAGACTTTGAGAAAGAAAATGCTGCTGCTGAGGGGGAGAAGGCCCCTGTAGAGGGGGAGCATGTGGTTATTGTTGAGGAAACTGCAAGGAAGGAACCTGAGAAGCCAAAGGATTCTGAGCAGGTTCCTAGAACTGACAAGGATTTGCCTCCAAGCCCAAAGGACAGGGTTGATATTGCTAGCACATCTGCATCAGAGGATGAAGAGGCTGTAAGAGCCAAGAAAAGAAAATTCCAAGTCTTTAAGAGAAGGAGACAGACATATAAGAAGGCTTTACAAACAATAGCACCACAGCCTGCACCACAGCCAGCCCCATCTACAGATTTTAGTTCTCTGATGGTTGCTTTACAAATAAAGATGGATGAGCAAAGACAAGCTATAGAAAATATACAGATGAGGGGCATAAGTCACTACAGTTTGATCTGGCCCAAGACATTAAGTCAATTAGATTTGAAATGAATCTGAATAAGAAAGAGATGACTGACTGCTTTCATAAGGGAGGAAATGCAGTAGTTTATCTAGCCACTCATCAGGAGAAGATCAAAGCTCAAGTGGATGAAATTGAAGTGAAGCAAGGCTATGTTCTAAAGAATCAGATAAGGATGAATGATAATTTGACAGCTTCCCATAATGCCATTGTAACTGAACTAAAGAATATAGTAACTGCCCAGAATGCAGCCCTGACCACTGCCAAAGAAGAATTTGACAAAGCATTGCAAGAAAGCCTAACTGTTGTTAAAACTGCTATAGTAGACTCTCAAAAGGCTATAACTGACAAGCTCCAAAGGTTGAAACCTTTCTTTAAAGATGGAGTAAACTATTTGGATGCACAAATAAGATTTCAGAAAGATGACCTGAGGGATCACATTGTTAGAGAAGTCATAAAGGGGGAAAGGGTGTTAGTCAAAGCCGGCTCTGATCATGCAAAATGAATTTCAAATTCCATCAGAGCCACCCTTGGATATCCTCCATTGTGTGATGATGATAATGTTGCAGAGTCTGGAATTAATCCTGCATATCTTGGAGGGGAGCAAGCTGAAGTGGCTCAAGTAATTTATCCTCCACCAGACTTTGATATGGTACATCAAGACATACAATCAATGTATAGCCCTCCTGAGGGAATTCAGAAGGTCATCATAGAAAAAGTAGTTCAGCCAGTGCCAGAGGCTATACTGAAAGAACAAGAATCTTTGCAGAAAGAATAAGAAGCCCAATTATCTAAAAGAGATTCAGAGAGCAAGCTGAATTGAGGCATGACTTTGAACAATGGAGCCCCACCTCCAGGAATATCATTTTGACTGCTTGGAAAGCTGCCAAGGATAATATCCAGGATAGAAACAGGTGGTATTCTAAACTGGAGTGGAGGAAGCATGAGTCCAGGCAAGAGGCAATTGTGCAATATAGAAGAAAGGCTAAGATGGGAAAGCTACCTCCTACTGCCCAGGAGCCTAACAAGTACTTTCCAAAGCCATATCATTACTTTGAAAGACAAAAGATCAAGACTGAAGAGCAGAAAAAGAAGGATCTTAAAGGAAAGAAGTCTGCTACTACTGAAGATGATGAAGCCCCAGTCCAAGCAAAGATACAATCTGGAAAGGGGATTGTGATCAAGGAGCCTGAGCAGCAATAAGATAGAATTTTTCTTAAGTTTACTATGTGTAATCACTTGTATTAAAACTTTCTGCAAACTTTTGAAATATTGAAAATGTTGAAGTTCTTAGAACTATGTGATATGCGTTAAATTTATTACATTATTGTTCTGAGATATATGTGTATACATATTTGTTTATATATGTTTATGTACTTACCCTGTTATATAATCCTGTTTTACATCATACTGTGATTTTGTTATGTATGATGTATATCATTGACTAAGGGTTATGACTTCTCCAAATAGGGGGAGATTGTTGGGTACATTGGAATAAATGTACCTGATTTGAAGAAGTCTCACCCTACTCAATGATATACATCAAAATGTATTTGATGTGTTTTGAGTTTAGTTGTGCAGGTTAAGTATTTGCAGAGGAAGCTGAAAAGTTTCTAAGTCCATGTGTCGACACCCAGAAGAAAAGTGTCGACACTTAAGAAGACTTGTGTCGACACCCAGAGAAGCAGTGTCGACACTTGGAGTAATTGTGTCAACACCAGGGATGCAGAGTCGACACCAGAAGGAAAGTGTCGACACATAAAGGCTGTATCAACACTCAATGAAGAAATGTCCAGAGAAGCAGTGTCGACACTTAGAAGCAGTGTCAACACCCAGAGGAACTTTGTCGACATCAGAAAGTGTCGACACTTGGAGGCTGTGTCGACACTCAGCAAACTTCAACAGAGTCCAAGTACAAGTGTCAACATAATAAAGAATGTCGACATAATAAATAATGTGTCGACACTCAGTAGAAGACTCAACACATGAAGAAGGTGTCGACACTAGGAGGTTGTGTCGACACTCAGCAAAGTTCAACAAATTCTAAGTACAAGTGTCGACACAAAGGAGATGTGTCGACACTCAGCCAAAGTCTCAACACAAGAAGAATGTGTCGACACAAGGAGCTGTGTCGACACTCAGCAAGTATCAACACAGAAGGCATGTGTCGACACCAAGAAGATGTGTCGACACTGAACAAGTTCAACACAAGAAGATGTGTCGACACAAAGGAGGTGTGTCGACACTTAGCAGAATTCAACTAAATACTGAAGAACAAGGAGTTGTGTCGACACACAATATCAGTGTCGACACATGTTGAAGAAGCAGTGTCGAGAAGTAAATTCTATAACACAAGGAGTTGTGTCGACACCATGAAGGCTAGTGTCGACACTTAGTCTACTTGTGTCGACACTTGGTCTATAAGTGTCGACACTTAAAGACAGACTGTCTCGACACTTTCAGACAGTTACAGATATTTCAAGAAGTGACTGGATGACTTGACAGCTGCCAATCCAGCCGGTCTACTGTAACTGTCAGAGATGTCAGAAAAATGTTAGGAACCGGACCAGCCGGTCACCATGAAAAAGGCCTATATAAAGGCTTATTCTGTCAATAGAAGAAGATGATCAACAACAATCAGTTAAAGCAATTCATTGAAGAATCAATTCAAGTAAAGTTCTATGTAGTTGGAGAGAGAGAGCTCCTTCCAAGAAGACAGCTGTTGAACCAGGCTGTGAAGAAGGTTTCGGATTGAGATATGAAACTTAAGTTGAAGTGATTGAAGATCTGCTGCATAGAGAATCAACCCTACCGTGTTCTACATTCAAGAAGCTTTGAAGGAAGCCAAGGGAGGTTGATCTCAGCAGAGTTCTTCCAAGAACTCATCAAGAAACCTGTCAACTCTTCTCTCTCATTCTGAGTTGTAGGTTTACACATTGTATCTTAATGTCTTGTAGGATCCTTAGGGATCTGAGTTGTAAGCCTGAAATTATAAAGGCTGAGTGGTAGGGCCTGTGTGCCTGAGTGTAGGAGATTCATTTCTCTGAGTGTAGGCCTTGTGGCTGAGTGTAGGTCTTTGTGAAGACTGAGAGGTAGGGCTATTGAGCCTGAGTTGTATGAGTGGGATCACTATGAGCTGTAGGAACCTGGTTGGGGTTCTGAGTGTAAGATCTGAGGATCTGAGGAATAATGGAGGAGTTTGGCTGAATCTAGTACAGTACTAGATAGGCGAAGGGGGAAAGTGGATGTACCCAAACCTTGGGGAACCACTATAAAACTGTGTGTACTCTGTGTATGTGATTGATGCAGTGTATGCTGTTTATAGTTCTGTGAAATCTGTGATATAATCTGCCTAAAAGTTTAGAAAGATTAAGTCACCTATTCACCCCCCCCCCCCCCCTCTAGGTGATTCGGTACAATTTCTTTCAATTGCACAAAAAAGATCCTCATCGTATAGGTTTGTATGGGCACTCCTATACGATGAGTTACTTTATGTTAAACTGATTCTTAACTTATAAGCTTGTATGAGCATCCTTATAAGTTAAGTTACTTTCCTGTTGTAGTTACTTATACTTGATGGATTGTTATACCTCATGTAGAACTGCTAGATAAAATGTTGTTAATCATATTGTACTTATTCCACCTGCTTATACCTGCTTAAATCTCTTATTATATATTGTACCCCTGTTCCTTTCTACGCCCGGTGCAGAGGAGTCGCCGGGGGAGTGGATGTGATAGCCACTTAGTCTTTTTGAATAACAGTTGCTACATCTTCATTTTTAGGAGGTCACCCCGCAGGTAGAGGAGCCACAGACTTTGCAGCAGGACAGCCAAGCCAGGACGATAGTGCCTGAAGGGACGGTGTCGTCGATACCGTCGGTTACCGATGTGAGTTTTGTTGAGCGATTTGATGTAGCAATTTTTGGCATATGTTAGTTGTACTCTGATACTTTGTAGTAGCTTGTTGTAGCTTCTCTATTTTGTTGTACTTTTGACTTTTATGCTTTGTGTGGATTTGACTTCTAGTTTACATTTTGTTTGGTTTGACATATATTAATATTGGTTGTAGGCGGCAGAATAGGCGTCTTGTGGTACAGGTTAGCCCGTGTGCTAATGCTACCGCAAGGCGGCTGTTCTGGGCATAAGACCCCCTTCGTGCCGTGTTTTGGGATCCGGGAGGGGGGTCTTACAAATGGTATCAGCTTGTCATGATCCTCAACTAAAGAAGTCATTCAACAATGGTACCACCCTCGTTCGATTAGTCAGTTTGGGGGCAAACTGACTTAGCGGAAGCAATAGTGTGCCCTTATGTAATTCACACTAAGTATGTCCAACTTTGACCCTACGATTAGCCAACCTGACCTTAGTTACGTACCTTTATACGTCGATCTCCTAAAGTTTGGACGACCCCAGCTATGTAAAACTATTGTATAAAGTCTTGCGAGATCCCCTAGGGCAAGCACTTTTGTTTATAGCGGATTTCGAATCTAGCAGAGATAATAGACATGACAAATTTTCTAGGGCAACCAGTTTATAGCATACTCGAGCTTGGTGGAGATAATGGATATGGTAAAGTGGATGGAAGAGGGTCTTTTGGGTGTTCAGACAAGCATTAAGAGACTCGCTGAAGGAGTAATTGAAGCAGGACCTAACTCTAGGACGAGGACTAGGAGGAAGAAATTAAACATTTGTTCTTAGTCTGCCTAAGTTTGTTCTAGGAATCTGGCTTGAGCCTTCATAATTTTGATACTTAGGCATAATGGTTAGTGAGAAATTGGCCTACACCCTATTCGATACCGCTGCCACACACTCGTTTGTGTGGCGGACTTCATTAAAGACGTAGAAGAAGTGTAATACTTCACTGGCATCGCTCGACGAGTACGCCTCCCTAATGGCTCTGAGATGACCGCAATCGCTAAGTGCGAGTTAGAGATATTCATTGGGGGAAAGGCCTTTGATACCCCTGCCACAGTCTTCAGGATGCCAGAGTTTGATCTTATTCTGGGCATGGCGTGGTTGGACTGGCACTTCATAAGGATTGATTGCGTGGAGAAACGAATCTACTTGAGACATGGAGACACCAATGTCATCTTTCAAGGTATTTGATTCACACCTCGTATGCTGTTATCTTTGATTTAGGCTATAAAAGCCCATATGAAGGGGGAAGAAGTCTTAATGATTTGTTTCGAGTTGAAGGAGTTAGCGTTGGAAATGAAAGATGTACGGGTAGTGCGGGACTTCCCCGAGGTATTTCCTAAGAAACTGCCAGGATTACCCCCGCATAGAGGAGTTGATTTTCAAATTAATCTAGTATCGGGTGCCAAGCCCGTCTCCAGGGCCCCTTACCGGATGGCCCCGAAGGAACTCGCAGAGTTTAGAGTTCAGTTACAAGAATTGGTGGAGTCAGGATTTGTTCACCCCAGCTCGTCACCCTAGGGAGCCCCTGTTCTGTTCGTCAAAAAGAAGGATGGAACCCTACGACTATGCATAGACTATCGGGAGCTCAATCGACTGACGGTGCGGAACAACTATCTGCTACCTCGGATCGACGAGCTGTTCGATCAACTGGTAGGAGCGCATTGGTTTTCCAAGTTGGATTTGCGCTCAGGGTATTATCAGTTGAGGATGCGAGAGGAGGACATCCAGAAAATGGCTTTCAACTCAAGGTACAGTTTGTACAAGTTTACCGTAATGTTGTTTGGGCTCATAAATGCCCCTTCGGCTTTCATGAGTCTGATGGACAAGGTGTTCGAGCCTTATCTAGACATCTTTGTCATCGTCTTCATCGATGACATTTTGGTCTACTCAAAGACGAAGGAGGAGCATATCGAACATCTGACCTTGGTACTGAGGAAACTAAAAGAGCACGTCTTGTTTGCCAAGTTCAGCAAGTGTGAATTCTGGCTTAAGGAGGTTGCCTTCTTGGGCCATGTTATCAGTGGGGCGGGACTAGCTGTGGACCCAGCCAAAGTGCGTGTCGTGAAGTAGTGGTCGCCCTTGAAGTTAGCAGTCGATGTGCGGAGCTTCATTAGACTTGTCGGGTACTACCGCAAATTTGTAAAATGATTCTCAAAGATTGCCCTTCCTCTTACCTCCTTGACAAAGAAAGGTGTGTCATATGAGTGGACAACCCAGTATGAAGCTGCGTTCCAAGAGCTGAAGGATAGACTTACCTCCGCCCCCATCCTAGCACTTCCATCCAGGAAGGAAGGATTTCTAGTTTACACTGACCCGTCAAATCAAAGGATGGGAGCGGTACTGATACAGCACGGTCATGTAATTGTATATGTGTCAAGGCAACTAAAGAAGCATGAACTCAACTATCCGGTTCACGATTTGGAATTGGGGGCAGTGGTGTTCACCCTCAAAGTTTAGAGGCACTACCTATATGGAGTTCATTACGAGATATTTTTGGACCATAAAAATTTAAAGTATGTGCACCCTCAGAAAGAACTTAATTTGAGACAACGGCGGTGGTTGGAGTTTCTGTGCGATTATGAGTTCACCCTAAACTACCACCCCGGAAAAGCGGACTCGGTGGCTGATGCATTGAGCAGAAAAGTACCGGACTCGAGCTCAGAGTCTCGGTTGATGAGTATGGAGTTAGCTCGGGTGCTCGAAGAGATGGAGATTACTTTGGTGTATAAGGTTCCTTCGGAGGAGTATACGGAGTACTTGGAAACCATAAGCATAGTTTGCGATATCCGGGATCGAATCCGGGCGGAGCAAGGAAGGGATGAAGCTCTGGCCCTGACAGTCAAGTCAATCGAAGATGGGACTACTGATGAGTATACATTAAAAGATGACCTCGTTTATTTCCGCGACCGGCTCTACATTCCCAAGGGCGGTAAAATTCGGGAGGATATCTTGAGAGAGGCACATTGCTCTCAGTATTCAGTGCACCCGGGTATTGCCAAGATGTACGCCGGCTTGGGGAAGACCATGTGTTGGCCGGGAATGAAGAAAGATGTCAGATACTTTGTTACACATTGTGAGGCCTGTCTGAAAGAATTAGTGCCTAACCACCTAGAGGGGGGGTGAATAGGTGTAATTCCTGTTTTTCTTTTAAGGCAGCAAATCAATTCAGTTAACTAATAATACAATGCAAATTCAACTGCTAGCACAGCACAGCAATCACAGAAACAATCAATCACAGAGTGCACACAGTTTTTATAGTGGTTCCCCAAGGTCTGGGTACATCCACTTTCCCCCTACGCCTATGTAACAGTGTACTAGATTCGGCCTAACTTCTGCACTTCACCTCAGATTCTCAGATCTTACAACTCAGAACCCCAAACAAGGTTCCTACAACTCAGGCAATCTGCCCTACCTCAGCCTTCAACAAGGCCTACACTCAGAGATCACAATCTCCTACAACTCAGGCTCACAGCCTTACCTCAGCCTTCAACAAGGCCTACCACTCAGAGAATTTACTCTCCTACACTCAGCCTTTATAAAACAGGCTTACAATCTCAGATTTATAAAGATCCTACAAAAATTTGATTTAACAAAGTAAATAACCACCACCCTGACAGAGAGAGAAGGGATGGATGGCTTCTTGATGAGTTCTTGGAAGAACTTGATGGCAGAGCACAACCTCTCTTAGCTTTCTTCAAAGCTTCTTGAATCTGAACTCAGTAGGGTTGAACTCTTGATAAGTTGATCTTCAATCAGCTTCTGACTTGAGATTCAGATCTCAATCTGAATCTTTCTTGGCAGCCTGGTTCAACAACTGCACTTCTTAGATGGAGCTCTCTCTCCAACTTCTTAGATCTTCTATCAAAGGTCTTCTTCTTTTTGTGTTGTTGGATATCTGTGTAAGATCTCTAATCTTAATTGTAATTAAATCACTTCTTCTGTTGAAGGAGAAAGCCTTTATATAGTCTTCCTCCATGGTAACCGGCTGAACCGGTTTATAACAACCTTCTGACAGCTCTGACAGTAGTAGTTGACCGGTTAGAAATGACAGCTGTCAAGTCATCCAGTCACTTCTTGAAATCACTGTATCTATCTGAAAGTGTCGAGACTGATCTTCATTATGTGTCGACACAAGTAAACTAAGTGTCGACACAAGTGGGCTAAGTGTCGACACATGCCTTGGTGGTGTTGACACAACTCCTTTTGTTGTTGTAACAGCTTCTCGACACTGCTTCTTTAGAATGTATCGACACTGATTTTGTGTGTCGACACAAGCCTTCTTTTCTTTAACTTTGTTGAAACTTACTGTGTGTCGACACATCTCCTTTGTGTCGACACAACTACTTCTTTACTTTAACTTTGTTGAAGCTTTGCTGTGTGTCGACACAATTCCTATGTGTCGACATAGCTGATGTTGACAAATACTTCTGTGTGTTGACACAGCCTCTATGTGTCGACACATTTGATGTCGACTAAGTATTCATGTGTGTCGACATTGGCTTTTGGTGTCGACACAGATGATGTCGACTTTGCTTCTCTGTGTGTCGACACAGCCTCTTGGTGTCGACACAGTTGATTCTGGTGTCGACTTAGCCTTTCCAAGTGTCGACACAATTAACTCCAAGTGTCGATACAACTTTTCTCTAGTGTCGACACAAGCCTTCATAAGTGTCGACACTGCTTCTCTAGGCGTCGACACATGGGCTTAGAAATTTTTCTGCATTTCCTGCAATTACTTAACCTGCACATATAAACTCAAAACACATCAAATACACCTTGATGCATATCATTGAGTAGGGTGAGGCTTCTTCAAATCTGGTACACATTTTCCAATGTACCCAACAATCTCCCCCTATTTGGAGAAGTCATAACCCTTACTGAATGATATACACCATTCATAACAAATACACGTTATGATGTATAACAACATTATATGACAGGGTAAATACTTAAAACAAAACATAAAAGATATTTCATCACAGAATTAGTATGATATCACAATGAGCATTCATTATAGTTTTGTTTCAACTTCCAATACTTCTTTAACAAAAGTTTATATAGATTTTAACACAAAAGATTACAATGTTATAAAATCTAGTAAAACTAATCTAAGGCAGCTCTGGCTCCTTGATGAAAATGCCCTTGCCTGATTGAATCTTGGCTTGCACAGGAACATCAGAGTCATCAGCAGGCATCTTGCCCTTTAGATCATTCTTTTTCAGCTCTTCTGCCCTTATCTTTTGTCTTTCAAAATAATGATAAGGCTTTGGGAAATATTTGCTAGGCTCTTGTGCATTAGGAGGTAGCTTCCCTAGTTTGGCCTTCCTTCTATACTGTACAATAGCTTCTTGCCTGACTTCATGTTTTCTCCATTCTTGTTCAGAGTACCATTTGCCCCTCTCTAGGGTATTGTCCTTTGCAGCTTTCCAAGCAGTCAGTGTAATATTTCTAGAAGTAGGACTCCACTGCTCAAAATCTGGCTTTAACTCTGCCTGTTCTCTGAACCTCTTCTTGGACAAAAGAGTTTCTTGCTCTTTCAACACTGCCTCTGACACTGGCTTGTCTAATTTCTCAATGATAATATTTTTATGACCCTCTGGAGGGTTGTACATGGACTGTACCTCTTGATGTGTCATCTCAAAATCTGCTGGAGGACAGATTACTTGAGCAACTTCAGCTTGCTCACCTCCAAAAAGAGCAGGGTGCACTCCAGATTCAGCCACATTGTCATCATCACAAAGGGGTGGATATCCAAGTGTGGCTCTGATGCTATTGGAAATCCATTTAGCATGGTCAGATCCAGCTTTGACTAATACTCTCTCCCCCTTTATGACTTCTTTGGCCACATGATCCCTAAGATCATCCTTCTGAAATCTGATTTGTTCATCCAGAAAATTGACACCATCCTTATAAAATCCCTTTAACTTTAGCAGTAGACCAGAAATGGTCTTTTGGGAGTCCTGAATAGCTATTTTTACAGCAGCTATTCCTTCCTGGAAGTGCTTATCAAACCGCTCATTATCAAACTCTGTCTGGGCTATAGACTTATCAGCAGGCTAGGCTGTTGCAACATTTTTCAGTTCTGTAACAATTGCATTATGGGATGCAGTCAGATTATCTTCATTCTCAGTTGATTTTCTAATACATAGCCTTGCTTAAGGGCTATATCATCAACTTGTGTCTTTATTTTCTCTTGGTGTGTGGCTAGGAAAACCACAGCATTTCCACCCTTATGAAAACAATCAGTCATCTCTTTCCTATTTTGATTCACTTCAAATCTAATTGACTTTATATCTGTTGCCAAAGAGAGTTGTAGATCTTTATGTGTCTCATCCATATACTTCTCCATGGCAATCCTTTGCTCATCTAACTTGACTTGCAAGGCCACCAACAATGAGCTGTAATCAGCTGTTGGGGCAGGCTATGTAGCAACTATTTGTAGTGCCTTCTTGTAGCTTTGACTCCTTCTTTTGAAGACCATGAGCTTTCTCTTCTTAGCTTGAATCTCAGCTGCATCCTCAGAATCTGAGGTACTAGCTATGTCAACCCTTTCCTTAGGACTAGGAGGCAATTCCTTCTCAGTCCTTGGTAGCTCCCCCTGAGTCCTTTGCTCCTCCTCAGTTCTGGTTTGCTCCTCATCATTCCTTGCAGTCTCTCCCTGAGATCTTACATGCTCCCCCTCAAGGTTAGCTTGCACTCCATCAAAAGCAGTTTTCTCCCCCTCAAAACCAGCATGCTCCCCCTCAATATCAGGAAACAGCTCTTCTAAGGTAAACTCTTGTTGAGTAGGAACTTGAGGCACTGTGATCTCTGGAGCATCAGCAGCAACAGATGTATCTTCCAAGATAATATCTTGTGCTTGATTGTTTAGTTGTGTTGGCTGGTCAACATCAATCAAATATTCAGTTAGCAGTTCATCTTCATTATTGAAATTTGTTTGATTTACTTCATGTATTATCTCAAGAATTGTTTGTGTTGTCATTTCACTGTCCAAGTGAGTAGGCACTTCCTTATGGTGAGGCTCCCCTGGTGTGGATCCAGGTGGATGGGGCTAGCAGATGGTTGCTCCCCCTGCACTTGTGCTTCCTCTGCAGGGTCTTGTGCAGGAACTTCTTGTGCTGTAGATTTCTCGGGAACCTCTTGCCTTTCCTCATCAGGCATGTACTTAGTTAGGACTCTATCCCATCTTGAGATAATCCTAATGTCCATCCTCCTCATATGATTAATCTTAGAACCAGCTGCTTGTTCCATGACTTCTGGAATAGTTCCAGCTAAGTACAGACTCATTATCCTACCCAGATTAGGCTTCTTAATGCTTTCCTTAACCTTTTCAAAAATCACTGCTGACCAATCAGTGTTTAGTGTGAAGATTATTCTGGTCATTAAACTGAACATATGGGCAGAAATTTTATCATGCCCCCTGGCTTGCAGAGTATAACCTTGCCAACTATTGCTGAAAGAAATTTGCCTTGCTGATTCACTCTTTTTTTATTCATTGAGGATCCAATCTTCATGGTGGGATCCAATCCACACCATTGAAGTGCTTCCCTTGTCTTGGAAGAGGTCACTTCTACTTCCTCTTGAATTCTAGGTAGATGCGGAACTTTCCTTAAACTCTTCAGAGTTAGTTTAACTTTCGTACCATGAACTGCAGACTTGATCTTGAGTCCAGTAGAATCCAACGTAGCTGCACCATAGAATTTGAGTACTTCCTTCTTCCAAATCTTGGTTGGCTCAGAAACTAGATACTCCAACCCATTCTCAGTAATTAGGGTTACTACCTCCTTAATTTCTAGTTCAGCATGGTCAAATGCGTTGTGTACTAGCTCATATCCTTCATTGACGTTCTCTTCAAGCTTAGGCGCCATTAGGGTTTTGAGAAATCTTGAATTTAGATGAGAGAGATGTCGACACAAAGTTTTGGTCTCGAAACTATTGAGAGCGTGTCGACAAACAATGTTGAAGACCTATTTATACCTTTCTAAAAACGAAGGTGAAAAGGCGCGTCATAATCCTCTAAATGTGTCGACACTGTTGAAAAGTGTCGACACTGACTACTTAAGTCTCGACAACGGTGTTGACTACTATGTATCGACACTAATATAGTCGACAGAATTTATGTGTCGACACTTATACATCTGCGCTCGACGATTAGTCGAAACTCTACTCGACGAAATCTGTATTGAACCTAAGTGTCGACACCACTTCTGGATGTGTCGACACCTACTCTGGATGTGTCGACAATATTTCTCTGAAGTGTCAACACAGACTTTCTAGATGTGTCGACATCATTTCTCTAGAATGTCGACATCATTTCTCTAGAATGTCGACACCACTTCTATATGTCGACACAGACTATTCTAAGTTCAACATTCCTAATTCAATTTTAAACTTATTGAATTTAGTTTCATCTATAGGCTTAGTAAACGTATCAGCAATTTGATGATATGTTTTAACAAATTCAAGTGAAATTTCCTCTTTCTCTACATGTTCTCTAAGAAAATGGTATCTAATTTCTATATGCTTAGTCCTACTATGTGAAACATGATTATTAGCTATAGAAATTGCACTTGTAGAATCACAAATCAAAGGTGTTCTACTTACTTGAATACCATAGTCTTCTAGCTGGTGCTGAATCCACAATAGTTGTGCACAGTAACTTCCTGCAGCAACATATTCTGACTCAGTTGTGGAGATTGCCACACTGGTCTGCTTCTTACTCCTCCAAGACACTAGTCTTCCACCTAGAAATTGACAGGTGCCTATAGTACTTTTTCTATCTTCCTTGCAACCTGCAAAATATGCATCTGAATAGCCTGTCAGTAGAAAATATCCATTCCTAGGGTACCAAAGGCCTAGATTAGGTGTGCCCTTGAGATATCTCAAAATCCTTTTTACTGCAGTAAGATGAGATTCTTTAGGGCATGATTGGTACCTAGCACAGACGCATGTAGCATACATGATATCTGGTATACTAGCAGTCAGATATAGGAGGGAGACAACTATCCCTCTATACAAAGTTTCATCTACAGGTTTCCCTGCATCATCTTTGCTAAGAGACACACTTGACCCCATAGGAGTTCTCATGGTAGTGGATGATTCCATACCAAACTTTTTAATTAACTCCAGGGTGAACTTAGACTGAGTTATGGACAAGTCATCTTCAGTCTGTCTTACTTGGAGACCCAAGAAAAACTTAAGTTCTCTCATACTGCTCATTTCAAATTTTCCTTGCATAAGTTTTGCAAACTTTCTGCAAAGATTACTTTCAGTAGACCCAAATATGATGTCATCTACATATATTTGGACGAGTATAATCTTTCCTTTGGACTCCCTAAGGAATAGAGTCTTGTCTATTTTCCCCCTTCAGAATTTGTGCTCAATGAGAAAGCTAGACAGGGTTTCATACCAAGCCCTTGGGGCTTGTTTCAACCCATACAAAGCTTTCCTAAGTCTAAAAACATAATTAGGTTTGAGAGGATCAACAAAACCTGAGGGCTGCTCTACATAGACTTCTTCTTTTAGATTTCCATTCAGGAATGCTGATTTTACATCTATTTGGAATACCTTGAAACCTTGATATGTTGCATAAGCAAGGAACATCCTAATTGCTTCCAGTCTTGCTACTGGGGCAAAGGTTTGATCAAAGTCAATACCTTCTTCCTGCCTATATCCTTTTGCAACAAGTCTTGCTTTATTCTTCACAATGATCCCATTCTCATCCAATTTGTTCCTAAAGATCCACTTTGTTCCAATGATGTTGTGGTCTTTTGGTTTAGGAACTAACTTCCAGACCTTGCATCTTCTGAACTGATTCAGCTCCTCTTGCATGGCATCAATCCAATGTGGGTCTAGAACAGCTTCTTCAAATTTCTTTGGTTCCACTTGTGATAGGAAGCTGGAGCAAAGAACTGTGCTCAGATTCCTGCTTCTTGTTTGCACTCCTTGTCTTGGATCACCAATTATCTGATTTGCTGGATGATCCTTTAAGTGTCTATTAGCTGGAGGTAGTCTATCTTCAGGTTGATCACCTCCATTCTCTTCATTAAGCCGCACCTCTTGGTTTTCTTCAGCATCTGGAGAGTCTTGTACTCCCCCTGGACAGCAGCCACCATTTTCCACTTCCTGAGTTGCAGTAGAATCTTCTGTAATGGTAAGCGTGTCCATTCTCTCATTTATACCTGTAGAACTACAAGCACTACTTGGAAACTCACAGTTAATCAGTCTTGTTTCATCAAAGACAACATGTACAGACTCTTCTACAACTTGAGTAATCAAGTTGTAGACCATATAATCCTTACTATTGTTACTGTACCCAACAAAGATCTCATCTTGGAATTTGGCAGCAAACATAGTTAGATAAGACTTGCCATTGTTAAGTATATAGCACTTGCAACCAAAGATCCTAAAATAGGATAAGTTTGGTCTTCTGCCCTTCACAATCTCATAGGGAGTCTTTTTGTGGCTCTTGGTGATAGTAGCCCTATTGATCACATGACATGCAGTGTTTACTGCCTCAGCCCAGAAATATTCTGGGAGAGAAGTGTCACTCAATAGAGTTCTACCAGCCTCTATCAATGTTCTATTCTTCCTTTCAGCAATACCATTTGCTGTGGTGTTGTAGGTGAGGAAAATTCTTGAAAAATCCCAAATTCTTCACATAGTCTTGTCATACTTTCAGACTGAAATTCAGTACCATGATCACTTCTGATTTTTACCACTGTACTATGCAACTCATTCTGAATTTATTTAACAAAACTATATAAGACACTTGGGATTTCAGATTTTTGTCTTAGAAAGAACACTCAGGAATATCTAGAATAGTCATTTAACACCACAAAAGTGTAGACCTTCCTACCTAGACTATGAACTGACATAGGACCAAATAGATCGATATGCAAGAGGTATAGACGCCTCACTGAATCCTTGTTTTCAAGTCTATGAAAGGTGGATTTGGTCTGCTTGCCTTTTTGACAAGCTGAGCATAGCCCATCCTTTATACACTTAACTTGAGGACCATTCCTCACTAACTCTTTGCTAAAGAGTTGGCCAATAGTCTTATAGTTAAGATGGGCCAGTATCTTATGTCATTTAACACAATGAGAGGCTCTCTCATCAGCTACAAGACAAATAGGAGAAACATTGTTCTCACACACAAAGTTAAGACAGTAAACATTTCTCTTCCTATATCCTGTCAATATGACCTTTTGATCACTTGACCTTTTGATATGACATCCATTCTTAATAAATGAAATGTCATATCCTAAATCACTCAACTGACTTATGCTTATAAGGTTGTGTTTCAAAACCTTCACATAGGCCACTTGAGAGATAGTAATCTGGTTATTAGAAATGTTACCAAATCCCTTGATGATTCCTTTTTCTGAACCACCAAAGGTTACTTTAGGGCCATCCATTATAGGTGTGTAGTCCTTCAGCAACCCCCTTGTTCCAGTCATGTGCCTGGAACATCCACTGTCCAAGTACCATATAGGGGCATGGCCACTTGGACTCACCTGCAATAAAGACTACTTAACCTTAGAACCCAAATAAGTTTTGGGTCCTTGGTTCATGTTAGTCTGAAATTTGACAAATCTGCATGTAGCTCTTCTAGCAGACAGATTGCTGCTCTCCTTGACACTGGAATTATACCAACAATCTAAGGCAAAGTGGCCTACCTTGCCACAACACCATCACTCAAACTTGTTGTATCTTTGTTTAGGTACAACCCTAGTTGAATTGTCTACAGCAGGCTTCTTGTTTTGTGCTGGAGCTTTGCCTTTAGATTTGGACCTAGCAGTCCATGCAGTTTTCTTAAATCCTAACCCAGTCTTACCCTTTTGAGGTACAAACTCATCAATCAAGGGTAATACAGATTTAGGTTTAGAAAAACTAGTTACAATCTCTTTCTCTTTCTGAAGTCTAACCTCCAGATTTCTAATCTGATCATTCTTGAATGTGATTGTGCTCATTTGAATAATAGTTATGTTTTTTAATCTGGCAATCTCATTCAGTTTTTGATCCAGTAACTTCTCGGAATCTAATGCAGCCATCTTAAGATCTGCAATTTCCTTAGCCTGAGATTTGGCCAGGTTTTTGCTCTTCTTAAGTGCCTGCAATAAATCTCTATATTCATCTATCAACTGATGAATATCACCTTCAGACTCAGACCCATCCACATCACTTGATGCAGATGTTGCTGACTCTGACTCAGTACTGCAATCTGAAATTCTAGAAATACATTGTACCTTACTAGGACCAGGCTGATCCTGACACTTGTCTTCTTCTGACACAGCCATCAGTCCCTTGCACTGATGGTCTTCTTGTTCATATATAGAGTTTAGCACCTGGAGAAACTCTTCTTCTTCATGTACTGCATATAGACCAATGTATGCCTAAGCTTCAGATTCTGACTCTAAAGTAGATTGATCTGACAAGGTCTTCTCCTTCTTAGCAACAAAGGATTTCTCCTTCTTGCTTTGGTGTTGACTCTTCTTCTTATCTGCAGCCTCTTTTCTTTTATCTGGACACTCAGCCACAACATGTCCATGCCTATTACAGTAGTAGCAAACTATCTTGGATGTTGTAGATTTGCTTGGCTTAGACCTGCTCCTTTCCTTCCTGGATGACTTCCTCTTTTGATAATACTCATCCTTAGGCTAAGATGTGGAAGGCTTAGACTTCCACTGCTTCTTCTTTAGGAATCTCTGAAACTGTCTTGTAAATGCTATAAAATCTTCATCTGAGTCACTGCTGTCTGAATTCTGGTTGTCTGAATTATCTGAAGCAGTTTCAGCAACAATCTTAGGAGGTGATGGAGACATCCTCCTATTTTTCTTAGTGGCTTCAACCTTGAAGGCCACAGACTTTTCTCTATGCTCACCTTTTGCACTTTTCTCTTCCTCTTTCCTTGCCATTAGCTGCATCTCATATGACAGCAGTTTTCCAAACAAGGTTGGTGGAGAGATATCTGCAAGTTTGGCCACTTCCCTAATGACACAAATCTTAGTGTCTCAATCCTTTGTCAAAGATCTTAGGAATTTATCATTCAGTTCATATGTACTGAATATTCTACCATAGGACATCAGCTCATTTACAATCCTATAGAACTTTTTATAGTACTCAGTTATACTGTCAGACTTTCCTTGTCTGAAACTTTCATATTACTGGTTCAGCATAGATTTTCTATCTTGTCTTACTTCTTCAGAACTCTCCATGTAGACTATTAAAGTATCCCACATTTCCTTGGAGGTCTTGCAGTGAATCAAATTTTGAAAGGTTGCATCATCTATGACACAAACTATGATATTCTGGGCTCTCTTATCCATAATTGTCAGGATGATCTCATCCTTAGTCATTTCTGAGAAATCCTTGGGAATTCTTTGCTTTGCATCCAGAATTGAAATCTTCATTGGGATATAAGGACCTTCCTTAACTGTAATATAGATCCTTGGATCAGAAACCTCCATAAACAGCCTGACCCTTTCTTTCCAGATGTCAAATATCTCCTTTCTGCATATGGGTAATTTCATAGACCCTAGCTCCTTATGAGTTACACCTGAACCCATTTTCTTGATTCTTGAATCTGTCTTATGGATCTACTCAGACTATTAAGTCTTTCTTTGAGTAACCTCGCTTTGATACCACTTGAAAAAATTAGTGCCTAACCACCTAGAGGGGGGTGAATAGGTGTAATTCCTGTTTTTCTTTTAAGGCAGCAAATCAATTCAGTTAACTAATAATACACTGTAAATTCAACTACTAGCACAGCACAGCAATCACAGAAACAATCAATCATAGAGTGCACACAGTTTTTATAATAGTTCCCCAAGGTTTGGGTGCATCCACTTTCCCCCTTCGTCTATCTAGCAGTGTACTAGATTCGGCCTAATTTCTGCACTTCACCTCAGATTCTCAGATCTTACAACTCAGAACCGCAAACAAGGTTCCTACAACTCAGGCAATCTGCCCTACCTTAGCCTTCAATAAGGCATACACTCAGAGATCACAATCTCCTACAACTCAGGCACACAGCCTTACCTCAGCCTTCAACAAGGCCTACCACTCAGAGAATTTACTCTCCTACACTGAGCCTTTATAAAACAGGCTTACAATCTCAGATCTATAAAGATCCTACAAAAATTTGATTTAACAAAGTAAATAACCACCACCCTAATAGAGAGAGAAGGGATGGATGACTTCTTGATGAGTTCTTGGAAGAACTTGATGGCAGAGCATAACCTCTCTTAGCTTTCTTCAAAGCTTCTTGAATCTGAACTCAGTAGGGTTGAACTCTTGAGAAGTTGATCTTCAATCAGCTTCTGACTTAAGATTCAGATCTCAATCTGAATCTTTCTTGGTAGCCTGGTTCAGCAACTGCACTTCTTAGATGGAGCTCTCTCTCTCCAACTTCTTAGATCTTCTGTCGAAGGTCTTCTTCTTTTTGTGTTGTTGGATATCTGTGTAAGATCTTCAATCTTAATTGTAATTAATTAAATTCTTCTGTTGAAGGAGAAAGCCTTTATATAGTCTTCCTCTATGGTAACCGGCTGAACCGGTTTATAACAACCTTCTGACATCTCTGACAGTAGTAGTTGACCGGTTAGAAATGGCTGCTGTCAAGTCATCCAGTCACTTCTTGAAATCACTGTCTCTGTCTGAAAGTGTCGAGACTGATCTTCATTATGTGTCGACACAAGTAGACTAAGTGTCGACACAAGTGGACTAAGTGTCGACACATGCCTTGGTGGTGTCGACACAACTCCTTTTGTTGTTGTAACAGCTTCTCGACACTGCTTCTTTAGAATGTGTCGACACTGATTCTGTGTGTCGACACAAGCCTTCTTTTCTTTAACTTTGTTGAAACTTGCTGTGTGTCGACATACCTCCTTTGTGTCGACACAACTACTTCTTTACTTTAACTTTGTTGAAGCTTTCTCATGTGTCGACACAAGTCCTATGTGTCGACACAGCTGATGTTGACAAATACTTCTGTGTGTCGACACAGCCTCTATGTGTCGAGACATTTGATGTCGACTAAGTATTCCTGTGTGTCGACACAGATGATGTCGACTTTGCTTCTCTGTGTGTCGACACAACCTCATGGTGTCGACATAGTTGATTCTGGTGTCGACTCAGCCTTTCCAAGTGTCGACACAATTAACTCCAAGTGTCGACACAACTTTTCTTTAGTGTCGACACAAGCCTTCATAAGTGTCGACACTGCTTCTCTAGGTGTCGACACATGGACTTAGAAATTTTTCTGTATTTCCTGCAATTACTTAACCTGCACATATAAACTCAAAACACATCAAATACACCTTGATGCATATCATTGAGTAGGGTGAGGCTTCTTCAAATCTGGTACACATTTTCCAATGTACCCAACACTGTCAAAGGGTGAAGGCGGAATGCAAGAGCCCCGGTGTTTTATTACAGTCGTCGCCCATCCCTGAGTGGAAGTTTGAGGATATCTCCATGGAATTCATTCACGGGTTACCTTGCTCATGCTCAGGGAATGATTCGGTGTGCGTGATCGTTGATCGACTGACAAAAGTAGCCAGGTTCATCCCCATGAATAAAGAGGCTCACGTGGATGTCTTGGTATGCCTCTTTATTGAGCAATTCGTACGGTACCATGGTGTGCCTAAGACAATCGTTTCTGAGCGGTATGGTCGTTTCACCTCTAAGGAGTGGAACGTGGTACATGTGTATTTGGGCTCATGCCTTACCTTTAGCACCGCGTTTCATCCTCAGACGGACGGGTAGTCTGAGAGGACCATCAGAACACTGGAGGATCTGTTGAGGTTGTGTGTGTTGGATAGAGGAGAACCGTGGGAAAGGCTCTTAACCCTGGTAGAATTCTCCTACAACAACAACCATCAAGCTAGCATCGTCATGGCGCCCCATGAAGCCCTTTACGGAAGAAGGTGTAGAAGCCCCTTGTCCTGGGTGCACGATGAAGACCCAAAGACTTTGGGAATTAAGTATATTGATGATACCGATGCGGTGGTTAGACTAATACGGGAATGCATGTTGGAGGCTCAAAGTTGGCAGGCAAAGTATTATAATGCAAAGCACCAGATGGTGGAGTTTCAAGTTGGTGATAAAGCGTTTCTGAAAATCCGGCCGATGCATGGAGTGTCACGGGTGCATGGGGTGAAAAAGCTCAGCCCAAGGTACGATGGGCCCTACACTATATTGGAAAGGATCGGCCCTTTGGCCTATCGGTTGGAGTTACCGCCAGAGCTAGAGAATCTCCACAACGTGTTCCATGTGTCGTCGCTTCGAAAGGCGCTGTTGCGGCCCAATCAATATATCCCCACCACAGATGGTGTAGTGGCGACTGATAGGTCTGTGCGACTAGAGCCGGTGCGGATTGTAGACAATGAGACAAGAATTTTGCGCTGCAAAAGTGTTCCTTTGGTGAAAGTGCTTTAGTCTAATCATGGGAAGGAGTATACATGGGAGCCGGTGGACTTGATGCAAAAACGCTATCTGGAATTATTTCCTCAAGGTAATTCTTAAAGCATATTTTATCTTCTGTTATGCTTTTTATCCCCCATAGCCTTAGCCTGATTTCGGGGACGAAACCTTTTATTTTGTTTATAGGATTTGTAATATCCCGATTCGCACTAGGACCCTCGTGCGCGTTTTTGAGTCAAGAGAGCTGACTTGGGCTCGAAGAAGTGCTGGCAGCGGGGCTGCACTTGTAATTGGGAGGAGAAATCAGTCCAAAATAGGACACGGGTAGAGACATGGGTGTGTCCCTACCCGTGTGTGTAAGGCCATCTCTCGAGTCGACGACTCGAGTATGTCCAGAGAAGGACACGGGTAGTGACATGGGCGTGTCACTACCCGTGTTCATGATGCCATGGTAGGGACACGGCGTGTCCCTATACGTGTATGTACAACCACTATTCCTGTGAGGGACACTGGTAGAGACACGGGAGTGTCCCTACCTGTGTCTACTCAACCAGCTATTGAGTCGATGGGTCGAGTTGTCCCAGAGAAGGACACGGGTAGTGACACTGGCATGTCACTACCTGTATGAAGATGATATGGGTAGAGACACTGGTCTTGTCCTAC
>CM077147.1:25788507-25845753 GCA_039583875.1 Platanthera guangdongensis
TGACTATGAAAGGCCCTTTGTGATGCTTGATGTCATAGGTGGTACCTTGAGTGATTACAAGAAGTACTGGCATGGTAGCAAGAAAAAACCCCTGACATTTGTAATATTTTGCGGTGTCCACCTGCGAAGAGAGTAGCAGGAAGTACTGGTGTGCCCAGGAAAGACCCCGCTAATATTGTGAGAGAAGGGTGTAATAGAAATACCCAGGCTTGAATGCCAGAACAGGATCGGTGAGACCTACCCGCCCCTTTATTTAGCCGCGAGTACGCCATGCTCGGTGATGACAAGGCGATTTGAGCAACGGGGGGTGGAGGATCCGACCTGTGTTATGTCCGTCCGACGTAAGACCAGAAGGTGCGGTCTATTGGAGCACATAGTAAGAGTCTTAGGCCTACACGCCATGACATAATGGGGTGCTACGGGCCATCCCAGTGTTTTAAGACTAGAACTCCGGCTGCACGCCATGTAGTAAATGCTCAAGAGAGTTGCCGTTGGGTTGTGACCCTGATACGGTGGTGGGCAACTGATTTGCCAGTACACCAAGAATGTGCCCTGAGTGCATGGACCGTTGGGTCGGGTGGCTGACGGTTGTGATGGCATGTGTGCGTGAAAGCACATTATATGAGATATATTGCCATGCTTGTGATATGATATGCCTGCATGGTAGAGTACCGCTGCCCTGAGAAAAGGGGTAGGGTCGTTATAATTTGGTCAGCTGAATGCCGATCGTTGCCTCTGTTTGCCACCCTTGGGTGGAATGTCCCTGTGCAGGTGCTGTAGAACCGAGCGGGATGCATAAGGGTTGAAGTCCCTACTGCTTTTTCTGCTGCCACTGCTAGCCCTCGAAGGCTATTGTGAATATACGTGTTATGTTTTCTTTTGATGTGGCTTGCCTGCGTGCCAATGTTTGGGCCACTGTTTGAAAGCCTTGTAAGGACATAAGGCTAATGATGTTTACATGTTGTAAGATATTCATATTATATATATATACAATGTGAAGTTGTTTTATATGTTAGACATTCAGGTGTGGAGTTCAAGTGTTAGTATAGGCTTCCGCTAGAATGCAATGTGTTAAGGTGCGATGCGCTACTCTGGTATCATCCCGTACTGTTGGGTACATTGGAATATATGTACCTGATTTGAAGAAGCCTCACCCTACTTAATAATATACATCAAGGTGTATTTGATGTGCTTTGAGTTTCTGTGTGCAGGTTAAGTAATTGCAGAAAATGCAGAAAAGTTTCTAAGTCCATGTGTCGACACCTAGACGAGAAGTGTCGACAGTTATGAAGGCTTGTGTCGACACTTAGAGAAGCTGTGTCGACACTTGGAGTAATTGTGTCGACACCAGGAATGGCAGGGTCGACACCAGAAGAAAAGTGTCGACACATACAGTCAGTGTCGACACTCAGTGAAGAATTGTCAACATAATCTGTGTCGACACTTAGAGGCAGTGTCGACACCCAGAGAAACTTTATCGACATCAAAAGTGTCTACACCAGGAGGTTGTGTCGACACTCAGAAAACTTCAACAAAGTTAAAGTACTTGTGTCGACACATAGGAGATGTGTCGACACTCAGCAAGTTTCAAAACATGAAGGCATGTGTCGACACAAAGGAGATGTGTCGACACTCAGCAAGTTTCAACACAAGAACATGTGTCGACACAAAGGGGTTGTGTCGACACATAGCAGAATTCAACTAAGTATTAAAGAAGAAGTACTTGTGTCGACACACTCAACCAGTGTCGACACATTCAACAGAAAGCTTGTGTCGACACACAGAATCAGTGTCGACACATTCTGAAGAAGCAGTGTTGAGAAGCTGTTACAGCAACACAAGGAGTTGTGTCGACACCATAAAAGCTAGTGTCGACACTTAATCTACTTATGTCGACACTTAGTCTATTTGTGTCGACACATAATGACTATCTGTCTCGACACTTTCAGACTGTGACAGTGATTTCAAGAAGTGACTGGATGACTTGACAACTGCCATTTCAACCAGTCAACTGCAACTGTCAGAGCCGTCAGAAGTTTGTTAGAAACCGGATCAGCTGGTCACTATGGAGAAAGCTTATATAAAGGCTTTTCTCCTTCAACAGTGAGACAAGAGATTAAGTGATTGATAACAATTAATCAAGAGATCTAACAACACAAAAGAAGAAGACCTTCAATAGAAGATCTAAGAAGTTGGAGAGAGAGAGCTCCTTCTAAGAAGAGCAGTTGCTGAACCAGGCTACTAAGTAAGATTCAGATTGAGATCTGAATCTCAAGTCAAAAGTTGATTGAAGATCATCTTCAGGAGAATCAACCCTGCTGAGTTCTAATTCAAGAAGCTTTGAAGAAAGCTAAGGGAGGTTGATCTCTGCCAAGTTCTTCCAAGAACTCATCAAGAAGCCAGTCAACTCATCTCTCTCTTTCAGAGTTATGGTTAATTACTTTGTAAACTTTTATTTTCTGTAGGATCCTATGGGATTTGAGCTGTAAGCCTATTTTATAAAGACCGAGTGTAGGAGACTGTGTGCTCTGAGTGTAGGTCTTATTGAAGACTGAGGTAGGGCCTAGTGCCTGAGGTATATGAGACTTTGTTCTCTGAGTGTAGGTCTTATTGAAGACTGAGTAGTAGGGCTTTATGCCTGAGTTATAGGAGTGGGGACACTCTGAGTTGTAGGAACCTGTTTGGGGTTCTGAGCTGTAAGATCTGAGGATCTGAGGAGAAGTGCCGAAGTTAGGCCGAATCTAGTACACTATTAGATAGGTGAAGGGGGAAAGTGGATGTACCCAGACCTTGGGGAACCACTATAAATAATGTGTGCACTTTGTGTATGTTTGCTTCTATGATTGCTGTGTTGTGATAGTTGTAGAATTGCATTTGCTGTACAAAATTTCTGCCTTAAATATAAAAAGATAAAGTTCACCTATTCACCCCCCTCTAGGTGGTTAGACACTATTTCTTTCAAGTGGTATCAGAGCCAGGTTGCACAAAAAGGACATAACAGTCTGAGTAAGATCCTGTAGGTAGAAACAACATAAACAAGAATCAAGAAAATGAGTTCTAGTGAGAATCACAAAGAGCTGGGGTCCATGAAATTGCCAATTTGTAGAAAAGAGATTTTAGGCATATGGAAAGAGAGGGTTAGACTCTTTATGGAAGCATCTAACCCAAGAATATACATTACAGTCAAATAAGGGTCATATATGCCAATGAAGGTATCTATTCTAGATGCAAATCAGAAAACTCCCAAGGATTATTCAGAAATGACCAAGGATGAAATAATCTTGACAACTATGGATAAGAGGGCTCAGAACATCATAGTAAGTGCCATTGATGATTCTACCTTTCAGAATTTGATTCATTGCAAGACTTCAAAGGAAATGTGGGATACTTTGATAGTTTATTTGGAAGGGTCTGAAGAAGTAAGACAAGACATGAAGTCCTTGTTAAATCAGAAATATGAAAGCTTCAGACAAAGAAAGTCTGATAGCATTACTGAATGCTACAAGAAGTTATATAGGATAGTAAATGAATTGATGTCCTATGGAAAAGAATTCAGCAAGTATGAGCTGAATGATAAGTTCTTAAGATCCCTGACTAAGGACTGGGACACCAAGATTTGTGCCATTAGGAAAGTGGCCAAACTAGCTGATATACCTCCTCCAACTTTGTTTGGAAAATTGTTATCTTATGAGATGCAGTTAATGGCTAGAAAGGAGGAAGAGAAGACTACTCAAGTGGAGCACAAGGATAGATATGTGGCCTTCAAGACTGAAGTCCCTAGGAAGTATAGAAGCAAGTCTCCATCTCCACCTCAAATAGTTGCTGATACTTCTTCAGAAAATTCAAAAACCAGAATTCAGACAGCAGTGATTCAGATGAAGATTTTACTGCCTTCACAAGGCAGTTTCAGAGATTTTTGAAAAAGAAGCAGTGGAAGTCTAAGACTTCCACATCTAAGCCTAAGGATGATTACTATCAAAAGAGGAAGTCATACAGGAAAGACAGGAGCAAGTCTAAGTCAAACAAGTCTACAACATCAAATATTATTTGCTACTGTTGTAATAGGCCTGGACATGTAGTATCTGAATGTTCAGATAAAAGAAAAGAGACTGCATATAAGAAGAAGAGTCAACATCAGAGCAAGAAGGAGAAATCCTTTGTTGCAAAGGATAAGAAGACCTTGTCAGATCAGTCATCTTCAGAGTCAGAATTTGAAGCTGAGGCTTACATTGGTCTGTTTGCTACAGATGAAGAAGAAGAGTTCCTGCAGGTACTGAACTATATATGTGAACAAGAAGACAATTAATGTAAGGGACTGATGGCTTTATCAGAAGGAGACAAGATCCAGGATCAGCCTGGACCAAGTAAGGTACAATGTCTTTCAGATTATAGTACTGAATCAGAGTCAGATACATCTGCATCAAGTGATGTAGATGGGTCTGAGTCTGAAGGTGATATTCATCAGTTGATAGATGAATATAGAGATTTGTTGCAAGCCTTGAAGAAAAGCAAAACCTTGGCCAAAACTCAGGCAAAGGAGATTGCTAGTCTTAAATTGGCTGCTGCTGAGTCAGATAAGTTGTTTGATCAGAAACTGAATGAAATAGCCAGGCTGAAGAACATTACTATTATTCAGATGGGTACTATTACATTTAAGAATGATCAAATTAGAAATCTGGAGGTTAGACTTCAGAAGGAGAGAGAGATTGTAGCAAGTTTTTCTAAACCTAAATCTATTTTACCTTTGATATATGAGTTTGTACCTCAAAAGGGTAAGACTGGATTGGGGTTTACAAAACCTGCCAGGACAGTTAGGTCCAAATATAAGGGCAAAGTCCCAGCACTCAACAAGAAGCCCGTTGTAGATAAAACAGCCAGGGTTGTACCTAAATAAAGGTACAACAGGTTTGAGTGCTGGTGTTGTGGCAAGGTAGGCCACTTTGCCTTAGATTGTTGGTACAATTCTAGTACCAAGGAGAGTAGCAAACTGCCTGCTAGAAGAACTACATGTAGTTTTGTTAAAAGTCAGACTAACTTGCACCGAGGACCCAAGAGTTATTTGGGCTCTAAGTTTAAGTAATCTGTTTTGCAGGTGAGTCCAAGTGGCCATGCCCCTATATGGTACTTGGATAGTGGATGTTCCAGGCACATGACTGGAACAAAGGGTTGCTGAAGGACTATACACCTATCAAAGATGGTCGTAAAGTTACCTTTGGTGGTTCAGAAAAAGGAATCATCAAAGGCTTTGGTAACATTTCTAGTAACCTGATTATAATTACTCAAGTGGCTTATGTAAAAGGTTTGAAACATAATCTTATTAGCATAAGTCAGTTGAGTGATTTAGGATATGACATCTCATTTGTCAAAAATGGTTGTCATATCAAAAGGTCAAGTGATCAAAAGATCATTTTGACAGGATATAGGAAGAGAAATGTTTATTGTCTAGACTTTGTGTGTGAGAACAATGTTTCTCCTATTTGTCTTGTAGCTGATGAGAGAGTCTCACATTGTGTTAAATGGCACAAGAGGCTGGCTCATCTTAACTATAAGACAATTGGCCAACTCTTTAGTAAAGAGTTAGTGAGGAATGGTTCTCATGTTAAGTGTATAAAGGATGAGATATGCTCAGCTTATCAAAAAGGCAAGCAGACCAAATCCACCTTTCCTAGCCTTGAGAACAAAGATTCTGTGAGGCGTCTATACCTCTTGCATATGGATCTTTTTGGTCCTATGCTAGTTCACAGCCTAGGTAGGAAGGTCTACACATTTGTGGTTGTAGATGACTATTCAAGGTATTCCTGGGTGTTCTTCCTAAGACAAAAATCTGAAACCCCAAGTATCTTATATAGTTTTGTTAAACAAATTCAGAATGAATTGGACAGTACAGTGGTCAAAATCAGAAGTGACCATGGTACTGAATTTCAGTCTGAAAGTATGACAAAACTGTGTGAAGAGTTTGAGATTTTTCAGGAATTTTCTTCACCAATAACACCTCAGCAAAATGGAATTGCTGAAAGGAAGAATAGAACCTTGATAGAGGCTGGTAGAACCCTATTGAGTGACACCACTCTCCCAGAATATTTTTGGGCTGAGGCAGTAAATACTGCTTGTCATGTGATCAATAGGGCTACTATCACCAAGAGCCACAAGAAGACCCCCTATGGGATTGTGAAGGGCAGAAAACCAAATTTATCCTATTTCAGGATCTTTGGTTGCAAGTGGTATATACTTAACAATGGAAAGTCTTATCTAACCAAGTTTGCTGCCAAATCCCAAGAGGGGATCTTTGTTGGGTACAACAATAATAGTAAGGCTTATAGGGTCTACAACTTGATTACTCAAGTTGTAGAAGAGTCTGTTCATGTAGTTTTTGATGAAGCAAGACTCATTAACTGTGAATTGCCAAGAAGTGTTTGCAGCTCCACATGTGTAACTGAGAGAATGGACAAGCTTACCTTGACAAAAGGTTCTTCCGCAAGTCAGCAAGTGGAAGATAGTGGCTGCTGTCCAGGGGGAGTATAAGATACTCCTGATGCTGAAGAAGACCAAGAGGTGCAGCTAAATGAAGAGACTGAAGGTTTGCAACCTGAAGACAGGCTGCCTCCAACAAATAGACACTTAAAGGATCATCCAACCAATCAAATAATTGGAGATCCCAGACAAGGAGTGCAAACAAGGAGCAAGAATCTAAGTACAATTCTTTACTCCAGTTTCCTATCCCAAATTGAGCCAAAGAAATTTGAAGAAGCAATCCTAGACCCTCATTGGATTGAGGCCATGCAAGAGGAGCTGAATCAATTCAAAAGATGCAAGGTCTGGGAGCTAGTTCCTAAACCCAAGGACCACAACATTATTGGAACTAAGTGGATCTTTAGGAACAAGTTTAATGAGAATGGAATCATCATAAAGAATAAAGCTAGACTTGTTGCAAAGGGATATAGGCAGGAAGAAGGTATTGATTTTGATCAAACCTTTGCTCCAGTAGCAAGACTGGAAGCAATCGGGATGTTCCTTGTCTATGCAATATATCAAGGGTTCAAGGTATATCAAATGGATGTTAAGTCAGCTTTTCTGAATGGAAATTTGAAGGAAGAAGTCTATGTAGAGCAGCCATCAGGTTTTATTGATTCTATTAAACCTGATTATGTTTATAGACTTAGGAAGGCTTTGTATGGGTTAAAACAAGCCCCTAGGGCTTGGTATGAAAACCTGTCTAGTTTCCTCATTGAGAACAAATTCTCAAGGGGGAAAATAGACAAGACTCTATTCCTTAGGGAATCCAGAGGCAAGATTATCTTAGTCCAAATATTTGTAGATGACATAATATTTGGGTCTACAGAAAGTAGTCTTTGCAGGAAGTTTGCAAAACTAATGCAAGGGCAATTTGAAATGAGCAGTATGAGGGAACTTAAGTTCTTCTTGGGTCTCCAAGTTAGACAGACTGAAGATGGATTATCCATATGCCAGTATAAGTTCACCCTAGAGTTAATAAAGAAGTATGGTATGGAATCATCCAGTACCATGAAAACTCCTATGGGGTCAAGCATGTCTCTAAGCAAAGATGATGCAGGGAAACCTGTAGATGAGACTTTGTATAGAGGGATAGTTGGCGCCCTACTGTATTTGACTGCTAGTAGACCAGATATCATGTATGCTACATGTGTCTGTGCTAGGTACCAAGCATGCCCTAAAGAATCTCATCTGATTGCAGTCAAAAGGATTTTGAGATATCTTAAGGGCACACCTTATCTAGGCCTTTGGTACCCTAGGAATGGAGATTTTGTACTGACAGGTTATTCAGATGCAGATTTTGCAGGCTGCAAGGAAGATAGGAAGAGTACTACAGGAACCTGTCAATTTCTAGGTGGAAGACTGGTGTCATGGAGCAGTAAGAAGCAGACCAGTGTGGCTATCTCCACAGCTGATTCAGAGTATGTGGCTGTAGAAAGTTACTGTGCACAACTTTTGTGGATTCAACACCAGCTAGAAGACTATGGTATTCAAGTAAGTAGAACACCTTTATTTTGTGATTATACAAGTGCCATTTCTATTGCAAATAATCCTGTCTCCCATAGTAGGACTAAGCACATAGAAATCAAATACCATTTTCTTAGAGAACATGTGGAAAAAGGAGATATTTCACTAGAGTATGTTAAGACAGATAATCAGTTAGTTGATATGTTTACTAAGCCCCTAGATGAAACCAAATTCAATAAGTTTAAAATTTAATTAGGAATGATAAACTTAGAATAGTTTAAAAAATTGGCTAAGTAAAATAGTGTCGACACACAGAGTTGTCTGTGTCGATATATAGAAGTGGTGTCGACATTTCAGAGAAATGGTGTCGACACATCTACACAGTCAGTGTCGACACTTCAGAGAATTAGTATCGACACATCCAAAGTAGGTGTTGACACATCAAGGGTGGTGTCGACACTTAGGATTTACATAGAATTCGTCGAGTAGAGTCTCGACTAATCGTCGAGCTGAGATGTATAAGTGTCGACACATATATTCTGTCGACTATATTTATGTCGACACATAGTTGTCGAGACATTAGAAGTAAGTATCGACACTTTTCAACAGTGTCGACACATTTCAAGTATTTTGATGCGCCTTTTTACCTTCGATTTTAGAAAGGTATAAATAGGTCTTCACCATTGTTTGTCGACACGCTCACCATAGTTTCGACACCAAACTTATGTGTCGACATCTCTCTTCTCTTAATTCAAAATTTCTCCAAACCCTAATGACGCCCAAGCTAGAAGAGAACATTAATGAAGGTTATGAGCTCGTGCGACACGCCTTTGATGACGCGGAACCAGAAATCCAAGGTATGGTAACCCTAGTTGCAGAGACTAGGTTAGAGTATCTTGTTTCAGAACCAATCAAGATATGGAAGAAGGAAGTCCTCGAATTCTTTCATGCAGCAACTCTTGATGAAACTGGACTCAAGATTAAGTCCAAAGTCCATGGGGGCAAAGGTGAAGGTCACCTAGAAGAATCTAAGAAAAGTTCTACATCTTCCTAGAACTAAAGAAGAGGAAGATGTATCTGCATCAAAGATAAGGGAGGCACTGACATGGTGTGGACTTGATTCAAGCATGAAAATTGGATCAGTTTTAAATAGAAAAGGGATGAACATGCAGGGCAAGTTTTTATCTGAAATAGTAGGCAAGGTAATTCTGAGCAAGCCTTGTGGGCATGATAGAATTTCAGCTCACATGTTCAGTTTGATGACAAGGATTATTTTCAAACTTAAAACTGATTGATCAGCAGTAATGTTTGATAAGATAAAGGAAAGTCTGAAGAAGCCCAATCTGGGTAGGATTCTGAGTCTATACTTATCTGGAAGTATTCCTGAAGTGATGAACCAAGCTGCCGGATCTAAGATAAACCATATGAGGAGAATGGATGTTAGAATTATCTCAAGGTGGGATAGAGTGTTGACAAAGGAAATGCCAACTATGGAAAAGGAAACTCCTCAGCAGCAGCAGAAGAAGAAAGCCATTGTGGCTCAAGAATCCTCAAGTAGCTCAGAGGAGCAAGTGGTTTTTAGTTCAGATGATGGAGAAGATTGCAATACTGGACAATCACCAGCAAGACAAGAAGATGCCCAGAGGCAGGAGGAGCTACCATTAACTAGCCCTATTCACCTGGATCCACTCCATGGGGAGCCTCTACATGTGGATGAGCCAACCCAATTAGAGAGTGAAAGGACTACCAAACCATTCTAGAGGTAATCACTGAAGTTAATCAATTAAATTTCAATATTGAGGATGAAGTTTTGACTGAATCATTACTTGATGTTGATCAGCATACAAAGTCACATAGTCAACCACAAGATGTTGTCATGGAGGACATATCAGTTGCTGATAAAGTGGTATCAGTTGCTCCTGAGATAAGAGATTCTCCCGTATAACCTCAACATGAGTTTACACTAGAAGAGTTGTTCCCTGATCTCTTACAGACTGATTTTGAGGGAGAGAAAACAACCTTTGAGGGGGAGCAGGTAGATCTTTAGGGGGAGCATGTTAGGTCTCAGGAGGAGACAGCAAGAAATGAAAGTGAGGAGCAAATAAATGATGATGAACTGCAAAGGACTGAGAAGGACTTGCATCCCAGTCCTAAGGATAGAATGGATATTGCTAGTACTTCTGCTTCAGAAGATGAAGAGGCTGCTAGAGCCAAGAAAAGAAAGTTACAGGTCTTCAAGAGAAGAAGCTAGACCTACAAGAAAACACTGCAAACAATTTCTCCACAGCCTGCCCCAGCAATTGATTATAGTTCTATGTTGGTGGCATTGCAAATAAAACTGGATGAGCAAAGAAAGGCTATGGAAACTTATATGGATGAGCACCATAAGGAGCTACAATTTTCCTTAGCTCAAGACATAAAGTCCATAAGATTTGAAGTTAATCAACAAAAAAAGGAAATGACTGACTGTTTTCATAAAGGAGGGAATGCAGTGGTATATCTAGCTACTCATCAAGAGCAGATAAAGACACAGGTGGATGACATGGCAGTAAAACAAGGATATGTTCTTGAGAATCAGATTAGAATGAATGAAAATTTAACTGAATCACATAATGAGATAGTAACTACAATGAAAAATCTAGCTACTGCACAGACTGCACAAAGTGCTACTGCCAAGGCTGCGTTTGATAAGCAAATACAAGAGAGCCTACATGTTGTTCACACTGCCATTGCAGATTCTCAAAAGATTATTACTGACAGGCTCCAAAGGTTAAAACCTTTTTATAAAGATGGAGTTAACTATTTGAATGCTCAGATCAAATTCCAGAAAGATGATCTTAGGGATCATATAGAAAGAGAATTCATAAAGGGGGAGAGGGTACTAGTCAAAGCAGGCTCTGACCATGCTAAATGGATTTCAAACAGCATCAGAGCTACCCTTGGATATCCACCCTTATGTGATGATGATAATGTAGCAGAATCTGGGGTAAATCCTGCATACTTTGGAGGAGAACAAGCTGAAGTAGCTCAGGTGATCTACCCTCCTGCAGATTTTGACATGATACATCAAGAGATACAATCTATGTATAGTCCTCCTGAAGGTGCTCACAATGTGATCATTGAGAAAGTAGTATAACCTGTGCCAGAGGCAGTACTAAAAGAGCAAGAGGCAGTATTAAAAGAGCAGGAAGCCCAATTATCTAAGAAGAGGTTCAGAGAACAGGCTGAATTAAGGCCAGACTTTGAGCAATGGAGCCCAACCTCTAGGAATATCATATTAACTACTTGGAAGGCGACAAAGGATAATTTCCTAGAGAGGGGCAAATGGTATTCTGACCAGGAATGGAAAAAACATGAGGATAGGCAAGAAGTCATTGTTCAATACAGAAGGAAGACTAAATTAGGGAAGCTACCTCCTAATGCATAGGAGCCTAGCAAGTTTTTCCCTAAGCCTTATCATTATTTTGAGACACAGAAGATAAGGGCTGAAGAACAAAAAAGAAAGATCTTAATGGAAAGAAGCCTGCTGATGACAATGATGCTCTAGTTTAAGCAAAGATTCAATCTGGAAAGGGCATTGTTATCAAGGAGCCAGAGCAGCCATAGATTAGGATTTTCTTAAGTTTACAACTCTGTAATCTTTTACATTAAAATCAATGTAAACTTTTGATTAATGAGACTATTGGAAGTTATAACAAAATAATGTTTGATCTGTTATATTTTTATTCTGTAATGATTATTTATACATGTTTTGTTAAGTATTTACCCTGTCATATAATACTGTTATACATCATATTGAGTATTTGTTATGAATGGTGTATATCATTGACTAAGGGTTATGACTTCTCCAAATAGGGGGAGATTGTTGGGTACATTGGAATATATGTACCTGATTTGAAGAAGCCTCACCCTACTCAATGATATACATCAAGGTGTATTTGATGTGCTTTGAGTTTCTGTGTGCAGGTTAAGTAATTGCAGAAAATGCAGAAAAGTTTCTAAGTCCATGTGTCAACACCTAGACAAGAAGTGTCGATACTTATGAAGGCTTGTGTCGACACCTAGAGAAGCTGTGTCGACACTTGGAGTAATTGTGTCGACACCAGGAATGGCAGGGTCGACACCATAAGAAAAGTGTCGACACATACAGTCAGTGTCGACACTCAGTGAAGAATTGTCAACATAATCTGTGTCGACACTTAGAGGCAGTGTCGACACCCAGAGAAATTTTGTCGACATCAAAAGTGTCGACACCAGGAGGCTGTGTCGACACTCAGCAAACTTCAACAAAGTTAAAGTACTTGTGCCGACACATAGGAGATGTGTCGACACTCAGCAAGTTTCAAAACATGAAGGCATGTGTCGACACAAAGGAGATGTGTTGACACTCAACAAGTTTCAACATAAGAAGATGTGTCGACACAAAGGGGTTGTGTCGACACACAGCAGAAATCAACTAAGTATTAAAGAAGAAGTACTTATGTCGACACACTCAATTAGTGTCGACACATTCAACAGAAGTCTTGTGACGACACACAGAATCAGTGTCGACACATTCTGAAGAAGTAGTGTCGAGAGCTGTTACAGCAACACAAGGAGTTGTGTCGACACCATCAAAGCTAGTGTCGACACTTAGTCTACTTGTGTCGACACTTAGTCTATTTGTGTCGACACATAATGACTATCTGTCTCGACACTTTCAGACAGTGACAGTGATTTCAAGAAGTGACTGGATGACTTGACAACTGCCATTTCAACCGGTCAACTGCAACTGTCAGAGCCGTCAGAAGGTTGTTAGAAACCGGATCAGCCAGTCACTATGGAGAAAGCTTATATAAAGGCCTTTCTCCTTCAACAGTGAGACAAGAGATTAAGTGATTGATAACAATTAATCAAGAGATCTAACAACACAAAAGAAGAAGACCTTCAATAGAAGATCTAAGAAGTTGGAGAGAGAGAGCTCCTTCTAAGAAGAGCAGTTGCTGAACCAGGCTACTAAGTAAGATTCAGATTGAGATCTGAATCTCAAGTCAGAAGTTGATTGAAGATCATCTTCAAGAGAATCAACCCTGCTGAGTTCTAATTCAAGAAGCTTTGAAGAAAGCTAAGGGAGGTTGATCTCTGCCAAGTTCTTCCAAGAACTCATCAAGAAGCCAGTCAACTCATCTCTCTCTTTCAGAGTTGTGGTTAATTACTTTGTAAACTTTTATTTTCTGTAGGATCCTAAGGGATCTGAGCTGTAAGCCTATTTTATAAAGGCTGAGTGTAGGAGACTGTGTGCTCTGAGTGTAGGTCTTGTTGAAGACTGAGGTAGGGCCTAGTGCCTGAGGTGTAGGAGACTTTGTTCTCTGAGTGTAGGTCCTATTTAATACTGAGTAGTAGGGCTTTGTGCCTGAGTTTTAGGAGTGGGGACACTCTGAGTTGTACGAACCTGTTTGGGGTTCTGAGCTGTAAGATCTGAGGATCTGAGGAGAAGTGCTGAAGTTAGGCCGAATCTAGTACACTACTAGATTGACGAAGGGGGAAAGTGGTTGCACCCAGACCTTGGGGAACCACTATAAATACTGTGTGCACTCTGTGTATGTTTGCTTCTATGATTGTTGTGTTGTGATAGTTGTAGAATTGCATTTGCTATACAGAATTTCTGCCTTAAATATAAAAAGATAAAGTTCACCTATTCACCCCCCCTCTAGGTGGTTAGTAACTATTTCTTTCAAGTACCTTCACCGCCTATTTTGTGATATATGCTGTGGGGCCCCGGCCAGACCTTCTAGTATATACCATATGAACAGATGGGGTTGTTACATTTTTGGTATCAGCTGTCTTGGTCTTTCCCTCTCGAAGTCGTGGTCGACTTCTTTTGTAGGGTGGCGAGCACGTGTCTGTGCGAACCACGTTAACACGTTTGAACTCCTGAATGTCCATGATAGGAATGCAAATTCTTGTGTTTGAGGAACCTGCGTGTTCCTATTTTGTGTTGTTTGCTTGTGTAAGGCCGCTAATGTGTGTGTCTTGTCCCCTTTAGGTGACTCGGAGTGGTGCAGGGCAATCGGAGCCCCAGCGTTCAGCTGAAAGTTCGGCACCAACTGAGGTTCCTACACCTCCGCCATCTGCAGAAACCATGCGACAAATTGCTGAGGCTTTGTTTGCGATGGTTCAAGGACATCCGGTTGGGAAGGCGCAAGGGCAGGCGCAGCCGACCATACAGCCAGAACAGGTGGAGGCGAGGCCAGAACCTGTTGTGGTTGTGAATCCTCGAACCGCTGAGAAGCAGTTGACGCGGTTTATGAGTTTTCACCCGCCAATGATCTCGGGAGTGGGAGCTGCTGCACATGCTGAGGACTGTTTATCACGCATCAAGAGGATCATGACGGCGATTGGAACGAAGGAGCATCAGAAAGTCACCTTAGCGACTTTCCTTCTTGAAGGAGAGGCTAGGCTGTGGTGGGACGAGATGGAGCTGCATCACTTGGCGGGTCGTCCCTTAACACAAGTATCTATGGAAGAATTCTCTCGACTCTTCCTAGCAAAGCACCTTCCTGCGGAGCAACGGATTGCCATGGAGAATGAATTCCAAAGGTTGACGCAAGGTGATGGCAGTGTGGAAGCTTACCTGCATGAGTTTACACACTTAGGGCAGTATGCAGGTTCGATATTTGCTGATGAGCAGAGAAAGACAAATAGGTTCTATGAAGGACTGCGGGACGAGCTGAGGTTCATGCTTTCTAGTTCTGTGAACCAAGGATTCCAGGCGTTGGTCGACACTGCAAGCGCACTGGAAAAAGACATTAAGAGAGTGCAAGGGAAGAGGACATTGGCTGTGTCACAACCAGAGTTTAAAGTGCCCCGATCGACGAAGTCATTCTATAAGAAGAAATGGGGCAAGAGGCCCATGACGGCGGGACAAGCTCCTTATTCTGTTACATCGGGAGCAACGTCGGGGGCCACCTCCAAGCCAGATACTCGTACATGCTTCAATTGTGGCCGGGTGGGGCATATAGCTCGAGATTGTCGGGTGCCGCCAAAGAGTGAAAATAAGACGGGAGCGTCATATGCGGAAAAAGGAAAGGAGGTGGTGGACTCCTCTGCCTCTCAGGCGCAGCCCCAGGTCTACAATCTTGGCCTGCAGGAGGCCATCAAGCAAAGTGACGTCGTCACAGGTACGAGTTTAATGTTTGAGTATTTTATTGCTTGTATGTTTTGCTTAATTCCTCTGTGGCTGCGACTTATGTGTGTGACATGATTGTCACAGGTTTTGTGATGATTCGGGACACGCTGGTGCGAGCACTATTTGATACAGGTGCATCACATTCTTTTCTATCTCGTGAGTTTATAGCGCGGCTCGGGATACCTAGTCATATGAAGATAGATAGCGTCAGAGTGGTGTTGCCGAATGGCTGTTGGATGCTTGCGGATCAAGCTTACGATATGGCGGTCCAAATAGGAAGTCAGGATTTCAGTTTGACTGCATCTGTATTGCCGATATCGGAATTCGACGTGATATTTGGTATGGATTGGCTTGCAGAGTAGCATGCCATGATTGATTGCCAGTCCAAAGAAATCACGTTGGGCCAGAATACCGAACATGAGACAAAGTTCGCGGGTATGCGAGGAGTGGGCAGGACGTTGTTGTCTGCACTCCAAGTCTTAAAGGCTATTCGAAAGGGTGTGGTGTGCTACTTCGCCTTGATTCAGGCTGTTGAGCCTAAGGCCAGTGTGGGTGATGTTCCGATTGTGTCAGAATTTGCAGATGTGTTTCCCAAGGATCTCCCTGGGCTACCACCCCAGCGTGAGATTGACTTCATGATCGAGTTGGTGCCAGGTGCAAAACCTGTGGCCCGCTCTCCATATCGCATCGCGCCGAATGAGATGACTGAGTTGAAGGTCCAACTACAAGAATTGCTTGAGCAAGGTTATATACGCCCAAGCATGTCACCTTGGAGCGCTCCTGTGCTTTTTGTGAAGAAGAAAGACGGTGGGTTACGGTTATGTATTGACTACCGTAAACTGAATAAGCTGACCGAGAAGAATAAATATCTGATACCCCAGATTGATGAGTTATTTGATCAGCTGGTGGGCTCGACCGTCTATTCGAAGTTGGACCTGAAGTCTGGTTATTAGCAGTTGAGAATTCAGGAAGGTGACATTCCCAAAACTGCTTTTTTAACGTGTTACGAGCACTATGGGTTCACAGTCATGCCATTTGGACTGTGAAATGCACCCTCAGTGTTTATGGATTTGATGTACCGCACGTTCAGAGAGTACCTGGATTTATTTGTGATAGTGTTCATTGATGATATTCTGGTGTACTCGAAGTCGAAAGCTGAGCATGAGACTCATTTGTGGTTGGTGTTGAATACATTGAGGCAAAATCAGCTCTATGCCATGTTCTCGAAGTGCGAGTTTTGGTTATCGTCAGTGGCTTTTCTGGGCCATATGGTGAGTGGAGCGGGCATTGCAGTGGATCCAGCGAAGATAAGGGCCATACAAGAGTGGACAGTGTTGTCTTCCATGGCCGAGGTCAGGAGCTTCCTTGGACTTGCGGGCTACTATCGAAGATTTGTTGAAAACTTCTCGCAGATTGCTTTGCCGCTAACCACGTTGACGCGAAAAGATCAGAATTTCGTTTGGACGCCAGTGTGCGCACAAGCTTTTGAAGAGCTGAAGGTTCGGTTGACCACGACGCCGGTGTTATCTTCGCCAAGTGGGACCGATGGATTTGTTATTTATAGTGATGCCTCAGGGAGCGGCTTAGGCTGCGTTCTTCTGCAGAATGGAAAGGTAATTGCTTATGGCTCACGCCAGCTGAAGGTGCATGAGCGAAATTATCCCGTCCATGACTTAGAGTTGGCGGCGGTGATTTTTGCACTAAAGTTATGACAACACTATCTTTATGGAGTGAAGGTGGAGATCTATACAGATCACAAGAGCTTAAAGTACCTATTGGAGCAGAAGAAATTGAATATGCGACAACGAAGGTGGTTGGAGTTCCTTGGGGACTACACTTTCGAGATCCATTATACTCTCGGGAAGGGAAACATAGTCGCGGATGCCTTGAGTCGGAGAGCTCCGGCTAGAGCGAGTTGGTTACAAAGGCATGATGAACGTCTCATCCAGGAGCTAGAAGCGTTAGAGATTTATTGTGTTGATAAGAATTCTACCGCCAATGCATGTCTGAACTGGACGGAGGTGCAATGTGACCTTGCAGACCAGATTCGACGAGCAACGAGGTTAGATGAAGATCTCTTACGCTATGTTCACGAGAGGCCAGAGGGCAAATTCTCCTGGAATGACGGTCTTTTCCGAAAGGAGGGCCATTTGTGCGTCCCGAATGTGGGTAAATTGAGGGAAGAACTGATGTATGAAGCGCATTATACAAAGTATTCCATTCACCCCGGGAGCACGAAGATGTTCAATGATATAAAAAAGCTATTCTGGTGGCCAGGGCTAAAGAGAGATGTTGCCCTCTATGTGGCCAAATGCCAAACATGTGCGATGGTGAAGGCGGAATGCCAAAAGTCGGGTGGTTATTTGAAGTCGCTGCCGATTCCAGAGTGGAAGTTTGATGACATTTACATGGATTTTGTGCACGGGTTGCCGAGATCTCAGTGAGGAAATGATTCCATCTGGGTGATTGTTGACCGGCTAACTAAAGTGGCACATTTTCTCCCGAACAGGCAGGATGATTCAGTCGAAAGTTTGGCAAAATTATATGTTGACCAGATTGTGCGGCTGCACGGTGTTCCTCGCAGCATCGTAAGTGATCGAGATGGGCAATTCACGTCAAATGACTGGAGGCTAGTTCACTGACTGTTGGGCACGAAGTTGATATTCAGTACGGCCTTTCATCCCCAGACGGATGGCCAAACTGAAAGAACCAACAGGACGATGGAGGACATGCTCAGGATGTGCGCCCTAGACTTTGGAAAGAGATGGGAGGATCATCTCTACATGGTGGAGTTGCTTATAATAACAGCTACCAGACGAACATCAGGATGACACCATATGAAGCTTTATATGGAAGGAAGTGCTGTACTCCCTTGACTTGGGTAGAAGCGGGCGAAGCTCGAGTTTATAATCATAATGTAGTCGATGAAGCAAATTCAACCATTCGTGCAATTCTAGAGAAGCTACACATTGCTCAAGATCGTCAAGCGAAGTACTACAATGCCAAGCACCGGAATGTGGAGTTCGCGGTTGGCGATTGGTTCTACTTGAAGATCAAGCCCTTCAAAGGTGTCTCCAGGATTCGACGTTTGAAAAAGTTGAGTCCAACATATTTGGGTCCATTTGAAGTGGTCGAGCGAGTTGGAGAAACGGCTTATCGGCTAGCTCTTTCGGAAGACTTGGGTGGATTACATGATGTGTTTCACATCTCGGTGCTTCGGAAGGCCGTTAAAGATCTAGCTCAGGTGATCACGGATGACCGTGTGCCGGTGTAGTATGGGCTAACAACGAGAGTTAGACCCATTCAGATCGAGGATCGAGCCAAGAAACAGTTGCGGAACAAAACGGTCGGGATGGTTAAAGTTCGGTGGGACAACTGCGGCCATGAGGAACTTACATAGGAGAGAGAGCAAACCATGCAAGTGGAGTTTCCCGAACTATTTCTGTAATGAGTGGAGAGTAAACAATTTTGTTGTAACATGCCAATTATAATGTTATAACCTTTTGCTTGCTGGTTTCCAACCTCTATACCAATTTCGAGGACGAAATTTCTTGTAGGAGGGGAGGGTTGTAACAGCCCAATTTTCAGTAGGCAAAAGTTTGGGTGACACGGCCTGGGATACGGGCGTGTCCCAGGGTGTGTCCTGCATTCGACGAGTGTTGTCGACGAGTGGTCGACACAATTTGGTCGACGATCGTCGAGTGCTTCGGACACGGCCTGTGACACGGGCGTGTCATAGGGCGTGTCAGCACGGTCGACGAACTCAGCCCGACAACTTTGAGCTGGGGCTTGTCTAGTGCCGTGTATGGGCACACGACGTAGGATACATGTGTGTCACAGGTCGTGTGAGTCTCAGTGATTTTGAGATTTTTTCAACCTGATGAACACGGCCATAGACACGGGCGTGTCTGAATGCGGAATCGTCGAACGAAAATCGTCGAACGCATTGTTTGCCGATTGTTGGTGAGATCGACGATCGCTGCCTGATCGTCGAACGCAGATCGTCGAGCGCAGACCTGTGTCACGGGCGTGACTTCGCTGACACGGGCGTGTCCCGTGGCGGTGACCTGTTTTGGGGATAAGGCGGGTTGAGCACCGCTTTGAGTATACGGGCGTGTCACAGGGCGTGTCGGACGCGAAAATCAATTTTCCCGATTTTTCGTGGTCGTTCATTTCCTTCAACTGAGATCCAAAGGCTGAGCTTCTTTGCTACTTCCTTAAGGCCGAAAATAAAGAACGTATTCTCATTTTGTTATTGCCTTCATCTTTCTAAAAGTTTAGAGAGAGAAAGGGAGAGGAAGGAGGAGGAGGAAGAAGAAGGGTTGCTTGCTGGTGGAGCTTGAGAGTGTCAAGCTAAGATCCAAGGCCATTTTTGCAGAGGAAAAACTCTTCCGAGTCAGCTAGGATCTTCATGACACCAAAGCGGTCTTCAAGGGTAATGACTTTTCTTCCTAGCCATGTGAAGGCTTACTTTTGGCATAAGTATGTGATTCCCCCACCAAAAGGTGGTTGATTTTGGGAGTCTTTGGGTGGATTCATGGAATCCCCTTTGTTGGTATATAGATCCGAAAATGGAGTACAAAATATGCATGCTGTGTGAAGCCCATCCGGACAGGTTGGTCTGGATTTGTGATGTTGCATACGAACCAGAGAAGACTCTGTGATAAACGTGTAGTTTAGGAGTCGACAGGTTGCACCTGTGAAAGAAAGTAGCAGGAAGTACTGGAGTGGTAGTCCAGGAAAATACCCGTATAATGATTGTGTTGCTTGTGTTATTGAGTCGTACTTGTGAATGAGTAACAGGAAGTACTGGTGTGACCAGGAAAGACTCTTTGTGATGCTTGATGTCATAGGTGGTACCTGTGAAGCAAGTAACAGGAAGTACTGGCATGGTAGCCAGGAAAGACCCCTCACATTTGTAATATTTGCGGTGTCCACCTGCGAAGAGAGTACCAGGAAGTACCGGTGTGCCCAGGAAAGACCCGCTAATGTTGTGAGAGAATGGGTGTAATAGAAATACCCAGGCTTGAATGCCAGAACATGATTGATGAGACCTACCCGCGCCTTTATTTAGCCGCAAGTATGCCGTGCTCGGTGATGGCAAGACGATTTGAGCAACGGGGGGTGGAGGATCCGACCTGCGTTATGTCCGTCCGACGTGAGACCAGAAGGTGCGGTCTGTTGGAGCGCATAGCAAGAGTCTTAGGCCTACGCGCCATGACATAATGGGGGGCTACGGGTCATCCCAGTGTTTTAAGACTAGAACTCCGGCTGTACGCCATGGAGTAAATGCTCAAGAGAGTTTTCGTTGGGTTGTGACCCTGATACGGTGGTGGGCAACTGATTTGCCAGTACACCAAGAATGTTACCTGAGTGCACGGACCGTTGGGCCGGGTGGCTGACGGTTGTGGTGGCATGTGTGCGTGAAAGCACATTATATGAGATATATTGTTATGCTTGTGATATGATATGCATACAGGGAAGAGTACCGCTGCCCCGAGAAAATGGGTAGGGTCGTTATAATTTGGTCAGCTGAATGCTGACAGTTGCCTCTGTTTGCCACCCTTGGGTGGAATGTCCTTGTGCAGGTGCTGGAGAACCGAGTGGGACGTATAAGGGTTGAAGTCCCTACTGCTTTTGTTGCTGCCGCTGCTAGCCTTCGAAGGCTATTGTGAATATACGTGTTATGTTTTCTTTTGATGTGGCCGACCTGCATGCCAATGTTTGGGCCACTGTTTGAAAGCCTTGTAAGGCCATAAGGCCAACGATGTTTACATGTTGTAAGACATTACTATTATATATATATACAATGTGGAGTTGTTTTATATGTTGGACATTCAAGTGTGGAGATCAAGTGTTAGTATAGGCTTCCGCTAGATTGTAATGTGTTAAGGTGCGCTGCGCTACTCTGGTATCATCCCGTACCTTCACCGCCTGTTTTGTGATATATGTTGTGGGGCCCCGGCCGGACCTTCTAGTATATACCATATGAACGGATGAGGTTTTTACATTCTTCACCTCCCATACCCTTTCTTTACCATTACCGCATTGGAGACCCATCCTGGATACTAGATCTCCCAAACGAAAGCTACTTCGAGAAGCTTTTTGACCTCCTCGCGGATAGGCTCTTCCAGCTTAGTGGCGATAGTTCTCATCTTCTGGCGGATGGGACGTGTCTTGGGGTCCAGATTCATACGGTGGCATGTGACATCCGCATCGATGCCTGACATGTCCGCCGCACTCCAAGCGAAGACATCGACGTTCCTTTGGATGCAGTCCCGCATCCTCTCTTGATCTTCAGGCTTCAAGACGCCGCCAATCCGCACCCTCTCCGCTTTCCCAGCCCTAGTGAAGACCTCTATCTACACGACCTCCTCTATCGGCTCCAACCTGGACTGCTCTCCGCCACTCCCCGGCTCTTCCTCATGCCCGAACTCTTCCTCCCCACCTACTTCCTTAACCTTTATTGCCTCCAGCGGGCTCTCCTCTTGCTCTACTTCTCCGTATCCCTAGGCCTCCACCCTAGCTTCTCCTTCTCCCTGCTCCACCCCTGCAGCCTTCTCTTTAGCCTCACCTAGGATCACTTTCCCCTCTTCTACAACCTCCTCCTGCATTGCCATCTCCTTCTCCAACTCCTCTGCCTCTGCCATCCAGGATATGGTGTTAACGGTGGTCACATAGCACTGCCTCGCCACCTTCGGATCCCCCTTAATCCTGACCTGGACTCCCCCACTGCTGAAATTGAGACATTAATGTAATAAGGAGAGGACGCAACGAAAGATGCTGATGAGAGGGCGCCCAAAGATGACTTTGTAGCTGCTCAGAGCGTCAACAATGACGAACCGACAGTTCCTCGACACCACCCCCCCACCCCCCCAAGCGTCATGTGCAGTCCCACTCCTCCCTCGACTTCCTTCTTCTCCCCGAGAACCCGAACAACGGTCCATCCGAGGCCACAATCCTCTGGGCCTCTACCTTCATCTCATCGAATGCCTTCTTGAAGATTACGTTCACGGAGCTCCTATTATCCACCAGAATCTTAGAGACTGTGAGGTTTTCTGCGGTCGTCTGGATCACCAAGGCATCGCAGAACGGGTCCTCATAGTTGGGCATATCCTTTGACAAAAAGGTGATTTTTTCCTCCTGGGGGGGTCATGGAGGTCGAGGCGATGCTCCTCCTATACATGGTTTGGAAGCTCCCTTCGCGGGTGTCCTCGATCCTCACTCCCCAGTGGATCACTATGATCCCCCTCATGCTCCCACATCCGCCCGGTCCTTGCACCTATCTTCTCCTCCTCCTAGCAGAACTTCCTCAATCCTCACGAGTGGCTTCTGCTGCACTTGTCCCTAGATTCTATCATCTCCAAAAACTCTGGGCAGGTGGCCGTTGCGTGACCCTCCTCCTGATGAAAGTCACAAAAATGCAACGCCACCCTGCCTTCTCTTTTCTTTCCTCCTCCCCTAGCTCCTCTTCCCCCTCTCCTCACTCGAGCGATCACCATTACTTCCTGCAGTTGCGGGAGAGGGGGCCTCTACCCCTGCCTCCAAGTCGGCGGATTAAACATTCTCTAACCACGGAAGTTCTCTCCACCTTGGAATCCTCCCCCTGCTCCCAGGGGGGACCTTCTTGAGGCCTCCAGGCCAACCAGTTGTTTGGCTCCCTATGCCCCCAACCTTGGTGCTGCCCTTGGTGCCCCTGGCCTCGGGGCTCTTCTCTCCTCCTCTCCTCTCTCTGTTCCCTCTACTTCCCTGCTCCTGGCTCCTTTACATCATCCTTCGCCAACTCAGCCAGCTTCCTGGCGAATGCCGGGTTGGCCACTTCAATCTCTATCTCCATCGCCGCCCTATCCATTAGCTCTTCAAAAGAGAGGGGGGACACTCTTTTCAGCTCAATGCTTAAGAATCTAGACCTCAACACTAGGGTAAACGCAAGCATCAGCGTGTACCCTGGAACCTCCTGAACTAGAAGGATCTTCTCTTGCAACCGATCGACGTAATGTCCCAGCATCTCCTTCGGCTTCTGCTTGATGGAGAACAAGATCTCTGCCCACTTCTTTCTCTTCTTCGATGTGGAGAAGCTCAACAGGAACCCATGACGAAGATCTTCGAAACAGTAAATGAAACTTGCTGGGAGTTGATGGAACCATTCCCTCGCCTTCTACTTCAGAGTTATGGCTAAGAGCCGACACTTCAAGGCGTCCGACATCTTCCTTATGGAAACGACATTCTCGAACCATTACACATGCTGCACGGGGTCATCCCTGCCCGTGTAGTAAGACATATCTGGTTCTCTGAACCCGTCGGGGACTGAGGCAGAGGCAATCAACTCACTGAAAGGGCTCCTGCCCACAGCTTGGTGAGAGGGCACGTCTCGCGGCCTTAGCTCGCTAACCTTGTCAGAACTGACCTGCCCAGGGAAGAGCTCCCACCCGGCGATATCCCTCTCGGCACTCTCTATCGGGATCTCCTTCCCGGGATGCTGTTTGAGAATGTTCTTGCCCAAAGTAGTCGCAACCATCGGAACCGAAGGCGTTGCCCACTCACTTCTTGCAGTGAAAGCCAACTGGATGGTCTGGAAGACCTCTCGCCTGAAGTCTTCCAGCATCCCCATCGTCACCCCACTAGCCGGAGGTGGAGAACCTCCCGATCCCGCTCCTTCATCCTCGCCTCTACCCATGAGACTTAGCCTGAGATTTTCTTGTATCAGCTACAGTCCACGCTCACCGCACCAGAAATGTTGGAGCCAAAAATTGGCCCAACGAGAGTTCGGACCCTGGGGGTATAGCTAACACCTACTTTTCCCAAACTCAGACCCTTGACCAATTGCTGAGAACTAAAGAACTAATCCTAGGCTACAACACGGAGGTCCCTCCACTAACCCGGAAGATCTCAGAGCGCTTCCCCTCCTTATTAAGTGTTGAGCTAAGGATACCTCAGAAAGAGCTTCAAGACTTCAGAAAATGAGATAGCTTGCCTTCTGAGATACCCGATCGGTCTATTTATAGAATCCAGAAATCTGGTCTGCCAACAGCGTAACTCCGCTATTCCAAAAGACTATTTGCAGCCCAAAGTGGTCTGCCAACAGTCAAACTTTGTTGTTTTGAGGAGATAAATGCAGACCTCCAAGGGCAACCAGGTAAAATTACCTCTTGCACTAATCTGGGCGGGAGGCTTCTCGCACACCTAGGCGGAAGCCCTTCCGCCGGCTTCGCTTAATTGATGCTTTACACCCAATGCCCTAGGACGAGAAGAGTCGAGAGCGTTGAGTGGAAGAGCCTCGCTCAACGCCTTAGGTCGAGAACGAGAGCTCTACTCGACGCCTTGGGTCCAGAGAGTTTTGCCCACCCCGAGGAATGTTTTGCCTACCCCAGCGGAAGCCTTCTCACCTACCTTCGCAAAAGGCTCTTGAACCACCTCCCCTGAGGAAAAACCCAATCAAAGAATATGGAGTTGTACATTATCGGCCTTAATTTTCTTATTAATTGGTATTATGGCCTACTCATTACTTCATATAGCATGCACTTACTAACCCAACTTGTCATCCCTTTTACCCTAGAACCCTCTTGTGTTGAAATTTGTGAAGTGGAAGTGGGTTATGGGCAGGACGGGCGGACTGAGCGGCCTATGCGGACTGAGTTCGCGGCCTGGGAGGACTACTGGTTGCGTCCTGGGTGTTGGCTGTCTTGGTGGCTTGGCTGTTGAGCAGCCGGTGCGGCTTGAGCGGCCTGGTGTGTGGCCTGAGCGGTCTGCTGTGCATCCTGGTTGGTCTATGACCAAGGATGGTGGGATTCTTGTGTAGCGACCTGAGCGGACTGCGGTTTGCGGGCTGTTGGCTGTGCTTGGTGATCAGCGGCCTTGTGTTTTTGCAAGCTCTTGTGTAGCCAGGCGGGTTGGAGATTGAATCCGCAGGAGGCTTTGCAGACTAGCAAGTCTGCGGTGTCCGCTGTTGGGGGCTTGCCTTGGAGATCGGTTGTTGCCCTTGCCGAGCTCTCCGGTGTTGCAGCGGGTGTTAGCTGCTATGGAGGACTGCGCGGACTGGTTTCAGAGTCCGGCAGTTGGCCATTTGTCTGGACAGCTATGCGAGTATAACTTGCGGAATGCCTTACCTTGGTGGAATTGGCGATCTGCTTACCTTGGTGGAATTGACGATCTGCTTGAGTGTGGGCAACATGGGCCTTGTCCGCCGAGCTCGCACTAGACCTTTGGTGATTTACTGGACTTGGTCACATTCTGTTACAAGTCCAGTGTGTCCGCAGTATCTGCTAAGTCCGCTGTTGACCGGGCGGACTACCTTTGGTCGTGGACTTGTGGCGGATGGAGGCTTTGTTCTTGTACTGTGCGGACTGCCTCTTTCGTGTGCGAACTGTTGCTGAAGGGGTTGTGGCTGTCCGTGTGATGATGTTTGCGGACTGTGCTGACTATACCTGTCCGCATAGTGTGGGCGGACTAGTGTGAGTCTGCCTAGTTATGAACATCTGTGTCTTGCTCCTGACGGCTTTCTTGGAATCCGGCTAAGTCCTTGCGGACTCGGCGGATGGGTGTTTTGCTAGTGCGCGAGCTAGGGTGGTGAATCTATTCATTAGGGTGGTGACCACACTCCTCACCTCACCCATAAATAGACCCCCCCGACACGTCTACAGTAACTGAGTGAACAGTAAGTTGGGCTTGGCCAAGTGTTGTGGTCTGTGGTTTTCTGTCTGCGCGGGTTGAGTAGAGCTGGCGGTTTGCTGTGTGCAGGTCACGCGGCTAGCTTCAAGGAGCCAGGAGTTTGGCATTGAAGTGTGCGGTCTCGTCTGGTCGCTTCTGCGGCTTGTCAGTGGTTCTCTGCTTCAGCTTTTCCAAGTTCCAATAATATGTCCGTCGGTCTTAGGCGGGTAGGCGATCTGTTCTTCAGTTCTTCAGTAGGCAACGAATAACGGTGTGTCAGCATGACCTCGCGGTCTCGGTGGACTCCATGTGCTATTCGGCGTGTAGCAGCTTCAGCTCGGGCGGCTTCGACGACTTTGGCGGACTGGGCGGTCTCGGCGGTATCCAGTGCTGTCTGCCCGGCATTTTTGTGCTTTCTGTTTGTAGCTTGTGTACTAGCGAAATCATGTCTCGCTAAGTATACCTTGCCTTGTAAAGAAGTGTGAATGAATATAAGAACTGCTTGTTCTTCCATTTGTGTTTGGTGTTAAGCTTGCTCTTGGGCTTCCACATGATCCAGGTGTTAACTGGATAGTTCTGATAATATTAATTTTGCTTTAGGCTATCTTGCTGACCACCTTGAGAAAATTCAACATGGTATCAGAGCCAGTTCATTTTCTTGGGCGGTGATCAACCTGTGTTATTACTCTGTGCTTGAGCGGTGATCAACCTGTGTGGTTGCTCTGTGCTTGCTGGATGCTTAACCAAAAGTTGTTGCAATGGATGTGAGCTATGCAAGAGGTCTTGGTATTGAACTCTTAACGCTGACTAACTTTAAGAAGTGGAAGTCGTGTATGAAGAGTTACCTTCTAGGCGAGGAGCTATAGGATGTCATCGGTGGTGACGATAGACAGGAAGTGACTGCTGCTTTTGGTACTACCGAGCAGGTGAGGCTCTGGTGAAAAACAAATGCCAAGGCGGAGTTTGTTCTCAAGAGGGCCGTGTCACCAGAACTGTTTGATCACATCATTGGATGTGAGTCTGCTGCTGATATTTGGACAACTATTGATGAGTTGTTCAATAGGAAGAATGTGGCTAGACTTCAGTTTCTAGAGAATGAGTTGGCTAGGACAACTCAAGGAGACCTGACCATCTCAATGTTCTTTCTGAAGATGAAGAGCTTGTGTGCTGAGCTATCAACACTTGATCCTAATGAGCCTATATCTGAGGCTAAGATGAAAAAGCACATAATCCGCGGCTTGCGGAAGGAGTATCTTGCCTTTGTGACATCTGTTCAAGGCTGGGCTACTCAGCCATCTCTGCTGGAGCTTGTGAACCTGCTTGCTTCGCAGGAAAGTTTGGCAAGGCAGATGGCTGGAGTCAATATCAATCAGGAAGACAGTGAAGCTCTCTTCTCAGGCAAGAAGAAGAAGGGATGGGAAGGGAAGAAGAAGAAGACTGCTGCTGAAAATGAGCCTTTAACTTCTTATAAGTCAGAGAGCAGCGCTGCTCCTAAGAAGGATTGGAAGAAGAACCTGAAGTGCTACGTGTGTCATCAGCGGAGACACTTCAAGCGTGACTGCAAGGTCAAACTGTAGCATGGGCATGCTGCTGGTAAGGAGAAAGCTTGATCTAAGTGTGAGGAAGCTGGATGGGGCGGAGCCTTCATGACAGGCACTTATGTCTGTGCCTTGTCCGCTATCGACTTCAACGATGATTGGATCGTGGACTCTGGGTGTGGTCATCACCTCACCAGAGACAAGTCGAAGTTCTCTTCCTTGCAAGCTTACTGAGGTAACGAAACTATTATAACTGCTGATAATACTGTTTATGCAGTAGAGAAAGAGGGGGTTGTGTCTTTGGTTAGTGATAAGGGGCCACTCACGTTAAGGAGTGTGTATCACGTACCGGGCATGAAGAAGAACCTCTTCTCGGTGACCAATGTGGTAGACACGGGTTATCACATTCTGTTTGGGCCAAAAGAAGTGAAGTTCCTTCGTAACATATCAGCGGTTAAGGCTGATGTTGCTCATGTTTAGAGGAGAGTGAAGAACTTGTTTGTTCTTGCAACTAACTCTTATGTTGATCATATGAGAGCAAACAATAGCGCTGCTATCTGGCATGAGAGGCTGGGGCATGTATGTATGGATAAGCTGAAGGCTATGGCTAACAGAAGCCTTGTAAGAGGCTTGCCTAAGCTATCTTCATTTGGCGACGGTCACTTTTGCGCGAGATGTCAGTACGGCAAGGCTCATCGCCTTCCATTTTATAAATCACAAATGAGAAGCAAGAGACCATTGGAGTGCATCCATGGAGACTTGATGGGACCAACCGTCACTGCAAGCCTTAGTGGGAGCAGATACATGCCGGTTCTGATTGACAACTACTCAAGATACACTTGGGTATATTTCTTGAAGGAGAAGTCTGAAGCTTTCCAATTGTTTGTGGAGTTCAAAGAATTGGTGGAGGGCCGGCTTGGCTTGCGGATCAAGCTTCTTAGAATAAACAACAGTGGTGAGTTTGTCTCCTCCGAGTTTTCTAACTTCTGCAGGAAGCACGAGATCCAACGAGAGATCACTTGTGCTCACACTCCACAAAAAAACGGAGTAGCAGAGCGGAAGATTCGTCATCTGACGGAGACTTGCAAATGTTGGCTTCATGCGAAAGACATTCCTAGGTCCTTCTGGGCGGAGGGGATGTCTTGTGCTTCTTATGTCATCAATCGGATGCCGCTCAGCCCGATCAACATGAACACTCCTTTTGAGCTGTTGCTGATGGAGAAGCCCAGTGTATAATACCTTCGAGTGTTCGGATCAACTTGCTATGTGCATGTCCCAGATGCTTCACGGATAAAGCTTGATGCAAAGGCAAGGAAGCTTGTCTTTGTTGGCTATGATGAGCGGAAGAAGGGATGGAAATGCATGGATCCTACGATGAAAAAGTTTGTTGTGTCAAGAGACGTGGTCTTTGACGAACTGACGTCGTATGGAGGAGGCTCAGTTGAGCTTTCAAAAAGCAAGGTTGATGAAGAGCAGAAGGTGGCTGTTGAAGGTCTGGAAGAGGAGCTTGCTGTTTCACCAGCAGCTCCTGTTGCTTCAAATTCTGGTGCTGAGGTTTTTGGCTCAGGAAGCAGGGGGAGCATTGCTCAAAGCTTGCCCGAAGCTGGAGCTGAGCCTAAAGGAGCAACGGAGGTAGTGAGCAAGGAACAACCTCTTCGGAGATCAAAGAGGGTTGTGAAGGCACCTACTCGGTACTGTGATGGGCATGCAGCGAGTTTTGTCTCCTGCTTCTTTGCAGGTCCTCTGGATGAGCAAGAAAATGCAAACTTCAATGAGGACATTGGAGTCAAGGAGTGGGATGATGCCATGAAGGAAGAGATTGTTGCTCTCAAGAAGAATGAAACCTGGGATCTTGTTCCCATGGTTGATGTCATTACTCCAGTGACTTGCAAGTGGGTGTATAAGTTGAAGAAGAAAGATGATGGAAGCATTGATAGGTTCAAAGCTTGCCTGGTTGCTCGAGAATTCTCATAGCAGTATGGAGAAGACTATGAGGAGACATTTAGTCCGGTTGCAAAGATGACTTCGGTTAGAGTGGTGATTGCCTTGGCTGCTTGCAAGGGATGGAAGATGTGGCAGCTTGATGTGAAGAATGTTTTTCTTTACGGAGAGATTGACAAGGACATCTTCATGAATCAGCCACTTGGATTTGTTTCTGAACTTCATCTGTACTATGTCTGCAAGCTCAGGAAGGCTCTCTATGGGTTGAAGCAAGCTCCTAGAGCTTGGTATGGGAAGATATCATAGTATTTGCAATTCTGCGGTTACCTTGCTTCCAACTCGGATTCTAGCTTGTTCGTCAAGAAGAAGGGGGAGCTTCAAGTCTTGGTCCTACTGTATGTGGATGATATAATCATCACAGGGAATTCATAGGAGGAAGTAGAGAGGCTCAGGGCTGAGCTCGCTATATGGTTTGAGATGAAAGACTTGGGAGAGCTTCATCACTTTCTCGGTCTTGAAGTGGAGAGGAAGGAGTGAGGGATTCTTATTTGCCAGAAGGGATATGTGGATCGCATTGTAAGTCGATTCGGCATGGGCAAAGGGAAGAGTTGCTCTACTCCACTAGAACATGGACTGAAGCTTCGACGAGATGAAGGAAGGATTCTTCCTGATCCCTTGGTGTTCAGGGCTCTTGTATTGAGTTTGATCTACCTGACGATTACAAGGCCAGACATTGCTTATGTTGTTGGCCGAGTAAGTCAGTTTATGGCTGAACCAAGGAAGTCTCATCTGGTAGCGGCAAAGAACATCTTGAAGTATGTCAAGAAAACTTCTGACATAGGACTCCTCTATCGTAGAGATGCGGACTTTGATTTGCTTGGATAGACGGATGCTGACTATGGTGGTGACTCGGATGATCGGAGATCAACTTCGGGTTATGTTTTCACTTGTGGTTCAGCTTGTATTTCATGGTGTAGCAAGAAGCAGGACTCTGTGCCCGTGTCTACTACAAAAGCTGAGTATAAGACTTCGGCCTTGGCTTCTCGGGAAGCCATCTGGTTACGGAGGCTTGTAAAGGATGTTCATGAAGAAGTGCAAGGGCCTACTTTACTTCGGGGTGACAATGAGAGTGCTCTCAAACTGGTAAACAATCCAGTGTGTCACGCAAGGACCAAGCATATTGAGATCGAGCATCACTTCATAAAGGAGAAGGTGTTGGAGGAATCTCTTCTGGTCGGGCATGTTCAGAGTGAAGATAATCTTGCTGACATCTTCACGAAGCCGCTGTCGAAGGGGCCATTTCAGCGGTTACGAAGCTTGCTGGGCTTGATCATCACTTCTCACTTCAAAGGGGAGTATTGAAATTTGTGAAGTGGAAGTGGGTGATGGGCAGGCCGGGTGGACTGAGCGGCCTGTGCGGATTGAGTCTGTGGCCTGGGCGGACTGCTGGTTGAGGCCTGGGTGTTGGCTGTCTTGGTGGTTAGGCTGTTGAGCAGCCGATACGGCCTGAGCGGCCTGGTGTGCGGCCTGAGCGGTCTGCTGTGCGGCCTAGTTGGTCTATGACCAAGGATGGTGGGCTTCTTGTGTAGCGACCTGAGCGGACTGCGGTTTTCTGGCTGTTGGCTGTGCTTGGTGATCAGTGGCCTTGTGTTTTTGCAAGCTCTTGTGTAGCCAGGCGGATTGGAGATTGAATCCGCGGGAGGCTTTGCGTACTGGCATGTCCGCGATGTCCGCTATTGAGGGCTGGCCTTAAAGATCGGTTGTGGACCTTGCCGAGCTCTCTGGTGTTGCAGTGGGTGTTAGCTGCTATGGAGTACTGCGCGGACTAGTGTCTGAGTCTGTCAGTTGGCCGTTTGTCTGGACAGCTGTGCGAGTATAACTTGCGGACTGGCTTACCTTGGTGGAATTGGCGATCTTCTTTCCTTGGTGGAATTGGCGATCTGCTTGAGTGTGGGCAACATGGGCCTTGTCCGCCGAGCTCGCGCTAGGCCTTTGGTGATTTACTGGACTTGGTCACATTCTGTTACAAGTCCAGTGTGTCTGCAGTATCCGACAAGTCCGCTGTTGACCGGGCGGACTGTCTTTGGTCGTAGACTTGTGGCGGATGGAGGCTTGGGTCTTGTAATGTGCGAACTGCCTCTTTCGTGTGCGGACTGTTGCTGAAGGGGTTGTGGCGGTCCGTGTGATGATGTTTGCGGACTGTGCTGACTATACCTGTCCGCATAGTGTGGGCGGACTGGTGCGAGTCCGCCTAGTTGTGAACATCTGTGTCTTGCTCCTGGCAGTTTTCTTGGAATCTGGCTAAGTCCTTGCGGACTCGGCGAACGGGTGTTTTGCTAATGCACGAGCTGGGGTGGTGACTCTATTCACTAGGGTGGTGACCACACTCCTCACCTCACCTATAAATAGACCCCCCGACACGTCTACAGTAACTGAGTGAATAGTAAGTTGGGCTTGGCCAAGTGTTGCGGTCTGCGGTTTTCTGTCCGCGCGGGTTGAGTAGAGCTGACGGTATGCTGTGTGCAAGTCGCGCGGCTAGCTTCAAGGAGCCAGGAGTTTGACATTGAAGTGTGCGGTCTCAGCTGGTCGCTTCTGCGGCTTGTCAGTGGTTCTCTGCTTCAGTTTTTCCAAGTTCCAATAACCTGTCCGCCGGTCTCAGGCGGGTAGGCGGTCTGTTCTTCAGTTCTTCAGCAAGCTGGGAATAACAGTGTGTCTGCGCGACCTCGCCGTCTCGGCGGACTCCGTGTGCTATTCGGCGTGTAGCAGCTTCAGCTCGGGCGGCTTCAGCGACCTTGGCGGACTGGGCGGTCTCGGCGGTCTCCAGTGCTGTCTGCCCGGCTTGTTTTGTGCTTTCTATTTGTAGCTCGTGTATTAGCGAAATCATGTCGCGCTATGTATACCTTACCTCGTAAAGAAGTGTGAATGAATATAAGACATGCTTGTTCTTCCATTTGTGTTTGGTGTTAAGCTTGCTCTTGGGCTTCCGCATGATCAAGGTGTTAACTGGATAGTTCTGAGAATATTAATTTGGCTTTAGGCTATCTTGCTTACCACCTTGAGAAAATTCAACATCTTGAAAGTGTGACACCCTTATATCCGGTCCTGGTCATTATCCTATCTCTGGTGCATGTAAAACAACCCTATTAGAACTTTTGTCTGAACACCTAATTGAGTTTGATGAGTTAATTGAATACTTAGAAAAAAAATGTCCCACATAATACCATAGTCACTCTATTCTTCCGACCCAATTGCATACACGTATAGAGAAGAATAATTTTGAAATTGATATGCTTATTAGCACATTAAAAAAAGATGAAATATTTGATGATAACTCACAATAGCATTGAGAACGAAATAAGTGTGTTTATCAACTGAATCTTAAAGATCTTAATTTTCATATTATCTCTAAAAAGATTGAAACTCCAATGAAAATATAGCTGATTTTAAAAAACATGTTAATGAACTATTAAAACCCCACGTCATTAGATGAAGTAATAACACTCATAGAATTTTAGCCTTTATCGTCAACAAACACAGTAAACAGACCTATAGAAAATATAGAATGGTCATTAATTATCGACGTTAAAATGATAATATCATAAATGGTGCTTATAATATTCTAGATAAAACAAATTACTAAATAGTATTCAAAACCACTACAGTTTTAGAAAATTTGATTTTAAGTCTGGATTTTGGCAATTTCGAATGTCTGTCAATAGTATGTAAAGACCCCATCTTTTAAAAATCAAGGAGATCTTTATGCACAATGCGAGCGTCCTCCCAAAAGGTTAGTGTATTCGAAGAGGTCACCCTCTTACCGGACTCATGGCCCAATTGACGGAGCATTTGCCTTGTAAGATTATGCATCATTACAGAGCATTCATAGAGAATAAAAATTTGTGGAAGCAGAACACCGTAGGATATCTCTGCATGATAAGAGAAATAGCCATATATGAAAAACTAACTAAGGGGTATAAAAAGTTCAATATAAATATATATCATAGTCATTTAAGGTGTAAAACAACTAGTCCAAAACAAATTGTTGGAGTGGTTAGTCGTTTTATGTATGCTTCGCGGGTCTCTCATCTCCAGACAGTCGAACGCATTCTTAGCTACTTGAAGACTGCTCCTGGATAGGGACTCATATATAAGTCACCCTCCTCTCTGTCTCTTATTGCATATTCTAATACTGATTATGCAGGCTCTCTTGATGATCGATGTTCCTGTAACGTCTCCCCTGTAATGACCGTATAATATGGTCCGGCCGGAGCCCCACAACATACAACCTTCATAACTTAAGCATTATAAGATGATATAATAACTAGCAAACTCAAAACTCAGAATTAAAATAGCGGAAACAACCAACCAACCAGAAGTTATTCACTACCACGAGAGTATCAGAACGGCCTTAAGGCCTTACAATAACCAATTGTCCAGAAACTGAAACAACAACCACAAACAGAGCAGCGTGCACTGACACACCTAGGCTACCTCGGCATGCAAGCCGGAAAACATAATGCACAGAGCATAACACTCAACAAAATAAAGCTGCTAAACAAATAGTTCACTTCAAGAGGCTTGGGCTTTTTTGGCCGGCGAGCTTGCTCATGCTTGCGATCCTTGTCCTGTAAAAATTTGTTGCAACGTGGGTCAGCAAAGGCTGACCTCAACTGTGTAACCAACACATCTCCTCCCGGTCATCCCTGACGGACCCCAGGGCACCCCATCACCCTGCAGGTCAGCACTTCGTATGCAAATATACACGAACATAAAAAATAAATAAACGTGTTTGGATGTCACGAACAACAAACACATTTCTATGTTGAGCAGGTAGAATAAAGGGGACTACAATGCAATATGTATGCAATCCTGGGTTTCACCCAAGGCACCCTATAGTGCATGAATCTAACACATCGTCACTCATCATCAAACGGGTACTTCCAATTTCCCCATCGGCGTTTATGCCGCAATCAAACGGGTACTTCCAATTTCCCCATTGGCGTTTAAGCCGCAAACACACAGGTACTTTCAATTTCCCCGTTGACATACAAGCTGCCACACAGAACTCTTGCTAAGGACTCATCCGCTCGTGGGTCTCAAAACTCGGGCTTGCCTGCAAGCTCTGACTTTTCACGTCAGGATTCTGTCTCACAAACAACAAACTGATGTTAAGAACCCTTGCTTGAACCCACCCACTTATGGGCTTCATCGCCCGGGCTTGTCCAAAGCTTGGCGTCCACGTAAGTTTCACAGTAGGGGACTTGTCTCACCGGGACACTCTCCACACATGACTTGCACGTCACGGGCTAGCCAGCCGAACACAGAGACAAAGACGTGTCTTAGCATATCACAATCAAAAGCCTTTCCTACCCTAAGCTACCATTCGTACTCAGACAAAAATAAGGGGGACAAACATCACAAACGGTACCTTGCCGTAAACGGATTTATAGCAAAATCCTTAGGTCTCGTTATGCAAAATCATCAAGTTGGACTAACGGTCGAGACTACAGTTTCACTCACAATGTCTAATCCACTAGCGGAGCAGATTTATAGTGCAATATCATGTCGGGGATGGACACAATCGACCCGGTGGCTCCTCTTGAACCATGGCGACCCAAACCCCTCTCATTTGAGAGATCCGGTGCCTAAATGCTTGAAAAAAAGCAAGAACAACATGGATGCCATGCACGCATCCTACAGACCGAGAGGAGAAGTGTTATTACTTTACAACTCCTCTTCCTAGCCATGGAAAACTCGATTTGCACGGATGAAAGTGTGCGCCTTCAAGTCCTCTCCACAGATCTGGCCTCGGATCGACGATCGGAGCCCCGAAGTTTCATTAGTGGCGGAGAAAGACCTTCCTCCTCCAAAGTCTTTCTCCCAAAAACCCGAACTCTTTCTCAAATGAGATGAAATGAGGGTTTAGAACGTTTCAGCCTTATTTATGCCCTTTGGACGGAGGGTCCTAGGCCATAAGATCAAATCCTAAGAGAAATCAGACGGCTAAAAAGCCAAACGACGGAACTGCTCCCGAGCGCTATCGTCGGGCGTTAACCACCTACCGCATCGCGGTAGCTTCCCGAGCGCTCGACCAAAAAATAAGTCGCGCTATCGCCAGCGGTAAGAATAACACTGTGCCGTAGCTAACTCAACGTCTACCACTCAATGCCTCCACTCAACGTCTGCAACTCAATGCTCTCAACGTCGGGCTACCGCCGAGTAGTAGCTAACTAATGCTGCGTGTTAGTTATCAATGCTTGGTTTTGACGAAATGAGGTTATTGCCGGGCGATAGCTACCTTTCGTCACACGATAGCTTCCTGAGCCTCAAGCTCTGGAAAAATTGAGGTGTTACAACTCCTCCCCCCTTAGAAGAATTTTGTCCTCGAAATTAAGCATATACTCAAACAAAAGGCATACCTGAACAAAAAGTTCTGGGAAGTCCTCCTGCATTGCTTGCTCATGCTCCCAGGAGAATTTGTCTTGCCCGCAATTATCCCAATGCACTTTCATGAGCTTAACCTCTTTATTTCCCAACTGCCGAACTTCTGAATCCTCTATGCCAACCGGACAGACTTTCGTCCTCAAGTCCTCTTCTACCGGCACCACCTTTGACTCAACCACAACGCTTGTCTCTGTCAAGGCTTTCCTTAAAACTGAAACATGGAATACATCGTGTAATACACTCAGATCTGGGGACAATGCCAACTGATAGGCTGCTTCTCCAATTCGTTTCATGACTTCGAACGGCCCCAAAAACCTCGGACTCCACGTCTTGAGTTGGTGAATCCGCGAAACACCTTTGAACGACTTAATCTTTATATATACCTAGTCGCCTACCGCGAACTCCACGTTCCTGTGGCATGCATTGAAATACTTCATCTGTCGATCCTGAGCAACCTTCATGTGCTCCTAAATTATTCGCACCAACTCACAAGCATCGATCACCACCACTTTTCCCAAAAGTTTGGTGTCTCCCGCATCCATCTATAACATCGGTGTTCGACATCGCCTTCCATACAAAGCCTCGTACGACGTCATATTGATACTCGCCTGGAAGCTGTTATTGTAGGCAAACTCCACCATGAAAAGGTGATCTTCTCACCTCTTGCCAAAATCAAGGGTACACATTCTCAGCATATCCTCCATAGTACGGTTCGTCCTTTCGGTTTGACCATCGTTTTGAGGATGGAATGTCGTACTAAACTTGAGAATTGTGCCCAGACTCTTCTGTACCGCATTTTCTCAACATGTAAGTTATATTAGAGTAAGAGAAAATACACAACGTAATGTCACATCGTGCAGGGGATAATTGCAGGCGCTAAGGCAAGACTCCAAACTCTACAGTTTATATGAAATCCATAAGTTATTAAGTAAAAACCAGTTTAAGTTTAGATGGTTGTATCCCTCGGCACAGTAGATCGGCTAGTTCACGAGTAAATGTATAGTTATACGCTGCAGAAATACTTTGTTTATGTTGGATTAACATACTACACGAGCATAAACATCCCCGAAGGATAACTCGCGGTATGCAAGACTCTAGATTTATTAAAACTATAGAAATATTTTTGTGTTAGTTAGAAAATAACATTTTAGTTTTATAAAAATGGCATGCATGAAATAATAGTAGTAATGCTTTTATAAGTTAAAATACATAACATGCAACCTACCATAAACATTCTCAGAGAGCAAGTAAATACAACCACAAAACAGGCCAACTAGGCAGCTTAGCAAAGTGATTAACACTTCAAAAGAAAACCCCCAGTGGGCGTCAACAACCTGACATGAACCCACTAGAGAGCATGTATGTCTGTACTAACATGAAAACAACAAAACACTACCTCACTACTGTGAGGAAAACCTCTGCAAAACAGCAGTCCACTAGCAACCTTCCAAACCTAGCTGCTCACCCGGCTACTCCCCTGAACCTGAGGCATTCCAAAAAAAGAACACCTCAGCAAGAAAATATAAGTGGCAATAGAATTCAATCAATAGACAACAAAATATCAAAAAGGTTATCAACCCATGACTAGATGATTACAAGGAATCAACAACATTTAAGCCCAAGGAAAAAGGGAAGAAGGAACTCACAAAGGTTAAACATCCCAAGTTACACCAAGTGCTATAAGGATCAAGGCTTAACTAACAAAAGCATAAATACATGCATAAATGAAAAGAAATTGGTCAATTCATCATTAGAGAGAAAAAAACACTGACAAAGTCCGACACAAGCAGTGGGAGAGACCTACCCAACACACCACGGTGGAAGGGACCTACCCAACACACCAATAGTAAAGCTTCACTGGGCACAAGAAAAGGTGATCCCATGCCTCAACACACCCAAAACCGGGGAAAAACTGATACCTGCGGTGGAAGCGACCTACCGAACACACCAGCAGTCGCAACACACGGTGGAAGGGACCTGCCCAACACACCAACAACCACCAACCCACATAGGGTAAAGATGCAAAAAAACGGGCACCAAAGGCCCTAACATCCATGTACCAGTAAAACTTCAACCAACCACTAGTTTATTTTGCTAAAGTGAGGAAGAAAATGCCAAATTCACCCTGAGGCTCATTCCCAAGGAATCAGACAAGAATCGGCGAAAAAATTCTAAGTCCACGGAAAAGCATGGAGTATACTCGACGCCGCATCGAGTGCAGTCAACACACTCAACGCCATCTGGCTAAACTCAGCAAAAAACCAAACGACTCAACGTCGTCGACGCTTTTTGACTTAGACTCAGAATTTCCTACATGGCGAGGCAATGCTAGTTTTAATGTAACAGGCCAAATTTCTGAAACAGGGTGACACGGCCTGGGACACGGGCGTGTCCCAGGGCGTGTCAGCGGACACGGCCTGCGACATGGGCGTGTCGCAGGGCGTGTCGAGGTTGTGTCGACGATCGGCCTTGGTGTGGACGATTTTGTTGGGTATTGTATCCACAATTACCTGGATTTGAGGAAGCCACCTGTCAAGCTAAGATGAATTCACAATGTATTTGATACAATCTTTCAAGTTGTGCTTGCAGTTATTCTACGCTAAGTGCACACCAATGTCAGGGTGCAGTAGGTCAATATACACGGGTCTGCACGACGTAATCCCTCGTTGAGCAGATCAGTGTGTTGGCCTACGTGTACTCTCTCTATTGGAGTGTACTTATTTTCAAGTACAGGGGTGTGTCAAGGCAAGAGCAGACAAGGAGCAAGGATGAGTCAAGGAGCACCTCATGGGTGGAAAGACGAAAAATCGTCTAAGTATAAATCGACGAGAATCACCAAGTGATTCTCGCCGATTCGGCGAGAATCATCCTTGATTCTCGCCGATTCGTCGAGAATCATTGGCTGATTCTCGCCGACTCGATCCAGCTACTTCAAAAGAGAGCAACCCTGATGCTAAGTAATATTCGACGAGAATCACCAAGTGATTCTCGCCGAATCGTCGAGAATCTCTGGCTGATTCTCGCCGTCTCGACCATGCTTAATCAGGGCGTGCAACCAAGTCAACTTCGACGAGAATCATCTTTGATTCTCGCCGAATCGTCGAGAATCACCTTTGATTCTCGACGATTCGACGAGACTCACTTTCGATTCTCGCCGATTTTGACTTGGGCAAATTTTCTGGAAACAGCTGGACCGGATTCTGCCGCGGGCACTGTGTTGAACCGGAACTAGGGTTTCCTTCAGGTGGGACCCACAATGGTCATTTAGGAGTATACTTGTGTATAAGTACACGCGTATTTTTGAACAGTAGACAGACGGAGAAAAAGACGAAACACGGACCGCGACGTGACCTAGATCGCGAGTTCTGCTCCGCCGCTGCCGTCGCCGCTCGAGAGAGTTGATCGCCGGTCTTGATCGTGGTTTCTTCCAGATCTCCCGTCGACAGAAGCTTAGCCTAGCTTAGCATCTCACGTGTCTAACCGGAGATCACTTGTCTCTTGATTTGTTGATCGGGAAAACCTTCCCCGTCCGAATCGATCGAGACGATTGATCCTAGTGTGACCGTTGGAAGACCTAGCTAGCTTCACTACGAAGTTTGGATCTCCAAAGTACAGCAGCCGCACATCGTTGTCACCGCCGATCCCGTGAACCAATCCGCCGCCCATCTAGCCGCCGCCGGTTCCGGGGAGATTCTCTCCAAGAGAGATCTAGGGTTGTGGACTCTTCGTGGACTTCAAGAACACGTCGTCTACGAAGAGGGACACCTTAGTCTCCAAAAGTAGTTTGTATTTCTTGTACATTCTAGTTTATTTTTGTTGTAACGGAACGTTGGTTCCTAGTTGTAAGGGTTGGGTACAACCCGTGTTGTGGGAGTGTTGACTCCTACGTATGGAAGGGTTCCTTCCGATAGTGCAAGGATTGGATTTCAATCCTGTTGGTGAAGAGACCGAGTCGTCCCTTGTTGGGAGATAGGTCGAAGGGGGAAAGTGGATGTACCCAAATCGGGGAACCACTATAAATTGTTTGGGTGCTTTCTGTGCTGTGCTATTTTGTTTTCTTGTGCAGGTACAATTTTAAATTCCGCAATAACGCTGCACGTCACCTATTCCCCCCCCATAGGTGAATATAGTTGACACTAGGTGGACTTTCAAGTGGTATCAGAGGGAGGTTACTCATCAAAAAGGTTTACACCTTGAGTAGAATCCTACCACCAGTGTCAGAAGCATGGAGCTGGATCATGAGATATCGCCACTAAGACTTCCCACATGCACAAAGGAGTATTATCCCGTCTGGAAGATGAGAGTGTCGTATCACTTGGAGGCTATCGATCCTCGAGAATCTTTCATCCTGGAAGAGGGTCCTTTTATTCCAATGAAGACCTCCGGCTCTGGAAAGAATATCCAAGTGCCCAAGAGTATTGCTGAGATGTCGGAGACGGAACTCTCGTTATTTAATCTAGACAAGATGATTCGACAGATTATCATGGATATCTGGTCTGGACCTTCTCGCTCTAGATTGGAAAAATGTGGGACGGCTAAATCTATGTGGGTGATGATCTCAGAGCTGATGGGGGGGGGTCAGAGAAAGCTGGATTCTGCTGTCAACTAGAGGATGAAGCCTATATGGGGGTCCTCGCCTCTGAAGATGAAGGCAAGGATCAATCGGACAGCATCAGAGCTCCAGTGTCCGTGTCAGAGACTGAAGAAGCCAGTGAGGAAAGCAGTTCTGATGAGGATGACACAACGGTCACTGACGCTAGTGACAATGAATCTGATGAGCAGGTAACTTCTTCATTTTGCCCCGTCTCTCTTGAAGTTCCTGAAGACAGGAACTGTTTCCCATCAGAAAATCCTGATTCCCTGAAGAGAGCCCTTCAGACAAGCAACCTACTTATTGAGGAGCAAGCACAGGAGATTGCTCGGTTGAAGATCTTATTGGTTCTCCAATTGGCATCCAACAAGGTCAAGGACTCTAAAATCTCAGATCTAGAGAGTAGTCTAGAGAATGAGAAAAGGATAGTATCAAACTTTTCCAAGGTTGATGCTATGAAGAGAAAGGTAGAAAATGGTTGGATCTCCCGAATTATCAATTCGTGGAGAAATGGGGAAACGGTATTCCGACCCCCCACTCCAAGCAGGAAGGCTACTCATCATGCCTTCAGGTATGATCACAGGAATAATCGTGGTCACTGCAAGGGTGATCTGTCCTCATGTGGAGACACCCATAGTGCAAGGGCCGTCATGGCCACCCATGAGAGAATACCTAAGGCTCATTCTGAGCCCTTTGTATTCTCGGCCACTGCGCCTACTCGGCATGAATTGGCTGATATCAGCTCTCGGACCCCTTCTCTCCACCCAAGGACACAGGAAAGGGGGGTTATAAGTCATGCTGTAAGTTCTCATGGGGCTTTTGGAAGAGGGATGACTGAAAGGAAGGCACCACCTCCCAGGCCTCGTGACGCTCGCTGCATGCATTCATTCCACCCTTCCATGTGTCACGGTGGAAGAGGCAGTTCTGGGAGCAGATCCAGATCTATCCCGTTTGGACCTAGGCTCATGACTACCTCAGTCACTAGATCAGGTTAGAAACGACGATACAACATTCACGCGTGTTGGTGCTGTGGCAAGGTGGGACACTTTGCCATAGACTATTGGCACAACCCCTCTGTGTCAAGGGCAAGGGCCTATCCACATCTCCTGGGCAGAGGTAGTCTTCCTGACAGGATTTCTGAAGGAAGGCAGTCGAGTGTTTATGCTAACAGGAATCTAGGACCCAATATGTATTGGGTTCCTAAGGTAAAGTAACTCTTTTTTTGCAGGGTAGTCTAGGTTCCCGTAAATATAATGAGAACTAGACAGTAGATGTTTCAAGACTATATTGGACCAAATATATGGAATAACTGAAGTGATATCTACCTGGGCATACTCACATTGAGCACCTGGTATGTTTTAACCAGAGGGGCTAAAAGATAACTCTCATAATCCCAGGTACTTTTGATCAGCTCCAAGACTTGAGTCACATTGTATCGACATTTCCATATATATATATATATTTATATATATTTATATATACCTGTATACACATACTTGAGTGTACACCTAAGGATAGGTTAACTCGATAAATATAAACCTAGATACATCAATAAAGATTTATCGGAAGTTCCACAGGTAGATTCGAGAACTAACATCTACCAGCGTAAATAGATTGGCCTTACAATTGACATCCAGAAGTTTATGGAAACGCCCCGTTCAAACCCTAAATAGATTGGCCTTAAGAAATATATATATATATATATATATATATATATATATATATATATATATATATATATATATATATATATATATATATATATATATATATATATATATATATATATAGAGAGAGAGAGAGAGAGAGAGAGAGAGAGAGAGAGAGGGAGAGGATTTTGTAAATTATCTTGATATCAGAAGACTTCGAGAATCTGGCGGGGCCCGAACCTTAGCGTTTCACTCTTCACACGGAAATCCTTTTTAAACTCATCGATATCGCATAGTATCAACAGCAGGAATCTTACCGAAGGAATCTCGCCGACCCTTCATATCACTGACCCTTCATATCGCCGATATTGATATCGCATAGTATCAACAGCAGGAAATCCTTTTTAAACTCATCGACTTCGATATCGCCGACGCTTCATATTCCGCAGGAAGCTCACCGAAGGAATCTCGCCGATCGCCTCCTTCGTCGACAACAGCAGGGATCGACAACAGCAGGACTCTCGCCGATTGACCTCCGCTTTCCCGCAAGATTCCCGGAAGCTTCTTTCCGAAGGACTCTCACCGAAGGACCCGTGCTTCTTCCCCTTCCGTCGACATCCCGCAAGACTTCTCACGAAGGACCCTCGCCGACTCTTCCCGATTCGCCGATCTCGCCGATTGCCCTCCGTGGATCTCTCCTCTCTCTCGTCCAGGGATTTCTCCACAGTTTCGATCACTCACAGTCGGGTGCACCTCCCGGGTGTTCGTCGTCTTTGTCAAACTAACTCACCGTCTACGCTGTTAGGTAACCACATCCACATCCTTACAAGAACATTATTACTAGTGTCGCTTCCCTTTTAACTTTTGATTAAGCGTAGAGTAGGGATTCTCTCCCTAGGTCTGCAATGGCTCCAAGGACAACTGCTGGACTGATCACTGGATGTGAGCTAGTTCGAACAGGGTTCTCTCATGCCTCAGATGAATTCAGAAACATCATCCTTATGCTTGAAGAGGCTGGACTCTCATTCGTACTAGAGCACCCCTGTAAAATCCTGGACAAGGAAGTGCTGGAGTTCTTTACAACCGCAAAACTCCGGAATGACTACTCTATCATCAAGAGCAAGGTTGCAGGGGCAAAGATCAAGATGTCTGCCAGCAAGCTGACCCACTTCCTGCAGCTCACTAGCTCGGCGCACGAGGATTATCTGGATGAACAGGACAAAACCAGGACTTTATTATTCTGTGGACTCGCTCGAGGAACGAGGTCGATAAAGCGAAAGGACATGAATGAGGAGGGGAAACTTCTGTCAGACATCATTGTAAAAGTACTCATATGCAAGCTGGGCTCTCATGACCACATCTCCGCGGACATGTTCAAGATCCTGGTGGCAATTGTCTGCAGAAAAAGCTTCAACTGGGGGCATTGCTTTTTGAGAAGATAAAGGACACCCTTAGATCTCCTAGCTTTGGCCGAATCATTAGTCTGTATCTCAATCAGTTGAATGGAGATAAGTATGACATGAGTAAAGGTGTTCCTCTACATTACTTAAAGAAAATGGACTCGAGTGTTTTTGACAGATGGGAGAGGCGCATTGGGCAGGCTGCCGTGGTAGAACAACAGGACGCATCTCCAGCCGAGGACGACACTGTGGCTGATTCCGTAGTAATCCCCAGTGAAATTCCTGATGCATTGACTGCAGGAATTGAGGGGGAGCCTCTACCCACTGATGCTCATATCGTATCTGACATCTCCTAGATAGCCAGAGATGCAGTGGCGAATATACAAGAAGAAAGTGAAGCTGTGCTGGAGATTGAGGAGGCCCTGAACCTGAACGATCTAGGAGCCGGAGGTGCTGTAGAGGATACTGCTGACGAAGGGATGGAAGATGATGCTGATGAAAATGATCTCATGGATGATGAAGGTGAGGAAGACAGCAATGAGGGACAGGAAGCTTTGGAGACTCAGGATATCACTGAAGCTCCATTTGACAAGCACGCTCCTGAGATCGCTCCTGAGATCATTGGTGCAACAGTGGAGGGGGAGTCCGAGAAATCTACAGAGGCTGTACGCATTCCCCTCTTAGAGACTGTGCTCGTGTCCAGCTCTACAGGTGCATCTGCTGAAGCACAAGGCCAAGGAGTGCCTCAGGCTCATCCACTACGAGATGATCTAGCCAATCACACCGTGAATGTCATTCAGGGTATAGTGGATGAGCTCAAAGCATCTTTTGAGAAAGCTCAGGATAAAATGTTAAAAAGGATTAAGAAAACGGAGAATCTCATGCTCAAGAACATGGTGGAGATCAATCACAAACTGGACGTGATGGAAAAGAAGTTTGAAGAAAAGTATACAGCGGCCGGCCAAGCCGTCACTCTTCTTATGGACGGATTAAAAAGGAACACTGATACTCTCACAATCGTAAATCAGAATGCTCTTGTCGTAGCAAATAACATTCAAAAGTTTGATGGCAATATGGTAACTCTCAACACCAATCAACAAGCCTTGGTCACTGAATTCTCCAGGACTACAGAGCATATTGATGAGTCACTGCATTCTTATGCAAACTCCATTGCAGTCGAAGCCAAAAAGGGGGAGAAAGAATATATAGCTAAGATGGCCGAGCTTCGGGAAATCATGATCAAAAACTTTGAACAGTCAAACCAATATGTCTATGACAGTTGCTGGTGGATGCTCCAACAGGCGTTAGGCGTCGATTTGCCTGAAAATTCTGCGGGTATTCATGCTCCTGAGACTACTACGGCTGCTGAGGGAGTAAGTGCTGCAGAAGTTCCCTTAAGTGAAGCTAAGGCTGCTAGGGCCACCTCCAAGGCAAAGCTGATGGCAATGTTTGACCAAGGAGCCCTAACAAAAGCCAGAGACAAGAGAAAATCTCAAGAAGGGACATCCAAGGAAACACAAGCTGAAAAGAGAATCAGATTGAAGGAGGAGGAAGTAAGAAATGAAAGGTGGAGTGCGGTTTCAAAGAGTATCATCTTGGACACATTCTGGATACAAGAAAAAGGAGAAATCAATCAAAACGAAGTATACAACCAGCATGAGTGGGAGCTGCACAAGACGTATGAAGCTAAACGGAACATCTTTTTCAGGACCAACACTGCAGCAGATAAAGCTCCTCCACCCAGATACTATCCAAAGCCAAAGGAATATGTTGAAAGGCAAAGAAAGAAGTTTTTGGCTCAGAAACTTAAGGATGACCTAGCCAAAAATCCATAGATAGAAATTCATAGCTTATCATTATCTCTTGAACACTTTTGTCTTGTCTTATTGATACATGAACAATCGTGATTATATTTATATATATATATGTATATGAATTTATGATTGACTCAAGACTTGATCTGTGTGCCTATATTTTCTTGTGTCGCATCTTTATATTCTCTATGTTGTATATATTATTTGGTTGGTGGTATTCATCTTAACTAGTAGGATTTTGGCTTCGTCAAATAGGGGGAGATTGTTGGGTATTGTATCCACAATTACCTGGATTTGAGGAAGCCACCTATCAAGCTAAGATGAATTCACAATGTATTTGATACAATCTTTCAAGTTGTGCTTGCAGTTATTCTACGCTAAGTGCACACCAATGTCAGGGTGCAGTAGGTCAATATACACGGGTCTGCACGACGTAATCCCTCGTTGAGCAGATCAGTGTGTTGGCCTACGTTTACTCTCTCTATTGGAGTGTACTTATTTTCAAGTACAGGGGTGTGTCAAGGCAAGAGCAGACAAGGAGCAAGGATGGGTCAAGGAGCACCTCATGGGTGGAAAGACGAAAAATCGTCTAAGTATAAATCGACGAGAATCACTAAGTGATTCTCGCCGATTCGGCGAGAATCATCCTTGATTCTCGCCGATTCGTCGAGAATCATTGGCTGATTCTCGCCGACTCGATCCAGCTACTTCAAAAGCGAGCAACCCTGATGCTAAGTAATATTCGACGAGAATCACCAAGTGATTCTCACCGATTCGGCGAGAATCACCAGTGATTCTCGCCGAATCGTCGAGAATCTCTGGCTGATTCTCGCCGTCTCGACCAGGCTTAATCAGGGCGTGCAACCAAGTCAACTTCGACGAGAATCATCTTTGATTCTCGCCGAATCGTCGAGAATCACCTTTGATTCTCGACGATTCGACGAGACTCACTTTCGATTCTCGCCGATTTTGACTTGGGCAATTTTTCTGGAAACAGCTGGACCGGATTCTGCCGCGGGCACTGTGTTGAACCGGAACTAGGGTTTCCTTCAGGTGGGACCCACAACGGTCATTTAGGAGTATACTTGTGTATAAATACACGCGTATTTTTGAACAGTAGACAAACAGAGAAAAAGACGAAACACGGGCCGCGACGTGACCTAGCTCGCGAGTTCCGCTCCGCCGCCGCCGTCGCCGCTCGAGAGAGTTGATCGCCGGTCTTGATCGTGGTTTCTTCCAGATCTCCCGTCGACAGAAGCTTAGCCTAGCTTAGCGTCTCACGTGTCTAATCGGAGATCCCTTGTCTCTTGATTTGTTGATCGGGAAAACCTTCCCCGTCCGAATCGATCGAGACGATTGATCCTAGTGTGACCATTGGAAGACCTAGCTAGCTTCGCTATGAAGTTTGGATCTCCAAAGTACAGCAGCCGCACATCGTTGTCACCGCCGATCTCGTGAACCAAGTCGCCGCCCATCTAGCCGCCGCCGGTTCCGGGGAGATTCTCTCCAAGAGAGATCTAGGGTTGTGGACTCTTCGTGGACTTCAAGAACACGTCGTCTACGAAGAGGGACACCTTAGTCTCCAAAAGTAGTTTGTATTTCTTGTACATTCTAGTTTATTTTTGTTGTAACGGAACGTTGGTTCCTAGTTGTAAGGGTTGAGTGCAACCCGTGTTGTGGGAGTGTTGACTCCTACGTGTGGAAGGGTTCCTTCCGATAGTGCAAGGATTGGATTTCAATCCTGTTGGTGAAGAGACCGAGTCGTCCCTTGTTGGGAGATAGGTCGAAGGGGGAAAGTGGATGTACCCAAATCGGGGAATCACAATAAATTGTTTGTGTGCTTTCTGTGCTGTGCTGTTTTGTTTTCTTGTGCAGGTACAATTTTAAATTCCGCAATAACGCTGCACGTCACCTATTCCCCCCCCCCCATAGGTGAATATAGTTGACACTAGGTGGACTTTCAGATTTTTCGCTCGACGATGTGTCGAGAGGGGGCACACGGCCCAGTACACGGGCGTGTCCAAGGTCGTGTCGTGTGCGCGACGAATGTTACTCGACGATCGTCGAGTGTCGAGTTTCGAGTGAGGACACGGCCTGTGACACGGGCGTATCACAGGGCGTGTCAGTGGTCGTCGACCTCAGCTCGGCATCTTGAGCCAGGGCGTGTTTGCGGGACACGGGTGTGTCCAAGTGCACACGGCCAGGAACACGGGCGTGTGAAGTCTCAGGTTGTTTTGGGATTATTTTCGTTGAGGCACACGGCCTCAGACACGGGCATGTCTGAGGGCGTGTCGTGGACACGGCACGTGACACGGGCGTGTCACACAGCCGTGTATTGGCTGGATTGAGTCGGTTGACTGCCTCTTAGAGGGACACGGCCTGTGACACGGGCGTGTCACAGGGCGTGTCAGGCCGTGTTCAAGATTTTCGGGCCAAATCTGAGCCGTTTGTTTCCCTCTTCCTGGATCCCGTGGTTGGGCTCTGTCCAGGTGTGTAGAAGGCCGAGAAAAAGGGGATTTAAACCCCTCTTTTCTTCTTCTTCTTCTTCATGTTATTCCAAGAAAGGGAAGAAGAAAGGCCTAAGGCAAGAGGGAAGGGAGGAGTCTACCAGCTGCTGGAGGAGCTGCGGAGTGCGGAGCGAAGATCCGAGAGCGGATTCGTGAAGGCAGAGCCGAGGCGGTGATTTCCATCCGGCTACTTCATGGCACCGAAGCGATCTTCAAGGGTAACGATCTCCTTCTTAGACATCGAAGTCCTTTCTTTATGTGCTTGGAATCCTCCACCAAGAGGTGGATTTGCGGAAGAGATTCCTTTGTTGAGTCTGCATTTAGAGCCGGAAATATGGAGTACGGCATAGGCATGCTGTGTGAAGCCCATCTGGACCGGTAGTCTGGATTGGTGATGTTCATGGGTAAACCGGAGAAGACTCCGTGGTTTTGATGATATGTAAATGGATTTATATGGTGATGAATGTATGGATGTGATGCTGAGGAGGCTTTGGCAAAGCTCCTGGTTATGAACTGATCAATTGGTAGCACGCCTCGGGAGCTCGAGATAAAACCGACCTGTTACACCACTAGGGTGGGTTGATCTAGTTAGGTAGTGATCGATTGGTGGCAATGCTTAGGGAGCCGAGTTAAACCTGGCTTGCTGCACCACATGGGTGGGTCGATCGGAATAGGAGGGGGGTCGATTGGTGGTAATGCCTGGGGAGCTTGGATAAACCCGGCTTGCCACACCACATGGTGTGGGTCGATCTGCTCTGGTTGATATTGGATGCTGTGAGGTTGTACCTCTTAGTGGTTTGGGCGGGATGTCGCCAGATTGCGAGACTGGTGGACTAGGTCCGGTCAACCAACAAGTTAACACCTCGGATCGGCGGTGTACGACTGGTGGATTCCGGTACGCCAAGAAGGTGCCCTGAGTGCACGGAACGTCTGGTGGATTCCAGCGTTTGTGATGTAATGTGTTTGCTAGCGGGATAAATAAAATGATATACATAGAATGCTTGATAATACTTGATGATAGATGATAGCACTGTGTACAGGGAAGGAACCACTACCCCGGGTAGGGGGTAGGGTCGTTATAATGGGTCAGCCAAATGCTGACCGTTACTTTGTTTTATGTGTTGGCTTGGATGTGTAATTGCAGGTGTTGCGGCTTGAAATGAATAAGTGGAATGGCTAGCTTGCTGCTATAGGCCCTTGAAGGCCATGTGAAGAGCTGTGTTTGGATTTCATGTGTGGCCGGCCTGCGTGCTGATGTACGAAATTATTGATGTGTAAAAGAGGAACCTGTAAGGCCATAAGGCCAGGGTGTGTGGGTTGTATACATTCCTGGTGTTGGTTATATATAAATGTGGTATTTATGTATTGGTGGACATTCTGATTTGAGTTCAGGCTAACATAAAAATGCTGCGCTAGAATGAATGAGTTAAGGATACACATAGAGTTTGATTTCCACACGTAGTTCCTTCGCTTGTCTGTGATATATGGCGTGGGGCCCCGGCCGGACCCACCGTTATATGTCATGTGACAGGTGGGGGCGTTATATTTAATGAGCTGGTCGAGGCTGCCAGAACGTTGGAGAGTGATTTGGAGCGAACCCAACATCGAAAGGATTTTATGTCCAAGCAAGGAGAAGGAAAGGCTTCTCAATCTCAAGGAAGAATTGATGGGAGTAAGTGGAAGAAGAAATCTCATCCCTACAAGAATTGGGAGAAGGATAGTGCGGCGTCGGGGGGGGGGGGGGGGGGGGGGGGGGGGGGGGGGGGGGGGGGGGGTGGGGGGGGTCTCGCTTCAAGGGACCACGATCATGCTACAAGTGTGGCAAATCAGACCACATAGCTTGTTTCTGTACTGAGGGTGGCAGGAAGTACGATCCAAGACAATAATAGTTGGTATGCTCTGGGACCAGCGCAATTGAGAAAGGAAAGATGGCGGAGTCTAGCGTTTCTCGTTTCCAAACCGTGCAACCAAGGGCGTATAACCTTGGGTAGCAGGAAGCGATCCTCCAACCCGATATGGTGACAGGTATGAAAGTTTGAGTTAATCTTTTTATCTTAGACTTTCAAGATGGTTTATGTATGTTGCCTATGTTTTAGGCTTTGTGTTAGTTTCTGGGTACCTCGCTAGGGTATTGTTTGATACGGGAGTGTCACACTCCTTTCTTGCGGAAAGATTTATCCGAAGGTTTGGAGTTGAGCCATTCTCGACGGATGCAAAGCTGAAGGTGTGCATGCCCAATAGGTCATCCATGACTACCAGGGCGAAGGGGCGCATTTATTGGAGTCTGAACGGAGTTGACTTCACATTAGTAGGTGCGGTTCAACCGTTGGTTGAGTTCGTTTTGATATTGGGAATGGAATGACTTGCAGAGCAGCATGTCAGTATTGACTGCCAATCGAAGGTGGTGACCATGAGAAGTGAAGGGCAGGCAGAAGTTAAGTTCGAGGGCCTTAGTGGAGTGGCATGCTCCCTGATTTCGGCCATGTAGTTGGTGCGGACAGTTAACCAGGGAGGAGTAGCTCTTCTAGCATTATTGGAGGTTCGCCTTTCCAGGCTGTCACTTGGAGATGTGTTGGTAGTGATAGAGTTCGAGGATGTGTTTCCCGAGGAGCTTCCTGGAGCACCTCCTCGACGGGAGAGGGATTTCTCGATTGAGTTAGTGCCAGAGGCTATGCCGATGCCACGTTCTCCTTTTAAGATGGCATCAAAAGAGTTGGCCGAACTCAAAGTACAGTTGTAGGAACTGTTAGAGCAGTGGTATTTTAGACCCAGTTCTTCACCTTGGAGCGCGCCAGTGTTGTTTGTGAAGAAGAAATATTATAGTATGCGGTTGTGCATAGACTACCGAGAGCTGAATAAACTTACTGTCAAGAAGAAGTATCTGATTCCTCGGATAGATAACCCATTAGACCAGTTGGTGGGGTCAGTGGTGTATTCTAAATTGGACTTGAAGTCAGGATACTATCAATTGCGGATTCGAGATGAGGACATACCCAAGATAGCTTTTGGAACAAGGTATGGTCATTTCGAGTTCTTGGTGATTTCTTTTGGGCTGACGAACGCAGCATCAGTATTCATGGATCTGATGAATCGAGTATTTCGTGAGTACTTGGACTCTTTTGTTGTCGTCTTTATTTACGATATCTTGGTATACTCCAAATGGGAGGCAGAGCATGAGACTTATTTGCGATTGGTGTTGCAAGTGTTGAGAGAGGACCAGCTTTATGCAAAGTTCTCAAAGTGAGAGTTCTAGTTGGAGAAGGTGACATTTTTGGGCCATATGATTAGTGGTGATGGGGTGGCAGTGGATCCTACAAAAGTGGAGGCCATCAGAGATTGGCCAGTTTTGATAACCGTGGCGGAAGTCCGAAGTTTCCTTAGACTAGCCGGGTACTATAGAATATTTGTGGAAAACTTTTCGTGGATATCACTACCCCTCACTTCTCTAACTTGTAAGGATTCGAAGTTTGTGTGGACTCAAGAGTGCAATCAGGCATTTGACACCCTGAAGGAAAGACTGATGATAGCTCTAATCCTAAGTCAGCCTAAAGGGACTGAAGGATTTTAGGTTTTCAGTGGCGCATCAGGATGTGGGCTGGGTTGCGTGTTGGTGCAACATGGTAGTGTCATAGCTTTTGGGTCTAGGCAGTTGAAGCCTCACGAGAGGAATTACCCTGTCTATGACTTGGAATTGGCGGCGGTAATTTTTGCACTAAAGTTGTGGCAACACTATGTCTATGGTGCGATGGTGGAGATGGTCACGGACCACAAAAGCTTGAAGTATCTTCTAGACCAAAAGGACTTGAATATGCAGCAGCGCAAATGGGTCGGATTCCTTCGTGACTACGAAGTGACAATTCAGTATACTCCAGGCAAAGCCAACATGGTGGAGATGCCTTGAGTAGGAAATACTCTGGTCAAGGGAGTTGGATAGAAGCTCATGATACACGGTTGGTGCCAGACTATGAGTCCCTTGGCATTGAGTGCGTAGAAAGAGGAGAGTCAAGCATGGCTCGATTGAACTGGATCGAGTTACAAAATGACTTATCCGATCGTATACGGGAAGTGACTAGTTTGGATGAAGAGTTGCAGCCATTCGTGGAGGAAGCGCAAACGGGAGAGGGTAGCGCTTGTGGGATGATTAACGGGATCTTGAGGAAGGACAAAAGGATTTGTCTACATCAGTTCGGCAAGCTCCGCGAAGAGTTGATGTTTAAGGCTCACTTTACGAAGTACTCCATTCACCCGGGCAGTACGAAGATGTACTTGGATATGAAGAAATCCTTTTGGTGGTCTGGTTTGAAGTGTGATATAGCTTTGTACGTGAGCCAGTGTCAAACCTGCGCCTTAGTGAAGGCCGAGTGCCAGAAGCCGGGCGGGTTCCTGAAACCTCTTTTGATTCTCGAATGGAAGTTTGATGACATCTCCATGGATTTTGTGCATGACTTACCTCGATCGCAGCAGGGAAACAACATGTTTGGGTGATTGTGGACCGCTTGACAAAAGTGACCAATTTCATCCCAAACCAGAAAGAGGACAACGTGGAGAAGCTGGTAAAGTTGTATGTTCGCAACATTATGCGACTATATGGGATTCCTAAGAGTATAATTAGTGATCGCGACTGACGATTCTCGTCCAAAGACTGGAGGTTGGTTCAGAGAAGTTTGGGCACGAAGCTTAAGTTCAGTACGACATTCCATCCTTAAACTAATGGAAAAATAGAAAGAACGGACCGTATAATGGAGGATATGCTGAGGATGTGTACTCTTGACTTTGGGAAGAAGTGGGAAGATCACCTCTTCATGCTAGAGTTCGCCTATAATAACAATTACCAAGCAAGTATAAAGATGACGTCATTCGAAGCTTTGTCTGGAAGGCGGTGTCGAATGCCAATGTCCTGGATAGAGGCGAGAGACACCAAACTTTTGGGAAAATAAGTGGTGGTCGATGCATACGAGTTGGCATGAACCATTCAGGAGCGCGTGAAGGTTGACCAGGACTGACAAGCAAAGTATTTTAATGCTCGCCATAGGAATGTGGAGTTTGCGGTAGGCGACTGGGTCTATCTAAAGATCAAACCATTCAAAGGCGTTTCGTGTATTCGCCGACTCAAAAAGTTGAGTTCGAGGTTTTTTTGGGTCGTTCGAAGTTTTAGAATGCATTGGAGAATCAGCTTACCAGTTGGCATTGTCCACAGAGTTGAGTGGATTACACGATATCTTCCATGTCTCCGTCTTGAGGAAAGCCTTTGTAACACCCTGAAGTCAAGAGGGTCCTTTTGAGCAAAATTGGGTTCAGGCTTGGGTGACACGGCCTGGGACACGGGCGTGTCCCAGGGCGTGTCAGTTGACACGGCCTGCGACACGGGCGTGTCGCAGGGCGTGTCGGGTTGTGTCGACGATCGGGCCTTGGTGTCGACGATTTTCGCGGGATATCGTCGAGAGTGGGGCACACGGCCCAGGACACGGCCGTGTCGGCTGCCGTGTCATAGGTTCGGCGAGTATTCTCGACGATCGTCGAGTATCGGGTTTCCCGTGAGGACACGGCCTGTGACACGGGCGTGTCACAGGGCGTGTCAGTGGGCGTCGAATTTAGCTCGACGTCTCGGGTTAGGCCGTGTTAGAAGGACACGGGTGTGTCCTGGTGCACACGGCCAGGACCACGGGCGTGTGCCCAGCCGTGTGCCAGGCCGTGTGAAGTCTCGGGTTGGATTGGGATTATTTCTGTTGCGGTACACGGCCTCAGACACGGGCGTGTCTGAGGGCGTGTCGGGTACACGGCCGTGACACGGGCGTGTCACACGGGCGTGTACTGGTTGGATTGAGTCGGTTGTCTGCCGCTTAGGGGGACACGGCCTGTGACACGGGCGTGTCACAGGGCGTGTCAGGCCGTGTTTTGGGTTTTCTGGCCAGATCTGAGCCGTTTGTTTCCCTCTTCCTGGATCCAGTGGCTGGGCTTTGTCCAGGTGTCTAGAAGGCCGAGATTTGGAGGATAAATCCTCTTATTCTCTTCTTCTTCTTCTTCTTTTCCATTCCAAGGGAGAGAGAAGAAAGGCTAAGGCAAGAGGGAAAGAGAGGAGATTTCCAGCTGCTGTCGGAGCTGCGGAGAGCGGATCGAAGATCCGAGAGCGGATTCGTGAAGGCAGAGCCGAGGCGGTGAGTTCCATCCGGCTACTTCATGGCGCCGAAGCGATCTTCAAGGGTAACGATCTCCTTCTTGGACATCGAAGTCCTTTCTCTATACCTGTGCTTGGAATCCTCCACCAAGAGGTGGATCGCGGAAGAGATTCCTTTGTTAAGTCTGCATCTAGAGCCGGAATGATGAAGTACGGCGTAGGCATGCTGTGTGAAGCCCATCTAGACCGGTAGTCTGGATTGGTGATGTTCATGGGTAAACCGGAGAAGACTCCGTGGCTTTGATGATGTGCAAAATGGGTTTCTGCTATGATGAATGTATGGATGTGATGATTGGAAGGAGGCTTTGGTGAAGCTCCTGGTTATGAGATGATCAATTGGTAACATGCCTGGGGAGCTTGTGATAAACCCGGCCTGTTACACCACTAGGGTGGGTTGATCCAGTTAAGGGAAGGATCGATTGGTGGCGACGCCTGGGGAGCTTAGATAAACCCGGCTTGCTACACCACAGTGTGTGGGTCGATTGGATTAGGAGGGGGGGTCGATGGGTAGACATTGCCAGGGGAGCTTGGATAAACCCGGCGTGCTACACCACGTGGTGTGGGTCGACCTGCTCTGGTTGTTTGGATGCTGTGAGGATGGACCTCTGAGTGGCTTGGGCGGGATGTCGCTAGCCTGCGAGCTGGTGGACTAGGGCCGGTCAACCAACAAGTTAACACCTCGAGAGACAGCGGTGTACGACGGTGGATTCCGGTACGCCAAGAAGGTGCCCTGCGTGCACGGAGCGTTGGTGGACTCCAGCGTTTGTGATGTGATGTGTTTGTTAGTTAAGTGGCATAAAGAGAATGATCTACTTGTGATATGATTTGGTGATGTTTGCTGATGCTTGATGAAAAAGGAAGCAATGTATACAGGGAAGGAACCACTACCCCGGGTAGGGGGTAGGGTCGTTATAATGGGTCAGCAATGCTGACCGTTACTTTGTTTTCTGTGTTGGTTTGGATGATGAATTGCAGGTGCTGTGGTTTGGAAAGGATAAGTGGATTGGCTAGCCTGGTGTTCTTGGTCCTTGAAGGCTATGTAAAGAATCGTGGTTGGATTTCATGTGTGGCCGGCCTGCGTGCCGATGCACGAAACCATTGATGTGAAAGAGGAACTTGTAAGGCCATAAGGCCAGGGTGTGTGCGTTGTATACATTCCTGGTGTTGTTCTATATAAATGTGGTATTTATATGTGGGTGGACATTCTGGTTTGAGTTCATGTTAACAAGAAAAATGCTGCGCTAGAATGAAATGAGTTAAGGACACGAGTAGAGTTTGATTACCACACGTGACTCCTTTGCTTGTCTGTGCTATATGGCGTGGGGCCCCGGCCGGACCCACCGTTATATGTCATGTGACAGGTGGGGGCGTTACAGCCTTGGTGGAGGCTAGTATGGTGATCGAACCGGCGACGGTGCCGATAGAAGAGGACTTGAGGACGAAAGTCCATCCGGTGGGCTTAGAGGATTCATAAGTTCGGTAGTTACGAAATAAAAAGGTGAAGCTCATAAAGGTGCATTGGGACAACTGCGAGTGGGACGGGTTCTCTTGGGAGCGAGAACAAACCATGCACGAAGAGTATCCCGAGTTGTTTGTATAATGTTGAATGAAACAGTGTTAGGTATGTTGCAACTGTATTTTGAGGCATTGCAACATTTTTCTTACTGTTTGGTTGTTGTAATAATGTTTAAATTTGTTGCAACAATTTTCTTGTTGTTTTCCAGTCTGAAGACTAATTTCGAGGATGAAATATTTTTAAGGGGGAGGAGTTGTAACATCCCCGTTTTCAGAACGAGTCTCTGGAAGCTATCGCCCGGCGGTAGTAGTTATCGCCCGGTGGTAGCTTAGCGTTGAGTGGCCAGGAGCTGACAGTGTTGAGTGGCCAGACGTTAAGAGCGTTGAGTGCTAGCGCGCGGCGTTAGCTAGGTACTGCTCGACATTAGCTCTGTTTCATCGACTGTCGAACGAAAGATCTGTTCATCGAGCGCTGGAGGATTATCGCCCAACGATAGTAGCCATCGCCTGACGATAGCCCTGTTTCATCGAATATCGAACGAAGTGCCCAGTTCGTCGAATGCTGAGTTTTCGAGAAAATGTCGAGTTCTCGAGAAAAATGCTACCGTACGGTGTTAGCCTTATCGCCAGCGTTATCACGACATTATTTTCTGGCCGAGCGTTCGAGAACCTACCACTCGTCGGTAGGTAGTTACCGCCCGACGGTAGTAGAAGGAAGCAGTTCCGTCATTTGACTTTATAGCCGTCCGATTTCGTTTAGGATTCGATCCTAAGGCCCAAGACTCTCCTCCAGAGTGCTTATATAGGGATAAACGATTGTTTCTCTTCATTTTCTCATTTAGGAAGTGAGAGTTAGGATTTGGAAGAGAAAGGTGGGAGGAGGAAGAAGAGAGCTTTCTTCCGCCATTGATGGAGCTTCAAACCTCCGATCGTCGTTCTGAGACCAGATCCGTGAAGAGGACACGGAGGCGCTCGTTTTTATCCGTGCAAGACAAGAGTTTCATGTCTAAGAAGCGGAGTCATAAGGTAACGACACTTCTCCTCTTGGTTATAGGATGCGTACATGACATCTTTTCCTTTTCTTGATTTTATTTCAAGCATATAGGCACCAGATCTCTCAAATGAGAGGGATTTGGGTTGTCATGGTTCAAGAAGAGCCACCAGGTCGATTGTGTCCATCCCCGACATGTTATTGCACTAGAAATCAGCTTCGTTAGTGGATTAGACATGGTGAGTGAAACCGTAGTCGCGACCGTTAGTCCGACTCGGTGATGATGCATAGCGGCAAGATGCCGCTTGAGATGTTGTATGTCCCCCCTCATTTCGCGTGAGTACGCGTATGCGAAACCAAACAAGGTTAGCTCCGTTGTGATGGTAGATTGTTTCCTTGGGGCACGAGAATGTTATGGTACGGACGGTGGATTTGGGTAGGAAAGGCGTGGGATTGTGATGTGCTAAGACGTGATTTGTCTCTGCGGTCGGTTGGGTAACCCGTGACGTTACAAAGTCATGTGTGGAGAGCATCCCTATAACACCCCAAAATGAAACAGGCAAAGAGTTGGCCTGGTTGGGTGAGAAATTATTGAGCGGAGCTCGACAAAAATCGTCGAGCAAAGCTCGACGTAATTGGCTCGTTCGACGAATTTCGTTCGATGAAATTTGTCCCATTCGACGAATTGTCGAAAATATGGATATGACCGAGCGGTGTCTCGTGTCAGGTGGCTGGTGTATGGACACTGAGCGGTGGTTGACTTTTTAGCTTCAATCCCGAGTCGTTGATATGTTTTGAGGGGAAGAAATCGTGTGGCTAGAAGATAACCGATGCCTTTTCTGTAGAAAATGAAAATTGGAAATCATTATTCCCTTTATCTATTCTCTTT
>CM077147.1:25846253-26033358 GCA_039583875.1 Platanthera guangdongensis
TAGTCATATTTAGCCTAGATGTGGAATGCTAGACCTCCACTGCTTCTTCTTCAAAAATCTCTGAAAACTTCTAGAAATGCTGCAAAGTCTTCATCAGAGTCACTGCTGTCCTGAATTCAGATTGTCCGCATTTTCTGAACAGTTTCACATCAGCAACAACCCTTAGGAAGATGACACAATCCTCCTATTTATCTTAGCGGCTCAACCTGAAGGCCACAGATTTTTGTTCCCTCCTGGTTCTCCTTTTTTCCTGATGTGACATGGGTCCTATTATAGGCACGACGATGAGTATGGTCACCGCCCTTCCGATAGGATCACCGCCACAACCCGCAGCTAGAACAAGTGTGTCCGCACAGCCCCGGACACACCTTCCAGTTCGCCGCCCTGTGCAGATAGCCAGTCCGCCCCAGCTTCTCCAAGGCCGGACTCCAATATCCAGCCCGCCTTGCCGCCAGAGACCAAGCCAGGACAACAGCCGGACTCCCACAACAGCCGTATCCGCCATTCTGCGACAAGGCATCAGCCCGCAAAAACCCGAGCCCGCAGCCCAGCCATCAAGGCACCTGCCGGACTCAGCGGACACCCCTGCTTCCGTCCGCATATCCCAAGTCCATTACAACTCCAAGGCACCTCCGGACTTAGCGGACACGCCAATCCAGTCCGCTAACACAGCGAACTCCAGTCCGCTTCCCTGAGTCCATAACCTCATCACAAGGCTCAACCGGACTCAGCGGACTCCGGCTCCAGTCCGTACGCTCCTGCACAGGCAATCCTCCAGTCCGCATATCCCCAAGCTAGCACACAAGGCAACAGCACTTCTACTAAGCTTGGCGGACTGAGAAACCAGCCCGCGCTCCACTGCGCGATCTTCCCGGACTGAGCCCATCCTGGACTTGGTTCAATTCCCACCAAGTCCAGTCCACTGGCCGCAAGGGCCAGTCCGCACTTACTGGCGGACACTGGATCTAGCCCGCCATACCAGGCGACCTCCAGTTCCTGTCCGCGCTGACCGGCGGTCTCCACGGCTTCCACTTGCAGCTTCACTAGAGCAAGACCAAGGCATCTGCCAAACCGGTCTGCCGAGCTCCAGTTCTTCAGTCCGCGTCAAGCCGGACTCCGCGGATAATTTCCTATCCGCCCGGTTACTTCCTGGGAGTAAACCGCCTGCTGAGCATACACTGGCCTGTCAGACCGCCGCTGCTGTCCGCGCAGTCCGCCGCGAACAGACCGCCCAGGCCGCCACAGAGCAAACCGCCTGCAACATCCCTGCCGACCTAGCAGTCCGCCAACCCAGTCCGCGTAGTCCGCGCGGATAGGTTTCCCAAGCCTTCCATTCACCCACTTTCACTTCACAGAATTCAACACTCCCCCTTGAAGTGAGAAGTGGTGAATAACTCCAGCAGCTCCCGTAACCTTGCACCTGGTCCTTCCGAAGAGATGTCCAAGACATAGTCCTCGCCCCGCATATCATGGACCATGAGGGAGCCCTCCAGCATCTCCCAAAAGGAGCCATGCTTCCCTCTGCCTTCTTCAGCTTCAACCTCCACTCATGCATCACAGGAGTATCACCAACTTCCTTGGACCCAGAAGCCCAAGCCTCGTTGCCTTTGAGAGAAGTCACCTCATCAGACTTGGTGTCAACCACCTCCTTGATTCTAGTGGGGTCATCACAGCCAGAAGTCCCTTGCTCGACCTGAGGGCTAACAAGGAAACACGGGACCAAGTCCGCGTGTTCCCTTCGCTATATCGAGCTGGTGGCTTACTGATCCTCTTCGATCTCCGAAGAACCTGATCATGGCTAACCACCTCCGCTGCTTTTGAACCAGCTCCGTTCCCGGGCAAACCCGGAACAATGCTCCCTTTGTTCCCTGAACAAGACGCTCCTTACTGGAACCAAGAGCACCTGGAGCAACGCTCCCCCTGCTACCTGAACCAGAAGACTCCCTCTTGAACATGAACTGCCTGGAACATCGCTCCCCTTGCTTCCTGAACAGGAAGCCTCCGCCTTTGAGCCAGAAGGTCCTGGAGCATCGCTCCCCCTTCTTCCCGACTCTGACGCCTTTGCCCCGGAGCTAGAACAACCTGGAGCACCTGGTGACTCAGGCAACTCCACTTCCTTAGCAGCAGCCTCCTTCAGCCCACCATCTGACCTGCTTAACTCTAGCTCCACAAAAGAGCTACCCCAATACGGCGTCAACTCATCAAAAACAATGTCTCTCGACACTATGAGTTTCTTCGTCGCAGGATCCATACACCTCCATCTTCTTCTCTGCTCATCATACCCTACAAAGACTAGCTTTGTCTTGAGAGCACCCGGAGAGTGTATATAGCAGGTAGATCCAAACACCCGAAGGTGCTTCACTGAGGGCTTCACTCCGAACATTAGCTCATAAGGAGTCTTCATTATGATCGGACTAAGAGGCATCCGGTTGATGACATGAGTAGCACAGGCTATTCCCTCCGCCCAAAGAGCCTTCGGAACGCCTTTACTCCGAAGCCAACACTTGCAGGTCTCCGTTAACCAACGGATCATCCGAGCTGCAACACTACCCTGTTGTGAAGTATGTCCACAAGAAAGCTCCATCCGGATCCCTTGCTTCCTGCAAAAGCGTGAGAACTCGGTTGAGGCAAACTCACCACCGAAACTTGTCCTCAACACCTTGATCCTCCGGCCAAGCTGGCCTTCGACAAGCTTCTTGAACTCCACAAACAAGCGTACCATGTTGGACTTCTTCTTCATGAAGTATACCCAAGTATACCCAGAATAGTCATCAACCAATATCAGCATGAACCTGCTGCCTCCAAGACTGGCCGTGACGGTCGGTCCCACCAGAGCACAATGGACAACCGCCAATGGTGCTATACTCCTGGATTGTGCTTTGTCGACCATGAAGCGATAGGCTCCACTTTCCTGACATTCCGCACACCCCCGACCATCGCCATAGGATGACAATCTAGGCAAGCCTCTTACGAGTCTTCTTCCGCCATTGCTTTCAGCTTGTCCATCCCTACATGCCCCAGTCTTTCATGCCAGATAGCAGCACTATCCTTGGCATCCAGCCGATCAGATCCAGAACTAGTTGAAGTCCCAACTACGTTCTTCTCCTTCCTCCCTACCTGAGCAACGTTCGCCGAGAGCAAGGTAACCTTGCACTCCTTCCGAAGATGACCTTGCTGCTTGCATTTATAGCACCGTGGTCCTTCCTTCCTCTTCCTATCACGCCTAGGAGAAACACTCTTTCTTCCTGATATGAAGTAGAGGGACCATCATCCGCAGCAACCTTCACCTTCTTCCTGAACAACCCATCAAGGGAAGTCCAAACCTCCGCAGCTGACCGACATCCACTGATGTGGTCCAAGAGCTCCGATGAGATCACCTGCTTGAGAATAGACTCCGCTTTCGCATTTGCCTCCTTCCAAGCTCTCATCGCCTCAGCATTGCCAGCAGTATCCTCTTGTCTTCCTGCTCCGCATACAACCTCCCAAAGGTCCTCGCCAAGAAGAAAGCTCTTCATACAGGACTTCCACCGTTCACAGTTCGCCTCTGTAAGAAGATCAATACCAAGACAACTTGCATCCTCCACTGCCATGGTTCTACCACTGGTTTCCTCGACAGACGAGCAACTACTTCCATTGAGCACTGCTTGACCACTCCAACAACCTGGCTCTGATACCATGTTAAAATTCAACACACCGCAGACGCCCCCTTGGATACCCTGCTGAAAACTCAACAAACCGAAGGAGAATACGCCCACTTATATGTTGAAAGTTTTCCCGGATCGTGGAGTTAGCAGAGATTATCTCAACAAAGCAGTAACAACCAGCAACACATGCAGCACAAGCTTCTTTATTGATCAAGAGCAAACTTCTTTACAAGGCGAGACATACATGGCGAGACATGCTTCACCAAAACCCAACACCGGGAGAGCAGAGACAGTTACAAAGACAAGAACAAAAAACAAGCCGCGCGGACTCAAACAATCAAGCCGCCGACCTACTGCTGTGGAGTCCGCTCAGTCCGCCAGGTCGCCAGACCGCAACCCAAGCCGCGCGGACTCACCCTTACTTCAATGCTTAGCTCTTCACCGCCGGTCTGCACGCCGCCAAACCGCACAAGCTGCGTCACCGAATGGAACAGTCCGCCTGAAGCAGGCGACTTCCTGAACTCCGAACCAAGTCGCCAAAGAGAAGACCGCCTGGTCGCTATCCGCGACCTGCTGTTTACCGCCTGTTGCTTAACCGCAGAGTCCGCACTGTCCCTGACCGCAATCAGAGCCAAGTCCTGGCTTTCCAGCGCTATCCGCACAACCTGCACAGCACAACCAGGTCAACTCTCTATCCGCGCGGACACAAAGTCCAGGCCGCAGCAACTTACGCGAGCTCAAAACTGTTCACTTACTTCGGTCCAGGTTCCCTCCTGGTTCTCCTTTTTTCCTGATGTGACATGGGTCCTATTTATAGGCACGACGATGAGTATGGTCACCGCCCTTCCCGATAGGATCACCGCCACAACCCGCAGCTAGAACAAGTGTGTCCGCACAGCCCGCGGACACACCTTCCAGTTCGCCGCCCTGTGCAGATAGCCAGTCCGCCCCAGCTTCTCCAAGGCCGGACTCCAATATCCAGCCCGCCTTGCCGCCAGAGACCAAGCCAGGACAACAGCCGGACTCCACAACAGCCGTATCCGCCATTCTGCGGACAAGGCATCAGCCCGCAAAACCCGAGCCCGCAACCGCGCCATCAAGGCACCTGCCGGACTCAGCGGACACCCGGCTTCCGTCCGCATATCCCAAGTCCATTACAACTCCAAGGCACCTCCGGACTTAGCGGACACGCCAATCCAGTCCGCTAACACAGCGAACTCCAGTCCGCTTCCCTGAGTCCATAACCTCATCACAAGGCTCAACCGGACTCAGCGGACTCCGGCTCCAGTCCGCACGCTCCTGCACAAGCAATCCTCCAGTCCGCATATCCCCAAGCTAGCACACAAGGCAACAACACTTCTACTAAGCTTGGCGGACTGAGAAACCAGCCCGCGCTCCACTGCGCGATCTCCCCGGACTGAGCCATCCTGGACTTGGTTCAATTCCCACCAAGTCCAGTCCACTGGCCGCAAGGGCCAGTCCGCACTTACTGGCGGACACTGGATCTAGCCCGCCATACCGGGCGACCTCCAGTTCCTGTCCGCGCTGACCGGCGGTCTCCACGGCTTCCACTTGCCGCTTCACTAGAGCAAGACCAAGGCATCTGCCAAACCGGTCTGCCGAGCTCCAGTTCTTCAGTCCGCGTCAAGCCGGACTCCGCGGATAATATTCCTATCCGCCCGGTTACTTCCTGGGAGTAAACCGCCTGCTGAGCATACACTGGCCTGTCAGACCGCCGCTGCTGTCCGCGCAGTCCGCGCGAACAGACCGCCCAGGCCGCCACAGAGCAAACCGCCTGCAACATCCCTGCCGACCTAGCAGTCCGCCAACCCAGTCTGCGTAGTCCGCGCGGATAGGTTTCCCAAGCCTTCCATTCACCCACTTTCACTTCACAGAATTCAACAGGTGAAAGCGGGGGTATCAGGTTTTTTCGGAGATGAACAGTGTCAGCCTTAGGAGGAAATGTTATAGGCAGCCCTTCTATTTTGAATCCAACGGTCCTTGTTTGATGGAGCTTGATCGAACGGTCTGGATTCATTCGGTGGTGTGATTGAAGATATGCATATTGTTTTATAAGATAAAGATATATATATATATATATATATATATATATATATATATATATATATATATATATATATATATATATATATATATATAATAATACCATATTAAAAAGAAATATTGAGGTCTGCAAATAACCTGAGTTCGAAATTAGGGGAAAAAATAATGGTCGTCTGATCTCTTCCACTATATCAGCAGCCGTCTGATCAAACCAACCCTCTCTCTCCACATTTTACTAGGGCTCCTAAACCTACTACTAGGTCCTAAACCTATGCGAAATTACGATTGTACCCCTATTAAGCATAAAGCTAAAACAAGATCATGCAATCAGGTCTGCCAGCCCGCCCGCACATGCATTCAGCCAGCCAAGCCACAATTCGGCTAACAAGCCCGCAAGCCTACCAGCACACCTTATTTCAAACACTAATTGCGAAAATATCAATATATACCCGAAATTTCTAATTGAACGGGCGGTGTGAGCCTAAAAAGAAGGTTTGGCGACGACAAACATACGGTGTGGGAGCACAGACAAGACTTTTTGGGGGTCAAGATTGTCTCAAAACGAATAGTGATCAACATGAAAGTTGTAGATCTCGGAGAGATGAAAAATGTTCATGTTGATCATTTTTTGATTTGGAGCAGTCTTAGCTTCCAATTTGGGCCTCGAAATCGGGGGCGTCGAGAGGCTTTACTGTAGCACTATTGTCACCCCCGATTTCGAGATCCAAATCAAAGGCCAAGACAGCTTCAAATAAAAAACTGATCAACATGAAAGTTGTTCGTGTCACCGAGATCTACAACTTTCATGTTGATCACTTTTCAATTTGGAGCTTCCTTGCCCCTTGCCCGTACGCTCGTACGCCCGCAAAATATTCTATTAGGAAAAACACTTTTTGGTGCAACATTGAGCTTTCCACTTTTGTCTTCGCAACTGTCACGACCCGTCTCAACAAGATCAGAGTGCGCTTCGGGCGGGTCGTGATGCCACAGGCATGCAGAGAAGAAACATGCCTGCTGAGGCGGAACCAGAAATTCTACAATTAGATATTTTTTTGAAAAGAGTTTTTAAGAGATATTGATGCGGAAGCCATACATAAATAGTTAAAAGTTGTTATGCATGCATTTTATTTACAAAAACTATGTCACAAGCAATACTCAAATGAATGCAATTAGGCACAATTGTGGAAAATGCATAAGTGAAATGAAGTAGTACAATGTTTCACCCTACAGGTTGTCCTCGATACAAGAGAAAATGTCTGATAATAACTAGTACATGAGTAGGAAGAAAAATCCAACAGCAAAGAAACAAAATACATAGAACCTGTTGATATATTTAAACAAATGAAACCTCTGAACAAGGCTGTATCTGAAAGAAATAGCTCAGGAACCGGGCGGCGCAGTCACGAAACCTAAGGCAAATCCAAACAAAAGGAAAGTGCCTCAGAACAAGAATATACATGAAGATTCAAATTAATCTAATTGCACAAGAGTAAGCATAGGAATCAAGAGCTTAGTGAACCAATTTTTACACGTAGCAATCTACTACCTGACAAGTAACCATGTTTAAACTAGATGCTTTAAATCTAATAGCCTACTCCGGAGTTTTAGCCTAGCTGTAATACCATAAACGGAAAACATTGAAGAGTGAAGGTGTTGTCATTTGGTGCACAAGATTCTAGTGTTTAAATTGGCGCAAGGCTTATCAACAACGGTGCTTGCAATGGTTGACTAATGGTTTCTGTTACCAGTTAGTCGGGCGCTTGACTCGACGCGTCACACCAAACCAACACTCTCCTTTCAATGTTCGTCTAGGATATTAGGCAAATTTCAAGGATTCATGAATAATTAGACGGTTCCCGGTTTATAAGAGGCTACTTCATAAACAAGGTGAAGTAAATTAAATCTCATGTTTGCAAGCGAGAGAGAGAGTCTCTACTTGCCTTAAGGTGATTTCGAAAGTGCTAGTAACAGCTAAGTGGCGCAGGCGAGGTTAAAGCTTGAGCTAAACCTGTTCGAGGTCAAAAATACATTCCAAATTAAATTAACAAGTTTCCTATGTCAGCACATGCGTTTAATAATCGCTCCACACAAAAGGATAGGGGTTTAGGAGTTTACCTCCCTCGAAGGTGAGGGGAGAAGAGTCTACCGCGAGGGATCGGGAGTTTTGGCGGCGTTGGAAGCAAGAATCGCTAATTCGGAGAGGGCTTGGAGTGATTCCACCACCTAGATCCGAAGAGCGGCACCGGAAAACAAGTAAAATATCGAGGTTAGAAGGGTACACGACAACCCCAAGAGGGATCGACGTCAATGCATCAATTAGGGAGGGATAATTATTGTAACAAAATTCACGAAGAGGGGTTTCAAAGGAATTTCTTACCCAAGGAGGCCAGATTGGGGCTCCAAAATCCACGAAGAGGGGTTTTGAGCGAAAACCCTAGGAGACCTCTCACGAAATCCACCGGCCGGGACAAGGAGGAGCTAGGGTTGTCGGAGAAGAACTCTGCCTTTGCTCTCACTGGCCGGAGGAGGAGAAGAGGAAGGGAAAAAAAAGGATGTCCGTCCTCCTTGGAAGCAGTCGGCCAAGAGGGGCTTGCTGCGGGAGTTGCCGGCCAAGGGAAGCGTCGGAGACGGCGGGGAAGCAAGAGGAAGGGGCGCCGGGCCTGGAGGAGGGATTTGCCGGCCACGGGGAGGAGTCTCGGGGCGGCAGGAGGCGCTGGCGGCGGATCCGGGGCTGTCGGGGCGCGGAGACGGGAGCGGAGTCGGGGGTCGCGGATTGCGGCTTGCGGGAACCGAGAGTTGGCTCGGGTTCGCTTTAAGGGAACGGGGGGGTAGGTTTAGGTGTTTTTAGTCTTTTTTTATATTATTATTATTTTATTATTATTATTATTATTATTATTTATTTTTAAGGGTTGTTACATTCTCCCCTACTTAGGAAGTTTCGTCCCGAAACTTGCATGAGAACTCTCTGAACGAGACTAAACAACGAAGTTTCAGATGACATATACTTCAAACAGAAGTTCGCAGATTAACGCATGAAAGCTAACTATGAAAGATGTTGAAATAACGAGGAAGTAAGACTAAGAGACGTACCAAGATCAATAGAAGAGCTGTGGATACTTGCTGCGCATATCAGATTCGAGTTCCCAGGTGTATTCCTCGGACTTGCCATACAGCCAAAGTACCTTCACCATCGGAATGGTTCTCTTGCGAAGCTTGCGTTCTTGATATTCGACGATCTTCGAAGGCTCGATCGGATAAGACAGATTGGCCTCAGGAATCACTGGAACTTCTTCAAGAACACGATTTGGATCGTGGATATATTTCCGAAGCTGGCTGACATGAAAGACATCATGAACACCGGCCAAAGAAGCTGGTAGCTCCAGACGGTAAGCAGATCCTCCAATACGTTCTGAGATGGAGTACGGTCCCACAAACCTCGGGCTGAGCTTATGATGGCGGCCGAACCGTTTCACCCCAGGAGTAGGAGAAACCTTCAGGAACACTTGATCGCCCACAGCGAACTCTAACGGACGGCGGCGCTGATTTGCATACTTTCTTTGTCTCTCAATGGCACGACTGAGCTGAAGACGAGTCTTCTTGGTGGCTTCTTCCATTTCCTGAAGTAACTCAGGGCCCAAAATCACCTTTTCGCCGACTTCCGACCAATAGAGCGGGGTCCTACAGCGACGCCCGTATAGTGCTTCGAAGGGGGCCATCTTGAGGCTCTCTTGATAGCTGTTGTTGTAGGCGAATTCAACCAAGGGTAGATGTTCATCCCAAGCTCCCTTGTAGTCCAAGATATAACAACGCAGCATATCTTCAAGAATTTGATTAACTCTCTCAGTCTGCCCATCAGTCGTCGGATGGTAAGCAGTGCTTAAGTTGAGATCAGTGCCCAAAGCTTGCTGAAATCCTTTCCAGAAGTGCGATACAAATCTCGAGTCACGATCAGAAACGATTCGCAGAGGAATACCATGGAGTCGGACAATCTCTGCAACATAGATCCGGGCCATCTTCTCAGTGGAATGACCCTCCTTATACGGAAATAAAATGAGCCACTTTAGTCAAGCGGTCCACAATAACCCAAATCGCATCGTGTCCTCTCGGAGTGCGAGGCAATCCAGTGATGAAGTCCATAGAAACATCTTCCCACTTCCATTCAGGGATAGGCAAAGGCTGCAAAAGACCACCAGGACGCTGACGCTGAGCTTTCACCTTCTGGCATGTAAGGCATCGAGAGATAAAACGAGCGATGAAATTTTTCATACCAGGCCACCAAACGATCTGCTTCAAGTCATGATACATCTTGTTATTGCCCGGATGTCCGGATGAGCGAGACTCATGCGCCTCTCTGCAAATACTATCAAGTAACTCAGGGACATCAGGAATGCAGAGTCGACCTCGGAAACGAAGAACATCATCAGAGATGGAGAAATCCGGAAGAGTCCCAAGCTCAACTTGCCGGCGAATGCGCTGAAGTGCGGGATCAGATGGCTGTAAATCCTTCACCTGCTCTACCCATAACGGATCAGAAATCCTCTCATGACCCTCGGGTGCGATGGATATGTCCATCCGGTCGAGGTCATCAATCAGGGCTGCAAGAATAGCTGACATGGGCGCACAAGCGGCAACAGAAACATGCCGACTCAACGCATCTGCCACTGAATTGGCCTTACCAGGAACATATGTGAGCTGCAAGTCATAGTCTGAAACAAACTCGAGCCAACGTCTCTGACGAAGATTGAGGTCCTTTTGAACAAAAATGTACTTCAAACTCTGATGGTCGGTGTAAAAGTGGCACCTCACACCATAGAGATAATGACGCCACAGCTTCAAGGCGAACACCACTGCAGCGAATTCCAGGTCATGGGTGGGATAGTTACGCTCATGAATTTTCAACTGCCTCGATCCAAATGCAATAACACGGTCATCCTGCATCAGAACGCAGCCCAAACCAACTCCAGAAGCATCAGTGTAGACTGAAAAGTCCAATCCATCTGACGGAAGAGCTAGCACTGGCGCGGAACATAGTCGCTGCTTCAGCTCAGAAAAGGCGCGCTCGCACTGATCCGTCCACTCAAACCTCACGTGCTTTTGAGTTAGTCTTGTCAGAGGAGCGGCAAGGGAGGAGAAACCCTTGACGAAGCGCCGGTAATAACCAGCCAACCCAAGGAAACTGCGGATCTCGGTAGGAGTAGAAGGACGCTTCCAGTCCATCACTGCGGAGACTTTGGCGGGGTCAACAGATAGCCCATCCCCAGAAATGACATGCCCCAAGAAGGCAACACGATCCAGCCAGAACTCGCACTTCGCCAGTTTGGCGTAGAGTTGATGCTGGCGTAGGGTGGATAGGACGAGTCTAAGGTGAACTGCATGATCTTCACGAGTTTTGGAGTAAACCAAAATATCATCTATGAAGACGATAACGAACTTATCAAGGAACTCACAGAATGCACGGTTCATCATATCCATGAAGCCAGATGGGGCATTAGTCAATCCAAAAGACATCACTAAGAATTCAAAATGTCCATACCGAGTTCGGAAGGCTGTCCGGGGGATATCGGATTCCTTGATCTTTAATTGATGGTAACCCGTTCTGAGATCTATCTTGGAAAACACAGAACTGCCTTTGAGCTGATCAAAGAGGTCATCTACGCGTGGGAGGGGGTACTTATTCTTGATGGTAACCTTATTCAGCTCCCGATAGTCGATACAAAGCCTCAGGGAACCATCTTTCTTTTTCACGAAGAGGACGGGGGCTCCCCAAGGAGACGAGCTGGGACGAATGTATCCACGCTCAAGCATCTCATCCAATTGCAATCTGAGCTCTTCCAACTCGCGCGGTGCCATACGGTATGGAGCTTTAGATATGGGGCGCGTTCCAGGCTCCACATCAATAGAGAATTCTACCTCACGATCGGGAGGCATTCCAGGTAGCTCGGTGGGGAACACGTCGGGAAACTCGGAGGCAACCGGGATAGATTCAAGTTGCGGTATGACAGCATCCGAATATGAAGCATACACGAAACAAGCAGAGCAACCCTGACTAAGAAGGCGAGCGGCACGCACAGCACGAATTACCTTCAGGTGGCTGCGGGTCTGAACATGAACACTGTAGTCCTCGCCGCCAAAGCTGAGATTTACCCTCTTTGCTACACAGTCCAGCTTAGCTTGATACGTGACCAACCAATTCATCCCCAAGATCACGTCAAATTCTGACATTTCCAGAACTATGAGGTCGGCGAAAACTTGCAATTCTCCAAGCAAGATAGGGCAATTGAGAATGCCGCTGGTTGAGAGGTGCAGATGACCGGGTACAGAAACCTCGAAAGGGACCTTTAGTGTCGAAGTAGGCCAACTGTGAAGGTCCACGATATGGCGAGCAATAAAAGAGTGGGATGCACCAGAATCAAATAAGATTTGCATCCACTTATTCTTGACCCTAAATCTTCCTAAAAAAAGAAAAAAACATGACGCATATCAAGATTATTCGAGACTAAGGCAGACCAGTTTATTTGCATGAAGAAAAATTAAAATTAAAATTCCACAAAACAACGTACCAGAGATGACGTCGGTCGAAGCGAGCGCCTCGCCCTGAGTGACGACGTTCAGCACCGCCTTACCCCTGTCCTGAGCTCCGGGGACAACCTGCAGTGGCTGAGCGGGAATCGGGCTTTCCCTCATAGGGCAGTCTAGCTTGAGGTGTCCAACCTGCCCGCACTTGAAACAGGCCTTCTGCCTGCGACGGCAGTCCTTCAGCTGGTGGCCCGGCTTCTTGCAGTACGCACAGACAGTGGAGGTAGAGGCAAGCGTCATCTGAGGCGGCGGAGCATGGATGTCCTTCTTTTGCTTTTTCAGGAGAGAACGACAGACTTGGGCAACATGACCCACCTTGTGACAGAAGGCGCACACCTCCTTGGGCCCGGGACCTTGCTCCTGAGATGGAGCACTCTTGCGCTTGAGGTCGGATGCTGCAGCATTGCTGGTGCCATGCTGGACTTTCTTGGCGGAACGATCCAGCTCAATGGCTTCCACTCTCAAGGCGGCTCCTACGGTCTCCGTGTAGGTGGTGGCGCCATGGGCTACCACATGCTGCTGGAAATCATGTCGGAGTCCCTTCACGAAACGGCTGATCCTTTTGGCTTCATCTGGCACGAATTCCACAGCAAGGAGCGATAGGCGGGAGAACTTCTCTCGCATACTCGGTCACTGTCCTACCAAACTGCTGAAGGGACAGGAACTTCTCAGCTAGCTTGTCCCGCTCCACAGAAGAGAGGAAGTTTTCCATAAGAGCGTCCTTGAACTTTCCCAAGTCAAGGTGGCAAGAATCGGAGAGGCTGCGGCGCTGAAGCCACCAAGTGTAAGCATCTTCGGTCAGCTGATAGGCCGCAAGGAGAACCTTTTGGGCCTCGGGAACTGCAGCATACTCAAAGTGTTTCTCCATCTGGGAGACCCATTCAGTGATCACAAAGTAATCTCGGTCGCCATTGTAGGTAGGCGGATTTAGTCTCTTGAAAGCCAGAGTGTCTGCCATCGCTACAGGGGTGGTCGGACTTGGCACGAGCGGGGCCTCCATGGTGCCAGCAGACAAGCCGGTCCCAGATCCAGGTGCAGGAGGGGTGATGGTAACAACGACTCCAGTCGTCCCTGCGCTGCCGAAACCAGAGGCTGGATCAGGAGTTTGGCGTTCCCCCTCCAGACGGGAGACACGCTCCAGAAGCTGTCTCAAAAGCTGGGCAGTTTCATCTCTAGGGGCCTCCCTCGCAGCAGGAGTAGCTTTCTTTCGCTGCGAGCGCTTAGGAGCCATCTAAAATGAGCATAAAAGAATTGAGTAAGAGAAGCAGTCAAGCTAAGCATAGTAGATCGAGATTACAGGTTCTAGCATTTTAACACCATTGGATACCTAAATCATGTAATAGTTACAGCATTTTCAGTGGACAACTCTAGGTGAAAGCCATGCAAATGCAAATGCGATGATAGAATCGCGTGCGATAAAGTTATGATTGTGAAATCCATGTGTGTACAATCATCATCTGTTGTTCTTAGCTTAACACTTGTGCAATGAGTTATGATATGCATGCAATGTAATTATGCCTACAATGCATTCCTAAAAATGTCATGAATGGAAACGCATGTCATGTTAAGTGCCCATATCACTTAACATGTCATGCGCATTATGATTCTAATGTCACGCACTTGAAAACATTAAACCGCCCATACAATTTAATATTTGCAAGCGGTGTATATCCTAGTGGAAATTCATATGCATATAAACGTTAAGTTTGCCCATACTCGCTTAACATTTGCATGCATACTACTCATGCTTATGAGTGAGTGTGTGCGTGTTTCAGCCTCGAACAACAAATAATGACAGGGTGAGTGAAATATGATGCATGTACCTATATTTACATAATAGATTTTAAAATATTTGAAAATTTCAAAATAATTCTTTTCTTTTTTTGAGCTAACCTGGCTCTGATACCAACTGTCACGACCCGTCTCAACAAGATCAGAGTGCGCTTCGGGCGGGTCGTGATGCCACAGGCATGCAGAGAAGAAACATGCCTGCTGAGGTGGAACCAGAAATTCTACAATTAGATATTTTTTTGAAAAGAGTTTTTAAGAGATATTGATGCGGAAGCCATACATAAATAGTTAAAAGTTGTTGTGCATGCATTTTATTTACAAAAACTATGTCACAAGCAATGCTCAAATGAATGCAATTAGTCACAATTGTGGAAAATGCATAAGTGAAATGAAGTAGTACAATGTTTCACCCTACAGGTTGTCCTCGATACAAGAGAAAATGTCTGATAATAACTAGTACATGAGTAGGAAGAAAAATCCAACAGCAAAGAAACAAAATACATAGAACCTGCTGATACATTTAAACAAATGAAACCTCTGAACAAGGCTGTATCTGAAAGAAATAGCTCAGGAACCGGGCGGCGCAGTCACGAAACCTAAGGCAAATCCAAACAAAAGGAAAGTGCCTCAGAACAAGAATATACATGAAGATTCAAATTAATCTAATTGCACAAGAGTAAGCATAGGAATCAAGAGCTTAGTGAACCAATTTTTACACGTAGCAATCTACTACCTGACAAGTAACCATGTTTAAACTAGATGCTTTAAATCTAATAGCCTACTCCGGAGTTTTAGCCTAGCTGTAATACCATAAACGAAAAACATTAAAGAGTGAAGGTGTTGTCATTTGGTGCACAAGATTCTAGTGTTTAAATTGGCGCAAGGCTTATCAACAACGGTGCTTGCAATGGTTGACTAATGATTTCTGTTACCAGTTAGTCGGGCGCTTGACTCGACGCGTCACACCAAACCAACACTCTCCTTTCAATGTTCGTCTAGGATATTAGGCAAACTTCAAGGATTCATGAATAATTAGACGGTTCCCGGTTTATAAGAGGCTACTTCATAAACAAGGTGAAGTAAATTAAATCTCATGTTTGCAAGCGAGAGAGAAAGTCTCTACTTGCCTTAAGGTGATTTCGAAAGTGCTAGTAACAGCTAAGTGGCGCAGGCGAGGTTAAAGCTTGAGCTAAACCTGTTCGAGGTAAAAAAAAATACATTCCAAATTAAATTAACAAGTTTCCTATGTCAGCACATGCGTTTAATAATCGCTCCACACAAAAGGAGAGGGGTTTAGGAGTTTACCTCCCTCGAAGGTGAGGGGAGAAGAGTCTACCGCGAGGGATCGGGAGTTTTGGCGGCGTTGGAAGCAAGAACCGCTAATTCGGAGAGGGCTTGGAGTGATTCCATCACCTAGATCCGAAGAGCGGCACCAGAAAACAAGTAAAATATCGAGGTTAGAAGGGTACACGACAACCCCAAGAGGGATCGACGTCAATGCATCAATTAGGGAGGGATAATTATTGTAACAAAATTCACGAATAGGGGTTTCAAAGGAATTTCTTACCCAAGGAGGCCAGATTGGGGCTCCAAAATCCACGAAGAGGGGTTTTGAGCGAAAACCCTAGGAGACCTCTCACGAAATCCACCGGCCGGGACAAGGAGGAGCTAGGGTTGTCGGAGAAGAACTCTGCCTTTGCTCTCACTGGCCGGAGGAGGAGAAGAGGAAGGGAAAAAAAAGGATGTTCGTCCTCCTTGGAAGCAGTCGGCCAAGAGGGGCTTGCTGCGGGAGTTGCCGGCCAAGGGAAGCGTCGGAGACGGCGGGGAAGCAAGAGGAAGGGGCGCCGGGCCTGGAGGAGGGATTTGCCGGCCACGGGGAGGAGTCTCGGGGCGGCAGGAGGCGCTGGCGGCGGATCCGGGGCTGTCGGGGCGCGGAGACGGGAGCGGAGTCGGGGGTCGCGGATTGCGGCTTGCGGGAACCGAGAGTTGGCTCGGGTTCGCTTTAAGGGAACGGGGGGGGGGGGGGGGGGGTAGGTTTAGGTGTTTTTAGTCTTTTTTTATATTATTATTATTATTTTATTATTATTATTATTTATTATTTTTAAGGGTTGTTACGCAACAAAGGTGATTCACTCTTATACCATGGAAAATGCGGCTGGGCCGGGCGGGCTGGGGTAGACTTCGAGCGGGTGGGCGGGCGAAGCCCGCCGTCGGCGGCAAGGTACTGTGACGCGTGGTTATTGGGCCGTAGACCCGTGCCTGTCAATCGTATATCTTTATCATTATAAAAAAAATATATAATTCATGAATTTTAAATTTATTGAAGTGATTGTAATCATTGAATTTGATTAAACATCACTCTCTTTCTTCACTTTTTATATAAATCTAGGAGGGTTGTCCTAAAGCTATATTAAAATTATGTATATACATGTCCTAAAAATATATTAGCATTATTCAATTGATGAAGCCCCCGCATAAACCATTTATAACCACTTGCCCAGCAAAAGTAAAACACGCAATTATTTTATGGCACAATTCATTAAATCAAAGCCCCAGAACTATTATAAAAACCAAAAAAACATTCGCATCCCGCAATGTGGGACTAAAGGTGAGGGAGGCCCTTAATTTTATGCAAAAGCCCACACGCAATCCCTTTTGCAAAATCACTCCCACTAGATACGCCGTGCAGACGCCAATGTAAGAACAGCCCGCCAACGCAGCTCTAAACATCTATGAGGCCAACATTTAGGTTCTGTTTGGGACAACTCTGTCGGATTGAAAATCTGCTGTCCGGATAGAGCTGTTTTAAAATAGATCTCTGGGGAGCAGTTTTGAAAAGCTGCAGAGTGTTTGGGTGTTCTGTGCAGAAGTGCGCTCGGAATCGCCGGAGGAAGGACGTCGGGGGCTCGGAATCGCCGGAGGAAGGCCGTCCGGGGCTCGGAATCGCCGGAGGAAGGCCGTCCGGCCTCTAAGCATGTTCCAACTGAAGAAACTATTAGATTTCCAAAACCTGTGAGAGAGAAAGCTATTTTGCAGGAGCAGAAGCTGTGGGGGGAGGAGATTTCTGAAAAGCTGCAAAACAGCTCCAGATTTTTGAAAAGCTCTTCACAGTGAGCTGTCTCAAACACATATAAAGCAGCTCTGGCGGCTGGAATAGAGATTTTTCAGCCTCCAGAGCTGCGCCAAACAGACCCTAAATAGACCACTTTTTTTAAAAAATCCCAGTTATGTGGGACTTTTAGAAGCCAACGAAATATACAACAAATCATCCCCCGACTTTTGATTTTTTAAATGAACACCCAGTTTTTGTTTTAATTGTTTTTATATACTACAAAAAAAATTATTAAAATAAATGAGCATTTCTATTTCCGTACTATAAAAAATTTATATTGAAATAAATGGCCGCCGCGGACCGGGTACTGTCGTGCTTGGCCGTCGCGGGCAAAGCCCGCCGTCGCGGGCCGGGTACTGTCGCGCTTGGCCTTAGCGGGCGAAGCCCGCTGTCACGCTTGGCCGTCGCGGTCCGTGTACTTTCGCGCTTGATAGTAGGGGCAGAGCCCGCCGTCGCGGGCCGGGTACTGTCGCGCTTGGCATTCGCGGGCGAAGCCCACCGTCACGCTTGACCTCGCGGACCGTGTATTGTCGTGCTTGGCCGTAGGGGCGGAGCCCCGTGTCGAGCACTCACGAAAGGAGGCGAGTCCTTAGGCTATCCGCAGCTTGGATTTCCTATAAATTGAATGGACCTTTATCACTCTCTTGAATTTCGATATCACAATGAACTTGCACTCATTGATTAAGGTTGTGTTTGACGTGTCTTATTACAGCTTATTTGCTCTAGTGATGTTGGGCAAAAATGTCATTGTCATAGAATATATGTTTAGTGTCACAAATGTTACAAAAAAGAAACTAGTTTGAGGCATAAGATTTTGGTATGACAATGTCATTTTTGTTCAATCTCACCGAAGCAAATCAGTCACGATAAGTCGTGCCAAACGCAGCCTTAGGCTCTGTTTGGGACAACTTATGATAATGAATAAAGTGTTAATTGAAAATTAATGGTTGCATATAGATTTTATAAAAGTGATGATGAATAAGCAGACGACTGTTTGGATAGTTTGTTCACAAGTGTTTATCTACAATTTCATTCATTTGTAAGGGTCCGTTCGTTTGGACGCATTTCTTCGCCAGTATGCGATTTTTTTGCCCGACGCGATTTTTTCGCCCGATCGTGATTTTTTTGTCCGGGAAATTTCTTTTTGCCCGGGTGAGATTTTTTCGTAATGGTGGTTTTTTTCGCTCAGGTGGTTTTTCTGCCAGGTAGCAGTTTTTTCCGCCCGGTGGCGGATTTTCTCTCGGGAGATTTTTTTCGCCCTGGTGCGTTTTTTTAGCCCGGGCGCGTTTTTTCGACCGGTCATAGTTTTTTTTGGCACGGGCTGTTTTTTTCGCCCCGACCCGTTTTTTTTCGCTCGAGCGCGTTTTTTTCGCACGGGCTAGTTTTTTTTTCTTCCGGGCTCATTTTTTCTCCCAGGTGTGATTTTTTTACCCAGGCGCAATTTTTTCACCCTGACACAATTTGTTGCACCAGCAAAAAATATACGACCGAGCAAAAAAAATGCGCGCGGACGAAAAAATCACTCATGTGCAAAAAATTGCACCCAGGCAAAAAAATCGCACCCGAGAGAAAAATTCGCGTCCTTGGGAAAAAAACCGTGTCATGGCGAAAAAAACGCACCCGAGCGAAACAAATGCGCATGGGCGAACAAAAATCCGCACGGGAAAAAATGCGCACGGGCAAAAAAAATGCGCACAGGTGAAAAAAACACGCCCCGGTGAAAAAATCGTGCAAGGGCGAAAAAATCGCGCCCGTGTGAAAAAATCGCGCCCGGGCAAAAAAATCGAGCCCCAGCGAAAAAATCGCGCCCGGGCGAAAAAATCGCGCCCGGGTGAAGCCCGTCGTGGGGGGGGGGGGGGGGATGGGCTTCGCCCGTCGGAGGGTGGGCGAAGCGCACCGGGGGGCGGGCGAAGCGCGCAGGGGGGTCAAGCCGGCGAAGCCCGCAGCGACGTATCGAGAACGAGTGAAACTCGTTCGAAGATGCTATATATATATATATATATATATATATATATATATATATATATATATATATATATATATATATATATATATATATATATATATATATATATATATAATACCATATTAAAAAGAAATATTGAGGTATGCAAATAACCTGAGTTCGAAATTAGGGGAAAAAATAATGGCCGTCTGATCTCTTCCACTATATCAGCAGCCGTCTGATCAAACCAACCCACTCTCTCCACATTTTACTAGGGCTCCTAAATCTACTACTAGGGTCCTAAACCTATGTGAAATTACGATTGTACCCCTATAAGGCATAAAGCTAAAAAAAGATCATGCAATCAGGTCTGCCAGCCCGCCATCACACGCATTCAGCCAGCCAAGCCGCAATTCGGCTAACAAGCACGCAAGCCTACTAGCACACCTTATTTCAAACACTAATTGCGGAAATATCAATATATAACCGAAATTTCTAATTGAACGAGCGGTGTGGGACTAAAAAGAAGGTTTGGCGATGACAAACATACGGTGCAGACGCACGGACAAGACTTTTTGGGGGTCAAGATTGTCTCAAAACGAATAGTGATCAACATGAAAGTTGTAGATATCGGCGAGACGAACAACGTTCATGTTGATCACTTTTTGATTTGGAGCAGTCTTAGCTTCCGATTTGGGCCTCAAAATCGAGGGCGACGAGAGGCTTTACTGTAGCACTCTCGCCGCCCCCGATTTCGAGGCCCAAATCGAAAGCCAAGACTGCTTAAAATAAAAAAGTGATCAACATGAAAGTTGTTCGTCTCGCCGAAATATACAACTTTCATGTTGATCACTTTTCGATTTGGAGACTCCTTGCTCCTTGCACGTACGCTCGTTCGCCCGCAGAATATTCTATAAGGAAAAAACACTCTTTGGTGCAACATTGAGCTTTCCACTTTTGTCTTCGCACCAAAGGGTGATTCACTCTTATACCATGGAAAATGCGGCTGGGCCGGGGGCCTAGGGCAGGCTTCGAGCTGGTGGGCGAGCGAAGCCCGCCGTCGGCGGCCGGGTACTGTGGCACGTGGCCATTGGGCCGTAGGCCCGTGCCTGTAGATCATGTGTGTGTGTGTATATATATATATATCTATACTTAATAAAGTTCATTCTTTCTCTCAGTCACGCAACTTTTCCCATCTTTCTCTCCGTCATGCAGCTTTTCCCATCACGCAGCTTTTCCCGACTTTCTCTCCGTCACGCAGCTTTTCCCGAAACAACCCCTGCCTCTCTATCCGCCGCGTGCCCCGTCCAATCTGTCACCGCTCTTCGGCGATATTCTCCCGAATCTTCCCCTTCGCCGCTTCCGCTTCGTCCTACTGTTTGTGTTCTCTCAGTCACGGCTGTTGGATTCCGAAAATGCGATGATGGCATCGCTTCTTCGTGCCGCTCACCGCCTCCCGCGCGCCGCTTAGCCTTCCGCGTGCCCCTTCCGCGTTGCCCTGCCGCTGATTTTGCTGGGTAAATTACCCCCAAACTTCCATTCTCCTGCTCACTCGCCGTGTTCTTTTCCTGGTCGCTTCTCCTCGCTTTGCTCCTCACGCCGTTGTCGCTGCTCTGCGTCGGCATACTCCGGCAGCCTGCTGTTCTCCTTCTTCCAAAGCTCCAGTATGACGCTCTTGCTCACGCGTATTTATTCTTCCGCCTATTCAACGGGATAATCTTGCCCTAATCTTTGTTTTTGTATTTCGTTTCCGTATAGTGCTGTGTGGGCGCCATTTAAAAGAACATTCATCCTCACGCCGCTGTCGCTACTCTGCGTCGAGTCCGTGGACATCTTTCTTTCGCTCCATGGACTCGGAAACCCGCATATCTCTACCGCCATCTCCTGCCCAAGAACGACTGCCGCCCATCGACCGCCAGCGCACTCTCTCGTCGGCATGCCACTCTCTCGCACGGAACCTCTCAAAGGTACGCCCTAACGTTTCTTTCCTCATCGCCTGGTCTCTCTACTCCCGTCGACGACGCTCACCCACCACTTCACCGTAAAACAGGAACCCTCTTCAGCGCTGGAATCCCAGCCATTTCCCGTCGACCTCCGGGATCTTCACGAGGTACTCTTCCTCTCTTACAGATCTCCATTTCCCTGACGTTGTAGATCACTGGCCCAATAATGCGTCAATCAGTTTCTTGAATTATTATAGATTCCGCCATTTCCTTTGTTTTTCGGGCTTTTCGTTGAAGTTGGCAATAATACATAGCTTGCATTTAGTGCTCTTGGAAGCTTTACCATCCCAACGCTGTAGATCGCTCTAGATTTTGCTTGACATGAGTTTCTTTTCTTCTTCTAAGTCTATGCCCAAAAGTTGTTTGACCATATGCCCAATAATGCGTCCAAGCAGTTTCTTTAATTATTATAGATTCATATGAGGTTTGTCAATAATATATACATGGTGTTTAGTGATCTTGGAAGCTTTACCCTCCCAACAGAAAAAATAATTTCAAAACTCTCAATCTCTCACAACAAAAAGGTCTAGAAACCACTAATTTGTTGATCAAACCACTAATCCGTTAGTCTCCTCTATGCTGAAGAAAATAGCTTCCAAAACAAGTTTTTTCTCCTATGTTAATTAATTCTTAATAGCTGATTCAAGCTTCAGTTTTTCAGGTTGATGCTCTTCTATCATAGATTACTGATATAAATTTATATACTGTTGTTTGTGCTGGTTAATGTATTATTCTCTACTGTAATAAATATTTTTATATTCTCGCCCGGTTTTCTCACGCATCCTGTCTCTGCACACAGAAAATTGTTTTTATCATTCAATATATCAATTGACATCATAGTATGTTGCAATTTCAATATTGTCTTTCAAAATTACTCACTTTGTGATAACAGTTATCGATATACAAAATTACTCACTTGGATGAACTCCATCTTGATCCTCCATTGCTTAACCTATTACTTTTTTATGACATTTCGATTATATGATTGTTGCAAACTAACATGTGCACTATGAATCAACTGCCCCTCACGTACATGATGAAATGAATTTTTTGTTTTGATTTGCATTTGCCAACTTTCAGAACTTGGATGAACAACATCTTCATCCTCCATTGCTTGACCTATTAATTTCTCATCACATTTCACCTATATAATTGTTGCAATCTAACATGTGTACTTTAAATCAACAACCCCTCACATACTTGATGAAATGTCACAATGTGATTAAACTTTTCGTGTTAATTTATTTGATTCATGTTTAGCGATCACTACAACAAAGAGAGGCTACAACGGTGTTTTCCAACAGCTTCTCCTCATCGCTAGAATAAACCAAGCCTCCTCGACACAACCTCCTGGACAGAGCCTCCTCACTTCGTCGTTGCTCCTCTCTTCGCGGTACCATTCTATGTTCTCAGTTTTTTGCAAATTCATTCAGAATTTTCTATTTTCAATTTTGATATCACTTTTCAATTTTCTCTCAACTTTTCATTTGGGCAATTCAGTTATTGGGCATTTTAGTTATAACTGAGCATTTAAGTTATTACCCTTGGCCATTCTCGTTAGTTATTCTAGGGATTTTGTTACTAGGCATTGTGTTACAGTTATTTCACTGATTTTTTCTATTCCTATGACTCAGATGATTTTAGCTGCTTTCAAAGTGTAATGTGTGTGACAATAATTTCAAAGGGTATTTAATTTAGCAGTGATTATAGTTTCAAAGTGTAATGTGTTTGCCGGAGAATTTCACACTCAAGCCAATAATTTCAAAGGGTAGTTTATTGAGCTATGATTATAGTTTTCTATGTGTTGTTTGAGCTCCTTCTCAAGCGTTGGCATTTTCCGCCGGCACTTGCTTCCCTCGCTGCTAGACAATTGTATTTCAATCTAAAAAATTGCAATGTCCGAAACAAAGTCTTTGTCATCCACGCCGCGTAAGAAAGCCCTCAGTTTCACGAGCAACAAACTCGAGTACACTGACGATGTCCCACCAAAGATGCGAGAAAACTACTACTTTTGCCTATTAATTGGCAACCTTCACCTTGGTACGACTACCCATGTTTTAAAGTCCGTCTTTGGATCTCTTGCGGGATTCATTCACGCCAGTGTACGGATCCAAAATCTTGATCATCAATTATATTGCTGAACTATTTTGACTGTGATAATTCAGTGATACTGTACATTTACTCATGAAGTCTGACTTGGACACAAAGGGAGAGCCAGTTGGCACGAGGGAAGTCATTTTCACTGATGAGACGACAATGGGCGAAGCCGCGATAAAAATGGACAACCACATCATTGACGGGAATAAGATTTCAGTTCGTAAGATGACACTCTTTGACGTTAAACCAGAGTTCTTTCGGGGGGCCCGTAACTACCTGAAGTTTCTGTTATTCTGCCTTTTCACAACTGTTTGTAACTATCTATTTCAAGGTTCAGTCCTCTTAGGTTTGAAGTATTTCTTTATGAATGTCAACAATGTGTAGATGTCAAACGAGCAGTCATCATATCAACGACTACAATTACATAATCATTCCGTAGCTCAATCCAGTAAGTGATTGATAGTTTGCATATCTACTTTTGTATTATCATAACAATTTGAAAAGTAAACTGTAGAATTTTTTTCGCAGCTAACTCGGTGAACAACAACACTGCGGATCACTCTGATTACAATTACTATGATGAGATTTGCAAGCCGTACGCAACCAGGTGGTCAGATGGTCCACGAACCGAGATTTTGGGGTTTAGATTACGTATCCCAGCTGTGCCACCAGGTCTGACGGCACAGGAAGAGTGGAACTACGTATTCACAATGATTAGAAGTTAACACCTATCACATAATATGCAGTACATAAAAAATACTACAAATATAACTCAATCAACAGTTGTTAAAAACTAATATAACTTTACATCTTTCATGATGCAGAATATCCCAAGACCCCTGAATAAGACATGTCATCAGACACTGCTTTTACTTCTGATAGCTTCCAACTACACTTGCACTTCTGCTTGGACGCTCCTTAATTACATGAGATCTACAAGAGGAATTGCGAGTTTAAATCTTTTGATCTCCAATCACAATGATCTTCCTCTGTTATTTACATATATTTGACATTGTCTTTAATAGTCATTTTGTGATCTGTTTTTGATATGTGCAAGCTCCTACCTTCATCTATGTGTTGTATGTTGTACTGAACATAAACTAATAATAGTATGAACATTGTCATAAGCTTCAAATGTATACCCGTGATATTTGTACAATTTATGCAAAAACAAAGCTATATAGATTCAATACAAGCATCTTTGCACGGCCTAAGACCGTCCTCGGCGCTCTCAGACAGTGAAAGCACCAAACACAGGCAAGTGCCACTCAGAGGCAGTCAAAGCCCGTGCAGAGGTGGGCGATGCCCGCCTTGATGCGGCCGAAGGCCGCCTGAGAGCATCGAGCACGGGCGTAGCCCGTACGAAGATGCTCGTATATATATAAAGTTTATGAATAGGTTCCGGTTCGGGGCTTTAAGAAGACTTCTTCCCAGCACGTGAACCGGCCCGAGCCATTGTTTATCTTCCCGCAAGATTAGGGCTAGCGACTCCTGGCCTCGATTTTGCGGCAAAAGCCCACGACGATCTCTCCCGTGTAGCGCCAGCACGAGCCCATGAAGACCTCTTCCATCCCCCACTCCGGCGGTTTCAGCCCACGTCCAAGCACCACGACCACAATCGATCCGCCATTGTCGTTCTTCCAGCATTCGCCGGGTCGTGTGCTGGTTTGCTACTTTTAAATGCTTCTGATTGAGTCTTGTAAGGCTGTCGTTGAATGTATTGAGATTGATGAATGTTGATGAATGATTTGATGTTGCTTGTGTATTTTATGTTTTGAGAGTTGTCAAATGTAGGAGTTTAGAGGTAGAAGATGATGAACAGTGAGTTGTGAAGTTCATTATTTTGATTTCGTTAATAGGTGATAACATTGTTTAGGGTTTCCGTGGACAGTTGATGTATGTATTGTTTGGTGAAGTTTGATTGGAAGTTTCTGTTAGTTGTGAATGGATAGAGCTCAAGTGCTTGCTTCTTGTACTTGGTAGATGATGAACAACAAAAATTAAATTTACTTTGCTTGGTGAAATGGTTGTGGTTGGAGATACACCGGGTGAATCTGCTGTTGTAGTTGTTCTACTTCCATGATTTAGGAGTTAACAGACACTTGTGCTTGTTGTAGCTTTCAGTTAGAGGATGAATTCTTCTGTGAATAGTAATAGGATAGTATCTTAGAGAGATTACGTGGAATCTCTTTGTGTGACAATAGTGAAATTTATCTCTTGTTTTGAGATTTCGTGAAGTCACTCTTGTGTGTGAGAGTGAGTGTATTGAGGTTGTTTAGTTTGTGTTTTCTCTACATTATTGAGTGTTTGAGATTTTGTGTAACCACTTTCATGTGAGAGTAAGTGAAATTTCTCTGTGGTGCTCGTGTGCAATAGCGGACGATCTCAGAGCGGGAGATCGAAGGTGACGAGGACATTCCTCGCTGGATCGCCATTGACTTCAAATACGGAAAGAAGTCTCATTCCGTGGGTAAATTGTTTCTTTCTCCTCCTTTATGTGTCTTTATATATTTTCTCGTAGAATAATAGATTCATTGTTGGGTTTTCGCCAAAATCTTCTTAATGAACGCTATGTCGAAAACTTCAAACACTGGACGGATAGTCTGGATTGGTGATGATTATGGGTAAACCGGAGAATACTCCTTGGATTTGATGATATGAAAGGTTATGCTTTGTTGGATGAATGTATGGATGGATGTATGGTTATGCTTATGAATGTATGGAGGCTTTGAGTAAGCTTCTGGTTGTGGTGAGAGATCAATTGGTAGTATGTCTGCGGAGCGCGGTTAAACCCAACCTGCTACACCACTAGGGTGGGTTGATCTGGTTAGATGAGGGATCAATTGGTGGAACGCTTGGGGAGCCGAGTTAAACCCGGCTTGCTGCACCACAGGGGTGGGTCGATTAAAAATAGGTGAGGGGTCGATTGGTGGTAATGCTTGGGGAGCACGATAAACCCGGCTTGCTACAATGCATGGGTGGGTCGATCTGCTCTGGTTGTTTGTAGATGTTGTGAGGTAGTACCTCTGAGTGGTATGGACAGAATGTCGTCAACCTGCGGGATTGGTGGACTAGGATGGAACCGGCCAACCAACAAGTGAAGAACCTCTGATCGGCGGTGTACGACTAGGATATCCGGTACACCAATAAGGTGCCTTGAGTGCACGGAACGTCTGGTGGATACCGGCGTTTGTGATATGGTTGTGATTGGTAGATTGATAGCTTGTGATGGCAATGCATACAGGGAAGGAACCACTTCCTCGGGTAAGGGGTAGGGTCGTTATAAGTGGTCAGCTAAAGCTGACCGTTACTTTATTTACCGTTCTTGGGTGGATGGCTAATTGCAGGTGCTGATGATTGAATTAATTTGAGCGGAATGGAGGCTTGCTGCTAAAGGCCCTTGAAGGCCATGCGAAGAAAGCGTGTTTGGATTTCATGTGTGGCCGACCTGCATGCCGATATATGAAATGTACATTTGTGTAAAGAGAAACCTGTAAGGCCTTAAGGCCATGGGTGTGTGTGTTGTCTACATTCCTGGTTTTGATATATAAATGTGGAGTTTATATATTAGTGAACATTCATTGAGCTGAGTTCATTCAACATAAAATGCTGCGCTAGAATGTTTTGAGTTAGGGTACGAGTAGATTTTGATTTCCACACGCAATTACACCGCTTGTCTGTGAAATATGGTGTGAGGCCCTGGCCGGACCCACTGTTATATTCCATATGACGAGTGGGGGCGTTACATCACCTACCTCAGGCCAAAGGCCCTACAACTCAGGATAGGAGTATATCGTTACCACTCAAAGAGAATGACTCTCCTACAGCTCAGGCACAAAGGCCCTATCTCAGATCCACAGGAGGATCCTACCACTCAGGCATAAAGGATCTATAACTCAGAGAGAATGACTCTCCTACCTCAGGAAAATATCCCTACCTGTGGCACACAGGCCCTATAACTCAAATCCAAAGGATCCTACCTCAGATCAACAAATGATCATACACTCAACCTTTATAAAACATGCCTACAACTCAGATCTAAAAGGATCCTATAGAAATGGAAAGTTGTTGATGATGATTTAGACACTAGAGAAATGATCTCTGTGTCTTCCTCCTATCCTGAGAAAACTCAGTCCAGTTTCCTTATTCACATCTCCAGAAAATAATCTTCATGAATTGCTCTGCTTGAACTGTGAAGTAACTGCAACTAGGGTTTTTCCCTTGGCTGCTCCTTCTTTCTCAGAGAAATATCTCGGTACTTGATGCTGACGGTGTTGATCACAACAGCTAATTTGATGAACATCAGATCAGTTGATTTGAACGTGTTCTTCAAAGCTCTGCAATAATGGCGAGGAAGATGACAAAGTTCTTCCTTTTCAAAAATAATCCATAAAGTTAATTTCCTCGAACTGATCTGAATCCCTTTTATTCCTGATGTTCCACGGCACCTTGAGCAGTGGAATCGACTGTTGGGGCTGGCTGCAACTTTCTTTTGCATTAACTGCAGTACTAAAGGCAATCAGAGCCTTTTGTCGTGTTCTGTAGTCTTCCCACAACATTTCAAAATATTGCTGACGTTAGCATGACTCAACGATTCTTGACTTGGCCAAATTCATAGTTCATCCCAGGCGTTGAATGCGTTGAGTGAACTGGCTTCACTCAGCACAAATAGACTTAGTAAAATAATCTTCATTGCCATGCATTGAGTGCTTTGAGCGAGTCTTCCTCACTCAACGCATTTGGACTTGGCCAAATTATTGACTTTTATAGTCTTAATTGCTTAGGCGTTGAGTGAGCCTTCCTCACTCAACACATTTGGACTTAGCCAATCTTTCTGTACTTTTCGGCATTGAGTGTGTTGAATGATCCTTCCTCACTCAACACTTCTGGACTTGGCCAATCTTTCATCTGTATGAAGGCGTTGAGTGAGCTATTCTCACTCAATGCTTTTTGCCTTTGCCTGCCTTCTTGATTAGGCGTTGAGTGAACTGGCTTCACTCAATGCTTCTATACTTAGCCAATTTCTGTCTCTTTCTTCTTAGACTATGACTGCATTAGCTTGACTCAAAGCTTCTTGGTCTAGTCATTGAGTGAAGTGGCTTCACTCAATGCTTCTGAACTTAAACGAATTTTTCTATTTGCTTCTTCAGTGGATTTGACTGATCTTTGCTCTATCAACACTTCCTTGTCTTGGCATTGAGTGAACTAGTTTCACTCAACGCTTCTAGATTTAGCCAGATTTCTTCACATTTTCTGTGGCTTTGACAGTATAAGCTTTACTCAGCGCTATTGGACGTTGAGTGAACTGGCTTCACTCAACGCTTCTAGACTTAGCCACTTTTTTGCCTAACCAATGCTAAAACTTTGACTGTCAGAGCTTTACTCGACGCCTCTTGTTATATGTCATTGAGTGAACTGTCTTCACTGAACGCCTGTGGACTTAGCCACAAATTTGCTTTGCAAACTGTTGGCTTTGGCTATCCATCCTTTACTTAGCACTTTTTGGCATCTGGCTGTTGAAGCCAGGAAAATTCTCAACCTCGGAAATAGGATCAAGAAAGCCTAAGGTTACTAATTCTACGATCTGACATCACAATTCAAATGGCTAGCGAAAAAGAGAGGAAACTATCTACAAACACACCCCAAATGCTCCAGTAGGGAGGTCTCACTACGTACCCGGAAGCTTAGAAGAAGCTTCCATTCTGCAACCAAAAGGCTGGGCGAGGTACTAGGCATGCATGGACTGGGCGAGTATCCACTTGGGGGGACCTCGACCTCTTCCAAAAGTGCCATTTCCAGTACCCCTGGGGGGCTATTTATAGAGAAATCCTGGGGGGTATAGGCGAGTATCCAGCTTCTGCCAGCGAGTTCCAAGGGATACTCGCCCATACTCGCAAGTTACTCGCCCAAGCATGCCTCTGCTCGCCACAGCTCGCCTCTGCTCACCCAAGCTTGCCTCCGCTCACCACAGCTCGCCTCCGCTCACCACAACTCGCCTCCGCTTGCCTTTGCTCGCCACAGCTCTCCTCTGCTCGCCCAAGCTCGCCACAGCTCGCCTCTGCTCGCTTCTGCTCGCCGAATGGCCTGCGAATAGCAGTCCACTGGGGTACTTCTGATCTCGATGAATTATGAGTTATACACAATCCTCGATTTTTTCGAGATCGACACGACCTTGGAAAAATAATATTGAACCCGTTTTTCGGAGAGATGACGCTATACGATGTGCTGTGTGAGGTCCTTCCTAGGAGTGGAGCTCAACTGGAAGGGGAGAGAAGGTTGATACCTCATAGGAACAAAGTTCAACTGAATTATAGAAGATGTCGACACCTCGTCGTAGAAAGCTCAATTGGAGGTACAGTGTATAGTCGACACCTAGCAGGAGCCGAGCTTAACTGGAGGTGGAGAGAAGAGGTTGACACCTCGCAGGAGTCGAGCTCAACTGGAGGTGGAGAAGAGGTCGACACCTCACAGGAGGAATCTCAACTGGAGGTGGAGATTCGACACCTCACAGGAGCCGAGCTCAACTGGAGGTACAGAGTATAGTCGACACCTAACAGGAGTCAAACTCAACTAGAGGTGGTGAAAGATATTATACCTAATCACCTAGAGGGGGGGGGGGGGGGGTAAATAGGTGACTTAAATCTTTTTCACTTTTTAGGCAGAATTCAACTTATAACACAGAATTTTATCTACTTTATCACAGCATACAATCAGCAATCACAGAATTTCATAAGCACACAGTAGACACATAGATTTATAGTGGTTCCCCAAGGTTTGGGTACATCCACTTTCCCCCTTCGCCTATCTAGCAGTGTACTAGATTCAGCCAAACTCCTCCACTATCTCAGATCCTCAGATCTTACACTCAGAACCCCAAACCAGGTTCCTACAACTCAGGCCCAAGGCCCTACAACTCAGCTTCTTCACAAAGCCTACACTCAGCCACCAAGGCCTACACTCAGCCACCACGGCCTACACTCAGAGATTCAAATCTCCTACACTCAGACACTCTAGCCCTACACTCAGCCTTTATAATTACAGGCTTACAAACTCAGATCCCTAAGGATCCTACAAGATAATTTGAATATAATAATTATAACTCAACAACTCAGAGAAAAGAGAGAAGAGTTGTGAGTTTCTTGATGAGTTCTTGGAAGAACTCGGCTGAAATCAATCTGACTTGGCTTTCTTCAAAGCTTCTTGAATGTAGAACACAATAAGATTGACCTCTTCTACAGTTGATCCTTGATCTCTGCTACTTAAGATTCAGAACAATATCTGAACCCTTCTTCTCAGCCTGGTCCAACGGCTGACTTCTTGGATGGAGCTCTCTCTTCAACTTCTTAGATCTTCACTAGATTCTTCAAGGAATAGCTAGATCTACTTTGTATATTGATCTCCTGAACTTGTGTTCAATCAAAATCTCAATCTGTTTCTGTAGATAGTATAAGCCTATTTATAGGCCTTCTTCATGGTAACCGGCTGGTCCGGTTCATAACTGTTTTCTGACAACTCTGACAGGTGCAGTAGACTGGCTGAAATGGCAGCTGTCAAGTCATCCAGTCAGTTCTTGAAAATTCTATAACTGTCTGCAAGTGTCGAGACTGTCTGTCTTTAAGTGTCGACACTTATAGACCAAGTGTCGACACAAGTTGTCTAAGTGTCGACACTAGCATACAAGGTGTCGACACAACTCCTTGTGTTGTAGATTTTATATCTCGACATTGCTTCTTCTTCATGTGTCGACACTGATATTGAGTGTCGACACAACACTTTGTTCTTCAGCACTTTGTTGAATTCTTCTAAGTGTCGACACAACACCTTTGTGTCGACACATCTTCATGTGTTGAACTTGTTTAAGTGTCGACACTTCTTCTTGGTGTCGACACATGTCTTCAGTGTTGAAACTTGCTGAGTGTCGACACAGCTCCTTGTGTCGACACATTCTTCTTCTGTTGAGACTTTTGCTGAGTGTCGACACATCTCCTTTGTGTCGACACTTGTACTTAGAATATTCTTGAACTTTGTTAAGTGTCGACACATCTCCTTATGTCGACACTTTCTTCAAGTGTTGAGTCTTCAGCTGAGTGTCGACACATTCTTTCTTGTGTCGACACTTTCTTCAAGTGTTGACTCTTCAGATGAGTGTCGACACATTCTTTCTTGTGTCGACACTTTCTTCAAGTGTTGACTCTTCTGCTGTGTGCTGACATATTGTTCTGGGTGTCGACACTTATACTTAGTCTCTGCTGACTTTTGCTGAGTGTCGACACAGCCTCCAAGTGTCGACACTTTCTGATGTAGACACAGTTCCTCAGGGTGTCGACACAACTGTTAAGTGTCGACACTGCTTCCCTGCACTTTTCTTCATTGAGTGTCGACACAGCTCCTTGTGTCGACACTTTCTGTCTGGTGTCGACTCTGCATCCCTGGTGTCGACACAATGACTCCAAGTGTCGACACTGCTTGTCTGGGTGTCGACACAAGTCTTCTTAAGTGTTGACACTTTCCCTCTGGGTGTCGACACATGGACTTAGAAACGTTTTCTTCTTTCCTGTAAATACTTAACCTGCACAAGTAAACTCAAAATACATCAAATACATTTTGATGTATATCATTAAGTAGGGTGAGGCTTCTTCAAATCAGGTACATTTGAACCAATGTACCCAACAATCTCCCCCTATTTGGAGAAGTCATAACCCTTAGTCAATGATATACACCATACAGAATAAAATCATAACATGATGTAGAACAGGATTCTATAACAGGAAAACACATAACATATATTAATCAAACATGTATACATAGACATTTTCTCAGAACAATTATGAAATAAATTTATCACACAGCATATTGTTCTAACAGCTTTGTCATATTCATATTTCAAAAGTTTACAGAATGTCTAACATCAAAAGATTACATAGTAAACTTAAGAAAATTTCTATGCTATTTTTGATCAGCATCTTTGATCACTATCCCTTTTCCAGACTGTATTTTGGCTTGCACAGAAGCTTCAGCATCTTCAGTTTCAGCATGCTTTTTTTCTTTCTGCTCCTTCTTCTTTAGCTCTTCAGCTTTGATCTTTTGCCTCTCAAAATAATGATAAGGCTTGGGAAAGTACTTGCTAGGCTCCTGAGCAGTAGGAGGTAGCTTTCCCATCTTGGCCTTTCTTCTATATTGGACTATGGCTTCTTGCCTTGTCTCATGCTTTCTCCATTCCAATTCAGAAAACCATTTATTTCTGTCTTGAATGTTATCTTTTGCAGCTTTCCATGCAGTTAAGATAATGTTTCTTGAAGTGGGGCTCCACTGCTCAAAGTCAGGTCTTTGTTCAGCTTGTTCCCTGAACCTCTTTTTAGACAGTCTGGCTTCTTCTTCTTTCTGCAGAGCTTCTTGCATAGCCTCAGATATTGGCTGAACCACCTTTTCTATGATAACATTTTTCTTATCCTCAGGTGGGTTATACATTGTCTGGATATCAGCATGAATCATCTCAAAATCTGGAGGAGGGTAGATTACTTGAGCCACTTCAGGTTGCTCCCCTCCTAGATATGCAGGATTAATTCCAGATTCTGCTACATTATCATCATCACATAAAGGAGGATAACCAAGAGTTGCTCTGATAGAATTAGATATCCACTTGGAATGATCAGAGATGGCTTTGACTAACACCCTCTCCCCCTTTATGACTTCTCTAACCATGTGATCCCTCAGATCATCCTTTTGAAATCTGATTTGGGCATCCAAATAATTGACTCCATCTTTAAAATAAGGTTTCAAACTTTGGAGTTTGTTAGTTATGATCTTCTGAGAGTCTTGTATGACAGTCTTAACAGCAGTTATTTCTCCTTGGAATGCTTTGTCAAATTCTGCTTTAGCAGTAGCAGTAGAAGTAGTCAGTCCAGCAGCTATGTTCTGCATCTTAGTGATAATGGCATTGTGAGATTCTGTCAAATTATCATTCATCCTGATTTGATTTTCCAGTACATAACCTTGCTTTACTTCAAGTTCATCTACTTGAGCTTTTATCTTTTCTTGATGTGTAGCCAAGTACACCACTGCATTCCCTCCCTTGTGGAAGCAGTCAGTCATCTCCTTCTTATTCTGATTCATTTCAAATCTTATGGACTTTATGTCATGTGCTAGATCAAATTGAAGAGACTTCTGTCCTTCATCTACATACTTTTCCAGTGCCTGTCTCTGCTCATCAAGCTTGATTTGCATAGCAACCAGCAGAGAACTGTAATCTACTGATGGAGTTAGCTGTAGGGCTGGCTGTGGTGCTATGGTTTGCAATGCCTTCTTATAATTTTGGCTTCTTCTTTTGAAGACTTGAAACTTCTTTTTCTTAGCTCTTGCTGCCTCCTCATCTTCAGAAGCTGAGGTGCTTGCAATATCTACCCTCTCCTTAGGGCTTTGAGGTAACTCCTTCTGCACTTCTGGTGCCTTCTCAGGTTCTTGCCTTGCAGATTCTTCCAGAATTTGCACTTGCTCCCCCTCAACTAGAGCATTCTCCTCCACAGCAGCAGTACATTCCTTCTCAAGGTCTTCTTGATCCAGATTAAGAAATAAATCTTCCATTGTAAATTCTTGTGGAGAATGGGCTGGAGAAACTCTTGGCTTATCTACCACTGGATCAGATACTACTTGAACTGTGATAGATGTGTCCTCCATGACTACATCTGGGACTTGGCTGTAGAAACCGAACAGAGAACAAACCGAAATGGTTTTAACTGAAATTTTATTATCCGAAAAAGGTATCTATTACAAAGGTATGGCCTCCCTTATATAGAATGGAGGAGAGATGAGAGAATACAAATAAGAGATGTGTGACTAAAAATTTACAGGACTAAGCGGACTATACAAAACAAACCGCACAAGCCGCGCGGTTAGACAGCAGGGCTAACCGCACGGCTACCACCAGAGAGGAAGAGAGACTGCCAGGGTAGACTGCCAGACCGCCCGGTCTCCAAGCCGGCTGAGACAAACCGCCAGACCGCGCGGTCTTCAACCCGCCAAGACAAACCGCCAGACCGCCCGGTCACCAACTTCAACACTCCCCCTCAAGCTGGAGCATATATATCGATCATGCCCAACTTGTCGCAGATGTGGAAAAAGGAAGCGGACACCGGCTTGGTGAAGACATCTGCCAACTCGTTGTCGGAAGTGACAAATAGAGTGCAAATATGTTTCTTCAATATTTCTTCCCGAATAAAATGACAGTCGACTTCTATGTGTTTTGTTCTCTCATGAAAGACCGGATTTTTGGAAATGTGTATCGCAGCCTTATTGTCACAGAACATAGGAAGAGGATAGTTGTAAACCTCTCCTAAGTCAAGCATGAGAGCCCGCAACCACTTCAACTCACATGTAGTCGATGTCATGCTGCGATATTCCGCCTCTGCACTAGACCTAGAAACGACAGACTGTTTCTTGCTCTTCCAACTCACAAGATTGCCTCCAACAAATGTGCAGAAACCTGAAGTCGATTTGCGGTCCCCTTTGTCATCCGCATAGCTTGAATCAGAGTAAGCTTCAATCCTTAGGTGACCATTCTTCTGAAATAGGAGTCCTTTCCCTGGAGCAGCTTTAATATACTCTAATATCCTCAGAGCAGATTGTAGATGATACTCCATCGGAGCTTGCATGAACTGGCTCACCTTGCCAACAGCATAAGAGATGTCGGGTCTGGTTACCGTGAGATATATGAGCTTGCCCACCAGACGCCGGTATCTCGTAAGATCAGAGAGAAGAGGTAAGTCATCTGTCCAAGTTTTGTCTTCTCCAGTAGCCATAGGACAACGTGCAGGTTTAGCACCAGTGAGTCCTGCCTCCTTTAAAAGATCAAGAGCATACTTCCGTTGTGAAAGGACCATGGAGTTGGGCTTTCTAGAGATTTCAATCCCCAGAAAGTATTTCGGGGAGCCCATATCCTTTGTGACCAGATGTTGACGAAGGTGTTTCTTGGTCATCAATACCCCATCCTGGTCATCGTCAGTAAGAAGAATGTCATCAACATAAATCGCAAGAACAACAAGACCAGAGGCGGTTTTCCGAACAAACAAGGAGTGATCTGCTAAGCTTCTTGTAAAACCAATGGCCGCAACAATGCCACTGAACTTGTCAAACCAGGCACGAGGACTCTACTTGAGGCCATAGATAGCCTTCTTTAGCCGGCATAGCCGTGTCTCCCCCTGAGCAACATACCCAGGAGGTTGCTCCATGTAAACATCTTCCTGCAGATCACCATAGAGGAAGGCATTCTTAACATCTAGCTGCGAGATGGGCCAATCCCTGTTGACAGCCACAGAGAGAAGAACCCGAATAGTGCTGAGTCGAGCCACGGGAGAGAAAGTGTCAAAGTAATCAATCCCATAAGTTTGGGTAAAACCCTTGGCAACCAGGCGAGCCTTATAACGATCCACACTGCCATCCGGGAGAAACTTCACCACGAAGACCCAGCGACAACCAACAACATCTGTGCCGAAAGGAGGAGGAACAAGGGTCCAGGTACCACGTTCAGTGAGAGTAGCAATCTCCTCATCCATGGCAACTTTCCATTGAGGAATAGTAAGGGCCTCCTGGTAGGAACGAGAGGTGGCAGTGGCCGAGATAGCCAGTGCAAAAGCTCTGCGAGCATGAGTAAGACGATCGTAGGAAACAACTGCAGCAAGCGGGTGTTGGGTATAGGCCCGAACCCCTTTGCGAAGAGCAATCGGGAGATCCAGGTCAGCAGGTGCCTCAGTATTCGGAGTATCCGTGGTGGAGAGAGCTGGCCCGGGAGTAGAGAGAGATGGCAACGGAGTGGAGGGAGAAAGCGGAGTAGAGGGTGGAGATGATGAGGATGGGGAAGACGGTGGAGTGGGTGGAGAGGGCGGAACATCAGTGGGAGCAGAGGGAATGGATGGGTTGGTATGAGAAGCAGGATCAGGAGGAGTAGAAGAGGAAGCGGGAGAGAAGTAAGATGCATTGGCAAAGAAGGTGACATCCGCAGAGACAAATTGCTTGCGGGTAACAGGGTCAAAGCAACAATATCCTTTCTGAGTGGGAGAGTAGCCCAGAAAGACACATTTGGTGGCACGTGGTGAGAGTTTATCACGGGTGGCAGCGGGAGAGTGCACAAAAGCGGTGCACCCAAAGATGTGCAGAGGAAGAGGAAAGGGATCCTTGTCCGGATAAAGAATGGAGAAGGGGGTAGCACCGTGGAGAACTGTGGAGGGAAGACGATTGATGAGATAGCAGGAGAGGAGGACAGCATAGCCCCAATAGGAGCGAGGAACATCCATTTGAGTCATCATAGTGCGAGCGACATCAAGGAGGTGACGGTTTTTGCGTTCCGCCACCCCATTTTGTTGTGAGGTGTAGACACAGCTTGTTTGACGAATAACACCATGGCGAATACAAAAGGAGGAGAATTCGTGGCTAAGATACTCCTTAGCATTGTCAGAACGAAGGAGTTTAATAGACGTATCAAACTGAGTCTTAACCATAGAATAAAAGGAGCTCCAAACAGAGAACAGCTCGGAGCAATCTTTGAGAAGATATACCCACGTACATCGAGAGAAATCATTAATGAAGGTGACAAAATAGGAACTACCCCGACTGATGGTGAGGTTAGGAGCGGGACCCCATATGTCAGAGTGAACGAGGTCGAATGGACGGGAAGAGCCCCGACTTTGCGTTGGTGGGAAGGATGAGCGGTGATGTTTGCCAAGTTGACATGCATCACAGTTTAGAGGAGGATGATGAGAAGGGAGGTGCGGTAGGAGCTGTCGTAGAATTCGGGGAGGAGCATATCCAAGGCGAAGATGCCATTGGAGAAGATCTGTAGAGGAGGAGGAGAAGGCGGATAGAGCAGAAATGTTGTCAAGGAAGTAGAGGCCACCACTCTCAGTCCCGGTAGCAATCGTCCGTTGGGAGTCCGGATCCTGAAAAGCACAAGAGGTAGAGGTGAATATGACAGAACACCGTAGTTGCTTGCATAAAGAAGTAACCGATAATAAATTGCACGGAAACGTGGGCACATAGAGGGTATCAGCCAGACAGAGAGATGGAGTGACTTGAACTATGCCCGTCCCATGGACCGGGGAGGGAGATCCATCAGCAACAATGACCGGGGGCAATTGAGCATGTGTGTCAAGAAGAGAGAAACATTGAGGATTGCCTGTCATATGATTTGTTGCACCAGAGTCGATTAGTCATCTTCCGCGAGTAACAACATGAGCACTACCAGAAGAGGTGACCACGGAGGCGGACATGCTGGAGTAGGGGAAAGCCATGGAAGCAACAGAGGAGCAAACCGCGACGATAAGAACAAGCCGCGAGAAGAGAAAAGAACACCAAGCCGGGCGAACAAAAAACAGGTCGTGCGGCTAGTAAGGCCGCTACCAAGAAGCAGAGCAAAGCAGAGGGAAAGAAGTCGCGCGGCCTGAAAAAGTCGGGCGAACAGAGGAGAACAAGTCGACGACAAAAGATGAGGCCGGGGCGACTAGCAAGCAGGAGCGGGTAGAAGACAACAAGAAGAGAGCGCGGCGAATAGAGGAGATCGCGAAAACGGTTCGCGAAAAAGAAGGGGCAAGCCGCGCGGACAGGTCGCGCGGACAAACGGAGAATCAAGCGGCTAGAAAGCAGTCAAAGGTACAACGGGGAAGAGGTTGCGCGGACTGAGAAGGCCGATCGAACAGAAGAGAAGAGGAGGCAAGAAGCAGCGACTACAACAAGTCGCAGACCGGGCGAACAGAAACAGGCCGCAACGACTAGGAAGTCGGAGAGGCAAGAAGGAACCAGGAGTGCGGCGACAATGAGACAGGTCGCGGCGACGAATAGCAGCAGGAGAAGAGAACCAAGGAGAAGCAAGCCGTGCGAACAGGGCGGCGGACAGAAGAGAGGGCAAGCCGCAAGACAGGTCGCGGAGAGCGAAAAACAAGCCGCGAGAATCAGAGAGCACACACAATCAGGAGGAAACGACCGTGTCCTCTGATACCATGTAGAAACCGAACAGAGAACAAACCGAAATGGTTTTAACTGAAATTTTATTATCCGAAAAAGGTATCTATTACAAAGGTATGGCCTCCCTTATATAGAATGGAGGAGAGATGAGAGAATACAAATAAGAGATGTGGGACTAAAAATTTACAGGACTAAGCGGACTATACAAAATAAACCGCACAAGCCGCGCGGTTAGACAGCAGGGCTAACCGCACGGCTACCACCAGAGAGGAAGAGAGACTGCCAGGGTAGACCGCCAGACCGCCCGGTCTCCAAGCCGGCTGAGACAAACCGCCAGACCGCGCGGTCTTCAACCCGCCAAGACAAACCGCCAGACCGCCCGGTCACCAACTTCAACATTGGCTATCCAGCTGAGTTTGCTGATTAACATTACTTAAAGGATCAGATAAAACAATATCCTCTATAAGGAAATCTAAAGCATTAAGCTCAGTGATTACCTCAAGAATGATGTGTGTTGCTTGTTCACTTCCCAGTGTAGTTGGCTCTTCTACAACTAGTGGCTCCCCCTGGACTGAATCCTGGTGTAAGGGACTAGCTGGTGGTAACTCCCCCTGTCTCACTGCAGTATCTTGTTGAGCTGGAGATTTCACAGCATTTCCTTCTACATTCTCTTCTGGAGTAAAGACAACATGCTCTTCACTACCAGAGCTGCTAGAGGAAACCTGAGCCACTGGGGCAGTTTTCTTCTTCTTCTTCTGGGATGTTACTTTCTCAGAAGTTATTTTTTCAGGGGTTGGCATCTCCTTAGACAAAACCCTGTCCCATCTGGAGAATATCCTCATGTCCATTTTTCTCATATGATTGATTTTACTGCCAGCAGCTTGACCCATAACCTCTGGTATGCTACCGGCTAGGTATAAACTTAGTATTCTTCCCAAATTGGGCTTTTTCAGACTCTTCTTGATCTTTTCAAAGACTACTATAGACCAATCTGTGTTTACTGTGAAGATTATCCTTGTCATAAGGTTGAACATATGGGCAGATACCCTGTCATGCCCTCCAGGCTTACTTAAGATTACCTTGCCAACAATTTCAGAAAGAAATTTCCCCTGGCTGTTCATGTCTTTCCTATTGAAAACAGATCCAATTTTCATCTTTGAATCTAGACCACACCATGTCAATGCTTCTCGGGTCCTGGAAGCAGTAACTTCTTCTTCTTCCTTAGTTATTGGTAACTGTAGTACTTTCCTCAAACTTTTTGGAGAGACCTTCACTTTTTCTCCATGGACCCTGCACTTGATCTTGAATACAGATTCGTCTACTTTGGTTCCATTCAGAAACTATAGAACTTCCTTCTTCCAGATCTTAGTCGGCTCAGAAACAAGAAATTCTAACCCTGAGTCTGCAACTAGGGTTACTACAGTCTTGATCTCTGGGTCTGCATCACCAAACGCGTCGCGCACCAGTTCATAGCCTTCATTGACGTTCTCCTTGAGCTTTGACGCCATTAGGGTTTGAAGAATTTGAACTGTGAGAAGAGAGGTGTTGACACACAAGTTTGGTCTCGAAACTTTTGAAAGCGTGTCGACAGACAAAGGCAAAATCCTATTTATACCTTTCTAGGTTTGAAGATGAAAAGGCGGGTTAACTAACATAAGTTGTGTCGACACTGTGTGAAAGTGTCGACACTGACTTATAATGTCTCGACACAGTGTGTCGACACAAGTTTAGTCGACAGATAATATGTGTCGACACTTGTTTATGTGTTGACACCACTCAACTCGACATTCAGTCGAGACTTTACTTAGATAATTCTGAGTAAACACTAAGTGTCGGCACCACTTTGGATGTGTCGACACCTACTTGTCATGTGTCGACACTAATTTTCTGAAGTGTCGACACCAACTTCCTAGATGTGTCGACACCTTTTCCCTGAAGTGTCGACACCACTTTTCTGTGTCGACACAGATATCTCTGTGTGTCGACACCTTTTGACTTAGCCAATACTATAAACTTATTCTAAGTTTATCATACATAGTTGAATTTTAAACCTATTGAAATTAGTTTCTTCTAAGGGCTTAGTATACATATCAGCTAGTTGATTATCTGTTCTAACATATTCCAGTAAAATATCTTCTTTCTCTACATGTTCCCTAAGAAAATGATATTTTATTTCAATATGTTTAGTTCTACTATGGGAAACAGGATTATTTGCAATTGATATAGCACTAGTAGAATCACAAAACAGTGGTGTTCTACTTACCTGAAATCCATAGTCCTCAAGCTGATGTTGTATCCATAGAAGTTGAGCACAGCAACTTCCAGCAGCCATATATTCTGATTCTGCAGTGGAGATAGCCACACTTGTTTGCTTTTTGCTACTCCATGAAATCAGTCTTCCACCTAGGAATTGACAGGTTCCAGTTGTGCTTTTTCTATCTTCTTTGCATCCTGTAAAGTCTGCATCTGAATAACCTGTTAGTTCAAAATCCCCATTCATAGGGTACCAGAGGCCTAGATAAGGAGTGCCCTTAAGATATCTCAGTATCCTTTTGACAGCTGTCAAATGAGACTCTTTAGGGCATGCTTGATACCTTGCACAGACACATGTAGCATACATGATATCTGGTCTACTTGCAGTCAAATATAATAGGGAGCCAACTATCCTTCTATACAAAGTCTCATCTACAGGTTTCCCTGCATCATCTTTGCTAAGAGACATACTTGACCCCATAGGAGTCTTCATGGTACTGGATGAATCCATATCATACTTCCTTATGAGTTCTAGGGTGAACTTAGACTGGCATATGGATAAACCATTCTCAGTCTGTCTAACTTGGAGACCCAAGAAGAACTTAAGTTCCCCCATACTACTCATCTCAAATTGTCCTTGCATTATTTTTGCAAACTTTTTGCAAAGACTACTTTCAGCAAACCCAAATATTATGTCATCTACATATATTTGGACTAGTATTACTTTGCCTCTAGATTCCCTAAGGAATAGAGTCTTGTCTATTTTCCCCCTTGTGAACTTATTCTCAATGAGGAAACTAGACAGAGTTTCATACCAAGCCCTAGGGACTTGCTTTAACCCATATAAAGCTTTCCTAAGTCTATAGACATGATTAGGTTGAGTTGAATCAACAAAACCTGATGGCTGTTCCACATAGACTTCCTCTTTAAGATTACCATTTAGAAAGGCTGACTTTACATCCATTTGGTAAACTTTAAATCCTTGAAAGGTTGCATAGGCCAGGAACATCCTTATGGCTTCCAGTCTGGCTACTGGAGCAAAAGTTTGATCAAAGTCAATACCTTCCTCCTGCCTATATCCTTTAGCAACCAATCTTGCTTTGTTCTTAATGATGACTCCATGTTCATCCATCTTGTTCCTATAGATCCACTTGGTTCCAATTATATTGTGGTCTTTAGGTTTAGGAACAAGCTCCCAGACTTTACACCTCTTGAACTGATTCAGCTCTTCTTGCATTGCCTCAATCCAATGAGGGTCTAGGATGGCTTCTTCAAACTTCTTTGGTTCAACTTGGGATAGAAAACTGGAGAAGAGCACTGCATTCAGATTTCTGCTCCTTGTTTGTACCCCTTGTCTTGGATCACCAATGATTTGATCTGCTGGATGATCTCTAAGATGCCTATTGGCTGGAGGCATCCTGACTTCAGGTTGAACTTCTTCAGTTTCTTCATCTTGCTGCACTCCTTGAACTTCTTCTGCATTAGGTACATGTAGTACTCCCCCTGGACAGTAGCCACTATCTTCTACTTGCTGCCTTGCAGTAGGTTCTTCTTCTATAGTGAGCTTGTCCATCTTCTTTGTTATACCTATGGAGCTGCATACACTACTAGACAACTCATTGTTAATAAGTCTAGTTTCATCAAATACTACATGTACAGACTCTTCTACAACTTGTGTAGACAAGTTGTAGACTCTATAATCCTTACTGTTGTTGCTGTACCCAACAAAAATTCCCTCTTGGGACTTGGCAGCAAACTTAGTCAAGTAAGACTTTCCATTGTTAAGTATAAAACACTTACAACCAAAGATCCTGAAGTAGGATAGGTTTGGTTTCCTGCCTTTCACAACCTCATAGGGGGTCTTGTTGAGGCTTTTAGTAATGGTAGCTCTATTAATAACATGGCATGCAGTATTAACTGCTTCAGCCCAGAAATATTCTGGTAGTGATGTATCACTTAATAGGATCCTACCAGCCTCAATCAAGGTTCTATTCTTTCTCTCAGCAATGCCATTTTGCTGAGGTGTTCTTGGTGAAGAAAACTCTTGAAATATCCCAAATTCTTCACATAGTTTTGCCATACTATCAGACTGAAATTCAATACCATGATCACTTCTTATTTTGACCACTGTACTGTCTAGTTCATTCTGAATTTGTTTGACAAAGCTATAGAAGACACTAGGTGTTTCAGATTTCTGTCTAAGGAAGAACACCCAGGAAAACCTTGAGTAGTCATCTACAACTACAAAGGTATAGACCTTCCTACCTAGGCTGTGAACTGGCATTGGACCAAAGAGATCCATATGCAAGAGGTATAAACACCTCACATCATCTTTGTTTTCAATGCTTCTAAAGGTGGATTTAGTCTGCTTGCCCTTTTGACAAGCTGAGCAAATACCATCTTTAATACACTTAACTTGAGGACCATTCCTCACTAACTCTTTGCTAAAGAGTTGGTCAATTGTCTTGTAATTTAGATGGGCTAGCCTCTTGTGCCATTTGACACAATGAGAGACTTTCTCATCAGCTACAAGACACACTGGAGAACCATTGTTCTCAACCATAATGTCTAGGCAATAGACATTTCTTTTCCTATAACCTGTCAAAATGATCTCTTGATCATTTGACTTCCTGATATGACAACCATCTTTCACAAATGAGATGTCATATCCTACATCACTCAATTGACTTATACTAATAAGGTTATGTTTCAAACCTTTAACATAGGCCACTTGAGTAATAGTTATATGGGAGATAGAAATGTTACCAAATCCCTTGATGATTCCTTTTTCAGAACCACCAAAGGTGACTTTTGGACCATCTTTGATTGGAGTGAAGTCCTTTTGCAATCCCCTTGTTGCAGTCATATGTCTGGAACATCCACTGTCCAAGTACCATATTGGGGTATGGCCACTTGGACTCACCTGCAAAACAGATTAGTGAACCTTAGAACCCAAAGAATTCTTGGGTCCTTGGTACTGGTTAGTTTGCTTCCTAACAAAGCTACCTGTAAGTTTTCCAACAGGCAGTTTGCTACTCACTTTGGCACTAGCATTGTGCCAACAGTCCATTGCAAAGTGGCCTACCTTGCCACAGCACCAACACTCAAACTTATTGTACCTTTGCTTAGGTACAGTCTTAGCTGTTTTATCTACAGCTGGCTTGTTGAGAGTTGGGGCTTTGCCCTTGGACTTGGACTTGACAGTCCTTGCAGGTTTAGTAAATCCCAGTCCAGCTTTACCTTTATGATGAACATATTCATCAATTAAAGGTAGAACTGACTTAGGTTTAAAAAACCTAGCAACTAGATCTCTCTCCTTCTGAATACTAATCTCCAGACTCTTGATTTGATCATTCTTATATGTTATAGTCCCCATCTGAATCACAGTTATGTGCTTCAGTCTGGCTATCTCATTTAGCTTTTGATCAAACATCTTCTCATAATCAGTTGCAGCCATTTTGAGACTTGCAATCTCCTTAGCTTGACTCTTGGCCAAGGATTTGCATTTCTTAAATGCTTGCAACAGAACTTTATATTCATCTATCAATTGATGAATATCCTCTTCAGACTCAGATGCACTCTCATCATTTGATGATGATGAATCTGTTTCTGAACTTGCACAAGAAATTGAACTTAAAGAACAATGTTGTACGTTACTAGGTCCTGGCTGCTCCAGGATTTTGTCACTTTCTGTCAATGCCATTAGCCCTTGGCACTAACTGTCCTCTTGTTCATATATAGAGTTCATGATCTGGATGAACTCTTCTTCTTCTTCCTCAGCAAACAGTCCTATATATGCCTCAGCATCTGACTCAGTTTCTGATGAAGAAATGTCTGACAGGCTCTTATCCTTTTTGGCAACAAAAGACTTTTCCTTCTTGCCATTGAATGGAGTCTTTTTCTTATCATTTGACTCCTTCCTTTTCTCTGGACAGTCTACAACAACATGTCCTTGTCTATTACAGCAATAGCATACAATTTTTGAAAGAGTTGCTTTGCTAGACTTAGTCTTTTTCTTGTCTTTCTTTGAAGACTTCTTATTCTGATAATAGTCTTCTTTACCCTGTGAAGTAGATGGCCTTGTCCTCCACTGTTTCTTCTTTAAGAACTTCTGAAAATTTTTTGTGAAGGCAGCAAAGTCCTCATCACTTTCACTGCTTTCAGACTTTCTGCTTGCTGATTCATCTGACTCAGTTTCAGCTACTTTTGCTAGTAGAGTTGGTGACTTACTTCTGTACTTTCTGGGGGCTTCTGTTTTAAAGGCCACTGTCCTTTCTTTATGTTCACTTCTTGTAGATTTCTCCTCTTCTTTCCTCACCATCAACTGCATTTCATAGGACAGCAGTTTGCCAAACAGTGTTGGTGGAGGAATTTCAGCTAACTTTGTCATTTCCCTAATGACACAGATCTTGGTGTCCCAATCTTTTGTAAGGGGCCTTAAGAACTTATCATTAAGCTCATAGTTACTGAACTCTCTGCTCTCTGCCATAGGACATAAGCTCATTCACAATCCTATAGAACTTTTATAGCATTCAGTTATGCTATCAGATCTACCTTGCCTAAAGCTTTCATATTCTTGGTTTAGCAAAGATTTTCTGTCTTGCCTCACTTCTTCAGAACCCTCCATGTACACAATAAGAGTATCCCACATTTCCTTGGATGTCTTGCAGTGTATCAGATTCTGAAAGGTAGCATCATCTATAGCACTTACTATGATGTTCTGAGCCCTTTTGTCCATTGTGGCTAGAACAATCTCATCCTTTGTCATTTCAAAGAAATCCTTAGGTGTTCTCTGATTTGCATCTAAGACTGAAACCTTCATGGGCACATATGACCCTTCTTTCACTGTGATATAAATCCTAGGGTCTGAGGCTTCCATAAACAGTCTCACCCTTTCCTTCCAGATACCAAAGATCTCTTTTCTACATATGGGTAGCTTCATGGATCCCAATTCCTTATGATTCTCAGTGGAACCCATGGTTCTTGACTTTCTTGATTCTGTAATTTAATTAGACTGAATCTGCCAACAGGATCTACTCAGACAGTTATGTCCTTTTTTTTGAGTAACCTCCCTCTGATACCACTTGAAAGATATTGTACCTAATCACCTAGAGGGGGGGGGGGTGAATAGGTGACTTAAATCTTTTTCACTTTTTAGGCAGAATTCAACTTATAACACAGAATTTAATCTACTTTATCACAGCATACAATCAGCAATCACAGAATTTCACAAGTACACAGTAGACACACAGATTTATAGTGGTTCCCCAAGGTTTGGGTACATCCACTTTCCCCCTTCGCCTATCTAGCAGTGTACTAGATTCGGCCAAACTCCTCCACTATCTCAGATCCTCAGATCTTACACTCAGAACCCCAAACCAGGTTCCTACAACTCAGGCCCAAGGCCCTACAACTCAGCTTCTTCACAAAGCCTACACTCAGCCACCAAGGCCTACACTCAGCCACCAAGGCCTACACTCAGAGATTCAAATCTCCTACACTCAGGCACTCTAGCCCTACACTCAGCCTTTATAATTACAGGCTTACAAACTCAGATCCCTATGGATCCTACAAGATAATTTGAATACAATAATTGTAACTCAACAACTCAGAGAAAAGAGAGAAGAGTTGTGAGTTTCTTGATGAGTTCTTGGAAGAACTCAGCTGAAATCAATCTGACTTGGCTTTCTTCAAAGCTTCTTGAATGTAGAACACAATAAGATTGACCTCTTCTGCAGTTGATCCTTGATCTCTGCTACTTAAGATTCAGAACAATATCTGAACCCTTCTTCTCAGCCTGGTTCCAACGGCTGACTTCTTGGATGGAGCTCTCTCTCTCCAACTTCTTAGATCTTCACTAGATTCTTCAAGGAATAGCTAGATCTACTTTGTATATTGATCTCTTGAACTTGTGTTCAATCAAAATCTCAATCTGTTTCTGTAGATAGTATAAGCCTATTTATAAGCCTTCTTCATGGTAACCGGCTGGTCCGGTTCATAACTGATTTCTGACAACTCTGACAGGTGCAGTAGACCGGCTGGAATGGCAGCTGTCAAGTCATCCAGTCAGTTCTTGAAAATTCTGTAACTGTCTGCAAGTGTCGAGACTGTCTGTCTTTAAGTGTCGACACTTATAGACCAAGTGTCGACACAAGTTGTCTAAGTGTCGACACTAGCCTACAAGGTGTCGACACAACTCCTTGTGTTGTAGATTTTATATCTCGACACTGCTTCTTCTTCATGTGTCGACACTGATATTGAGTGTCGACACAACACTTTGTTCTTTAGCACTTTGTTGAATTCTTCTAAGTGTCGACACAACACCTTTGTGTCGACACATCTTCATGTGTTGAACTTGTTTAAGTGTCGACACTTCTTCTTGGTGTCGATATATGTCTTCAGTGTTGAAACTTGCTGAGTGTCGACACAGCTCCTTGTGTCGACACATTCTTCTTCTGTTGAGACGTTTGCTGAGTGTCGACACATCTCCTTTGTGTCGGCACTTGTACTTAGAATATTCTTGAACTTTGCTAAGTGTCGACACAGCTCCTTGTGTCGACACTTTCTTCAAGTGTTGAGTCTTCAGCTGAGTGTCGACACATTCTTTCTTATGTCGACACTTTCTTCAAGTGTTGACTCTTCAGCTGAGTGTCGACACATTTTTTCTTGTGTCGACACTTTCTTCAAGTGTTGACTCTTCTACTGTGTGTCGACACATTGTTCTGGGTGTCGACACTTATACTTAGTCTCTACTGACTTTTGCTGAGTGTCGACACAGCCTCCAAGTGTCGACACTTTCTGATGTAGACACAGTTCCTCAGGGTGTCGACACAACTGTTAAGTGTCGACACTGCTTCACTGCACTTTTCTTCATTGAGTATCGACACAGCTCCTTGTGTCGACACTTTCTGTCTGGTGTCGACTCTGCATCCCTGGTGTCGACACAATGACTCCAAGTGTCGACACTGCTTGCCTGGGTGTCGACACAAGTTTTCTTAAGTGTCGACACTTTCCCTCTGGGTGTCGACACATGGACTTAGAAATTTTTTCTTCTTTCCTGTAAATACTTAACTTGCACAAGTAAACTCAAAATACATCAAATACATTTTGATGGATATCATTGAGTAGGGTGGGGATTCTTCAAATCAGGTATATTTGAACCAATGTACCCAACAGGTGGAGAGTATAGTCGACACCTAGCAGGAGCCGAGCTCAACTGAATGTGGAGAGAAGATGTCGACACCTCGCAGGAGCCTCGCTCAAATGGAGGTGGAGAGAAGAGGTCAACACCTCGCATGATCCACACTCAACTGGAGGTGAAGAGTCGACACCTCACAGGAGCCGAGCTCAATTGGGAGTGGAAAAGAGATCGACACCTTGCAGGATCCGAGCTTAACTGGAGGTGGAGAGTATAGTCAACACCTAGTAGGAGCCGAGCTCACCTGAAGGTGGAGAGTACAGTCAACACCTAGTAGGAGCCGAGCTCAACTGGAGGTGGAGAGTACAGTCGACACCTAGCAGGAGCTGAGCTCACCTGGAGGTGGAGAGTACAGTCGACACTTAGCAGGAGCCGAGCTCAACTGGAGGTGGAGAGTACAGTCGACACCTAGCAGGAGCCGAGCTCAACTGGAGGTGGAGAGTACAGTCGACACCTAGCAGGAGCCGAGCTCAACTGGAGGTGGAGAGTATAGTCGACACTTAGCAGGAGCCAAACTTAACTGGAGGTGGTGAGTATAGTCGACACCTAGTAGGAGCCAAGCTCAACTGGAGGTGGAGAGAAGAGGTCGATACCTCGCACGAGCCGAGCTCGACTGGTGGTGGGAAGTAGTCGACACCCAGCAGGAGCCAAACTCAACTGTGGGTGGGAATTAGTGGACACCCAGCAGGATACAAGCTCAACTGGGGGTGGGAATCAGTCGACTCGGGGAAGCCAGTAGTCGGTCTGTAGGAGAGGAGCTCGTACATAGTTCGCGGACTACGACATCACTCCGGTGAGGAACTTGGTCTCACTTGAGGAGGTCGTTGGCCAATATGAAGGAGAGAAGCTCGTGCAGGGACTTGGACTTACGATGACACTGCCACTCGAGGACTTTAAACATTGTTGGAGTCGACAACTCTCAGGAGCCTTGCTCAACTAGAGTGGTGTATGTCGACTCGGGGAGACAAGTAGTCAGTCTGCATGAGAGGAGCTCGTACAGAGTTCACAGACTACGACATCACTCCAACAAGGAACTTGGTCTCACTCGAGGAGGTCGTTGTCCAATATGCATGAGAGGATCTCGTACAGGGACTTGGACTTACGATGACACTGCCATTCGAGGACTTTAAACATTGTTGGAGTCGACAGCTCTTAGGAGCCTTGATCAACTAGAGTGGTGTAAGTCGACTCGTGGAGGCAAGTAGTCGGTCTGCAGGAGAGGAGCTCGTACAGAGTTCGCGGACTACGACATCAGTCAAACGAGGAACTTGGTCTCACTCGAGAAGGTCGTTGGCCAATATGTAGGAGAAGAGCTCATGCAGGGACTTGGACTTACGATGACACCGCCACTCGAGGACTTTAAACATTATTGGAGTAGTTTGTCATGCTGCTTAAGAGATTGGCAACGAGTCAAATGCATCAATATCCTTGAGGGCGAAGAAATTATAAAGAGAAAGATGATCCTACCACCGTCGAGTTGGGAGGTTGGCGTCCAGACCTGTTCCTGATAGTTCCTCCAGTCGGAGGAGAGATGCAATCGGGGGTAGCTAGGCCGACATGCAAGGGGGGAGCTGATCTCGGCCGTCAATGCAGGGGCTCGGTCTTATAAGGATGCTTACATCGTGAGGCATCGTCCCATCATCCGCCCTGGGCTATATAGGAGCAACAGGTTGAAGGCTCGTTTCCCAACCCAACCGTGGAGATCGTTTTCAGCTCTGCCACCTAGTTACGAAAACCAGAGTACAAGTGAAGGGAAATGGCTCTCGGGGGGGGGGGGGGGGGGGTCCTACGACAACTTCATTCCTTCCGTGAACTTGTATCTTTCGGCGCCTAGTTGCCCAGCTGCTTCTAAAAGTATGGTGGGTTATCCCATCTTGTCAATAATAGAGACGCATCCTGTCTTACAGGACAAACATTCGCTACGAGCGGGTCTTTTAGTCTTCTCAAAGACCGATGACGCCTTTGTACAAGGCATCACTTTGCGAGGTCAGTCCTTTATCGAGTTTAGGAGGTTAGAGTACAGACCTGTTCCTGATAGTTCATCCAGTCAGAGGTGAAATGAAATCGGGGGTAGCTAGGCCGACATGCAAGGGGGGAGCTGATATCGGACGTCAATGTAGGGGCTCAGTCTTATAAGGATGCTTAAATCCTGAGGCATCGTCCCATCCTCCGCCCTAGGCTATATAGGAGAAACAGGTCGAGCGTTGGTTTCCTAAATCGATTGTGGAGTTGAACTTCACTGATCCTAGCTAAATTGAGATGAATCAACACAAAGAAGACAACTTGCATTAACCCGTGACTCCGGGGGTGAGGAAATGTATAAACAACTTAGAAACAATATTACAGGTAAGCAATATATGTTACCGCTAGGGGTAGAACCTTTTGAGGTCATCCCCGCTCCAGATATTTGAGGAGATGAAATGAATAACATTGCGTCCTGGTTGCTGAAGTGATAGCCTCACGCGTATAAACTCACAGAATTCGAACACCATAGTTGCTGCAGTAGTGATCGCGCGAGTATGGACTCACGGAATTAAAGGAGAGCGCCATAGCTATTAAAGAGATGACCTCGCGAGTATGGAACTCGCGGAATTGAAGAGAGCACCCAGTAAGCATGAAGAGCATCATGAGTAGGAGCTCATAATATACTAGCTTGAAGATGACATAAGTAAGCCGTCTCATGGAATGTAGGTTGTCGGAGGAGATCATCGCAAGTAGGAGCTCGCAGAGCACCTCATATGTTTTTTCCCTGGTGGTGAACACGTCGTGATTCGCCCTATTTGTAAGTAATACAAAAATTATTCACGAGCTTTACGAACGCACCCGTAAGTATGAACATGTATGAAAAACACCACTATTGAAAAGGAGATGGATTAGGCGGAGGGTAAGTTTCACTTCTGACATTAAAGCCCCTATGCAGAATTTTCCACTCCCAACTCGCCCAGATTCCGAGCTATCCTGGCCTTGCGAGTTAGCCACCTGCGAACTCGCCTATGGGCGAGTAACAAAGATACTTGCCCCTTCGACTCGCCTTTGAGCGAGTAATAAAGATACTCACCTATTCACCTGCAGAACTCTCCTATGGGCGAGCAACAAAGATACTCGCCTCTTTGAAGTTGCCAATCCCACCTATACTCGCCTACGGGCGAGTAACAAGGAAGATCGCCAACCTGCGAACAGGATACATGCGAGTTGATTTGGAGCTCTCTGTATGAAACTCAACAGAGTATATTGCCATTCGCAACTCGCCTGCATGAACTCGCTTGCATATACTTACTAACCGAATTCATCATCCGGAACTCGCCTAAGGAGGTCGCGATCTGGAACTTGCTTATGAGCGAGTAATAGGTAAGCTCGCCCCATGAAGCCGTCGAGCTTGAAAGTCGTCATCGTGAAGTCGCCTATGGGCGAGTAACCAGGAAACTCACCCACTTTGCCGAGAACTTGTCCACCTTGTCGAGAACTCGCCCACCTTGCCGAGAACTCGCCCACCTTGCCGAGAACTCGTGAGTTCCTGCCTTTGGTCTCCAGCTCGCCATCTTTAGCTATGAAGTCTTCTCGCAAAAATTTCTTTCTCGGCTACTATCCACGCTCACCACACTAAGTGTTGAAGCCAGGAAAATTATCAACCTCGAATTCGGACCAATGCCACCTAAGGTTACCCGCTCAGAGGTAAGATCAGACGACTAGGATGAGTAGGATGAAGAACGAAGGCAAACAGGACCCCAGATGTTATGGCAGGAAGGTCCCACCATGTACCCGGATACTCGAAAGGAGCAGCCCTTCTCAACCAAAAGTGACCGAACTAGGTACAAAGGAGACTAGCTGATGACTAAGTCGCAAGGTCGCGACCTGGCCTCTAAGGAAAAGGAATCCAAAAGCTCAGCTAGTATCTTGAAAGGAGAGCTCGCGAGTGTCCTGCAGAGGATTTTCCATGCCTCACCTCGTACCACTGGGGTCCTATTTATCGGGAAATCCAAGGAGGGGGGGGGGTCATATTTATACCCCACCCCCTGGCGACTAGGCTACTTTTAGGGGAACTCGCACGGGCTGGGCGAGTATCTCGCCTTGTCGCCTACCCGACGAGTATTCAAGGGGAGCTCGCCATACTCGCCCAGGCCTTCTGTAGTCTTGTGCGCTGACTTTGACTTCTGTCTTGACTTGTTGACCTTGACTTCTGCTGACCTGTCTGTGGTAGGACTCATCCTCAACGAATACAGGTTGTACACTGGCATTGAGTGAGCTGACTTCACTCAATGCCTGTGGACTTAGATAATTTTCAGTCCTTCTAACGTCCTTCTTTGTCATCTGACATTGAGTGAACTAGCTTCACTCAACGTTTGTGGACTTATACAGATTTCTGACTTTCCAGCTTTCTTCCTTGTGTCCACCTGTCATTGTCACTTGGAATACCTGTCCAATCAATATGACAAGGACCAACCTGTATGCATGAACTTGAACATACATCAAATACAACTACATGTATACCATTGGCTTTTTTGAGTTGTACAAATCTGGGACATCGTGAGCAATGGACCCAACAATCTTCCTCTATTTGAAGAAGTCAAAACCCTCAAACAAAATTCTTTGTCAATGATATACACCAACATATGCAGCAGATAAAATAATATATTAGAAATATTCTAACAAGTATAAGTTATAGGTTACCACATTTTCATTGCCTGCAAGGTGATCATCACTTCCTGCTCCCCATGTTTTGCTGTCTGGCCTTGATCATTTTCTTGATAATTTCCTTCTCCCCCCTTTTGACTTTTGTAGAATAATCAGGGTGGTGTTGGCCTTCTCTATGTTCCTGATCATCTTTCTCTGGTTATCTTCTCCCCCTTTTTGATTTCAGATAATCAAATGTTGTAGTTTATTGCTCCTTCTCTATTGGAAGCTGAATCTGTCCCTGTAAGTGCTGGACTTGCTCCCCCTCAACTGGAGCATCTTCTATGATCTTTTCTGATATACACTTTAGTCTATTCCAGTCTTGATAGCACTTGAACCAGTTGAAAATCTTGATACCTTTGAAAGTATTTTAAACCTGCAAGAAGTAGTACAACCTGCAACAAAAACAATATAAGGAGCAACTGAAGCTATAACAAGTTCAACATACCCAACTCAAACTTGAAGGTGTTGAACTTTGCTTTATCTAGTGGCTTAGTGAAGATGTCAGCCACTTGCTTGTCTGTAGGGACAAACACAAGACTGATATCTTCACATTCCATATGCCTCTATGAGAGTCTTATTTTTCCTCCCAACAATCCCATTTTGCTGGGGTGTTCTTGGAGAAAAACTTTTTTTTGATGAATCCCTTTCTCTTCACAGAACCTTTTCATGCTATCAGTTTGAAATTCGGTCCCATGGTCACTTCTAATTTTTACCATAGTACTGTCCAATTCATTCTGAATTTGCTTGACAAATGTCTTGAATACATCAATGGTTTCAGACTTTTTCTTAAGAAAGAAAACCCAAGCTAATCTGGAAAAGTCATCAACAATCATAAGGGTGTAGACTTTCCTACCTAGACTATGAACAGGAATAGGACCAAACTAGTACATATGCAAGAGGTATAAACACCTCACAGAGTCTTTGGTCTCAATGCTCTTGAAGGAAGTCTTGGTTGGCTTGCCCTTTTGGCATGCAGAGCAGATACCCTCCTTAGTGCATTTCATCTTAGAACCATTTCTAACTAGCTCTTTACTAAAGAGCTTACTAGTGGTCTTATAATTCAAATGAGCTAGTCTCTTGTGCCATTGGACACAATACGCGACTTTCTCATTTGCAACTAGACATATAAGAGAGTTTATATCTAAACATAGAAAATTCAAGCAATAGACATTCCCACTCCTAGTGCCTGTCAAGATGACCTCTTAGTCACTTGACATCTTAATACGACATTAATCCTTGTGGAAAGTAATGACATAGCCTAAATCACATAGCTAGCTTATGCTTATCCGGTTATGTTGCAACCCCTCCAAATAAGCTACTTTTGTGATAGTGACTATGTCATTAGTGATCTTACCATAACCTTTAGTGACTCTTCTGTCAGAACCACCAAATATCACTTTGGGTGTATTCTTCACTGGAGTGTACTCCTTCAGATTAGTCCTTGTTCCAATCATGTGCCTGGAACAATCACTGTCCAAGTACCATATAGGGGTATGGGCACTTGGACTAACCTGCAGCACATAATTTATTTTACCTTAGGACCCCAATATCTATTGGGTCCTAGGTGTATGTTAGTTTGAAAATAGACTTGTCTACCAACAGCTTTTTTGACTGGTAGATTAACAGTTGCTCTGACCACTCTAGGATTATGTCAGCAATTTATGACATAATGACCCACTTTGCCATAGCACCAACACTCATGAATGTTGTACCTTCTTTTATGAGCTAGTTTAGTAATTATGCTGACAGCAGCTCTCTGTCTAGAAGGAAGAGCAGCTGTCTTTTTCAGGTTCCATTCAGCAAGAATCTGACTGAAAGTCAGTATTTTAGTAGAATTATTTATCTTGATCTAAATGCCATCAATAGCAATCTTCTTTGCAGAAGACAGGCTCTTGATAGCATTAGAAATAGCCAAATATGGCTTACTGATAGACTGACCCTTGGTCTAGGTCTTTGCTGGATGAACCTGAGAATTGTCCACAATCATATTCTTGAGAGTGGGGGCTGGAGCACAAAAAACAAATGATTCATGATGGGTCATTTGAATTTCTTCATGGGCAGCCTTAAAGGAACTCATTCTCATTCCTTTTCTCCTTCCATTGGAAGGTACACTTGTATTCTTCTAGAAAGAATCCTCATTCTTCCAGTGACTATACATACTATCCTGGTCATACATGTTGGATGGGAGTATTACCTTTTTAAAGGTAATGGGTTGTTGAATTGGAGCTTTTCCCTTTCCTTTGAGAGGGGCAGCTCTTGTGTTTCCCTTAAAACCTAAGCCACTTTTGTTTTTCTAAGAGGAAAAGGATTCAATTATGGGCAACACAGAATTGAGCTTAGAATAACTAGTCACGGTCCTTTTCTCCCTCTGGAGTTTCTCTTCAAGGTCTCTAATGAGGCTATTTGTGTATCTGATGGTGCCAATCTGAGTGATTGTAATGGATTTCAGTTGGCTAACTTCCCTTATTTTTTGATCCAACAAAGATGTTGAATCTGACTGTTGGGAAGCAGCTAGCTTTAGGGAGATAATCTTCGCAGCTTGTCTCTTAGCCAGCTGATTGCTTCTTTTAAGAATTCCACCATAGTTGTCAATCAATTGATTACATCTACCTCAGATTCAGAGTCATCTTCATCACTGGATGAAGGTGCTTTTGAATTGGGACTAGTCTCATATTCTGACTTAGATGATGTGCTGGATAGAGAGTGTACCTTAGCTGGACCAGGCTGATCCTGGCAGGATTCTTCATCTGACATTTCATCAGCCCATAATAGCTGATAGCATCTTCATCCTCATCCTCCTCCTCTGTGTCACTGTCTGAATATGACAGAGGGGCCATGATGCCTATCCTTGCTGGAGGATAATCTTCATCTTCATCTGCCACAGCAGCAACTAGCCTAATATAAGCTTATTCTTCTTTAGATCCTGATGATGATGAGTCAGTCCAGCTCTTTTATTTCTTTGCAATGAAGGTCTTTTCCTTTTTGCCCTTATGGTGGACCTTCTCACCAGCTTCCTTTTTCTTGACTGGGTAGTCAGCAATCACATGCTCAGGTTTGCTGCAGCAATAACAAACAACTTTAGTAGAAACATATTTACTGGGTGTTGGGTATTGTATCCACAGTAACCCAGATTTGATGAAGTCGCCCCTGAACTAAGATGAATTAAGTTGTATTTGATGTTTTGTTTGAGTTATGTGTTTGCATGATTATATTGCCAAGTGTAGACTAATGTCAGTCTATAATGGGTCACCAAACACAGGACCATACAATGTAATCCCTCATTGTGTGATCCATGGTGTTGACTCATGTGTAGCCTCTCTATTGGGATACACTTCATTTTCAAGCACTAGGACTGATTGGAGAAAGACTTATTACTGAATTCACTAACGAAGAGAAAATTCTGTTGAAGAAAATTTTCTAAGTATTTGACTCGAGTAGTCACTTTCATACTCGAGTGAAATACTTAGTCAATACTCGAGTAAGACTATCTGTACTCGGGTAAAGGAATTAGCAAAGACTTATTGCTGAATTCACTAAAGAAGAGAAAACTATGATGAAAAAAATTTTCTAAGTATTTGAGTCGAGTAGTCACTTTCATACTCGAGTGAAATACTTAGTCAATACTCGAGTAAGACTATTTGTACTCGAGTAAAGGAATTAGCTCTCGAGTAGCCAAATTATAGCTCTCGAGTAGCTAAGTCAACTACTCGAGTAGATCCTCTCTCATTCTCGAGGTAATAGAATTTCTTCTCCAGAAAGTTTTCTAAGTAAATTACTCTAGTAGTCATATAAGTACTCGAGTAGTTTAGTATTTTGCCTCGAGTTACAGAAGACTGGATTTCGTGTAATTTTACCTCACTCGAGTAGTCAAGGTCATGTACTCGAGTAGTCTATCTACTATTCGAGTAGCCCAGGTTTAATACTCGAGTAACAAGATTTTCATCCCTCAAAATTTTTCTAAGTCCATTACTCGAGTAGCTATATCTACATACTCGAGTAACCCATATTTTTCTTTCAGAAAATATTCTAAGTCCTTGACTCGAGTAGTTCCTCTATCTCTCGAGTAGTTAAACTCTATTCTCTTGAGTAGTATTTCTTGTACTCGAGTAGTTAAACTCCACATCTCGAGTAACTATATTAGCACTCGAGTAAGACCTTGTGTACTCGAGTAGTTGCTCATCATTTCTGGATTTTCTCTAAGTCATCCACTCGAGTAGTCCTCTTCTATTCACACAAGTAATCTTATCAAGTACTCGAGTAGGTAAAATTTCACTCGAGTAATTCAGTCTGATTTTTCAGAAAAATCGCTAAGTCTAGATTTGACAGAAATTTCAATGAGCCTTGACGTGATTGGTCTACGTGGACGTCATTAAGACTAATTATGACTGTTAGGGAAGATCTTATATAAAGTCTTGTCAAATCCGAGAAACCCTAATAAGTGCTGTCAAGATTATTCTAAGTATTTTTCGGAATCTCATTCTCTCTCTCTAAAAACGAAAGCCGTCGCCGCCGACCTTCATCGCGTATATTCGGCTAGGGATTTTGATCCAAAAAATTCAGATCAAGAAGATTCACAGATCCAGATTGTCTTTTAATTCTTCATCATCTATCTGATCGTGTGAAGCCAAGAAATTTCAGATCTAGTTATTGCCGAGATTCTTCTTCAACTTCTCTGATAAAGTCGCAAAGATCAAAGAAGAAGATTCAGGCCGACTATTTTCATATCTGAGAAAGATTTACTGTTTTTATTTTCATATACTTTCAATTTCATTCTTGTAGGAGAATTCTCTCCGAGTGTAGGAGCTTTTGTCTTCGAGTTGTAGGAAGTTTTATATTCCGAGTGTAGATCCGTTTTGTGGATCGAGATTGTAGGAACTTTGTTCCGAGACGTAGGATTGGTTTTCAATCCAAGATAGTGGAGTAACCGAGTCTAGTTCTTTGCTAGATCGATGATGGAAAGTGGATGTACCCAAGGTTGGGGAACCAGTATAAATCTTTTGTCGTCTGTGATTGCTTGGTTGATAATTGTGTGCATAGATCTTTAAATTTTTATTCCGCAAAAAGTCGCACAACTCACCTATTCACCCCCCTCTAGGTGATTTAGGTAGACAACTGAACACTTTCACTGGGTTTGATTCATACCTGTCTCCTTTAGAGTGCTTCTTCTTTGCCCTGTAGTAGTCCTTCTTGTCATGAGAGGAGGAGGAAGGTCTGCTCTTCCACTGCTTCCTCTTCATCAGCTTCTGAAACTACCTTGAGAAGGCAGCAAAGTCTTCATCAGACATGTTGTTGTCTGATGTACTGGGCTCTGAGCTATCTGAATCAGCGGTCTCCTTAGAGGAGAGACAATCCTCTCCTTTTCTTCTTGGAGCTTTCAGCTCTGAAGGCCACAAACTTCTCTTTGGCTTGGGATTTGCTGATGGTCTCCTCCTCCTTCCTGGCAGTCAACTGCATTTCATATGATAGTAGCTTCCCAAACAGAGTATGAGGTGGAGTATCATCCAGGTTTGCCACTTCTCTGATGGAACAAATTTTAGTGTCTCAGTCTCTAGTTAGAGATCTTAGAAACTTGTCATTTAGCTCATAATTATCGAAAACCATCATATAGGTCCTCATCTCATTTACAATCCTGAAAAATTTCTCATAGCACTATGTTATGATATCCTTCTTGCCCTGTCTGAAGGCCTCATACTCCTGGTTGAGTAGGGATTTTCTGTCATCCCTGGCCTCCTCAATTTCTTCCATGTAGACAACCAAAGTGTACCACATTTCTTTGACAGTTCTATAGTGAACAAGATTTTGAAAGGTAGAATCATCAATAGCACTAACTATGATGTTCTGAGCTCTTTTGTCCATGGTGGTAAGTATGACCTCATGCTTGGTCATTTCAGAATAATTCTTAGGTGTCCTGTCATTTGCATTCAGGACAGAAATCTTCATCGGGATGTAGGGTCCCTCTTGAACTGTTATGAAGATTCTTGGGTCATAAGCCTCCATAAACAATCTGACCCTCTGCTTCCAGATTCCAAAATTTTCCTTCCTGTAGATTGGAAGCTTCATGGAACCCAGCTCCATATGGTTCTCTCCTAAACCCATAATTATAACCTTTTAGCTACCATTGGAGATCTACTCAGACTGTTAAGTCCTTCTTTCATGAGCAACCTCTCTCTGATTTCACCTGAAAGTCTTTAATTTCAAGGATAGCTAAACACCTAGAGGGGAGGTGAATAGGTTTTTCAGTCTTTTTAATTCTTTTTCTGTTTTAGGTATGTAGTGATTTAGTTACTTTTGCTTTCAAGACAATCACACACACAATGCAAGAATTTTATATTGGTTCCCTAGATTATGGATACGCCCACTATCCCTCCTACCTTTCTAACAATATGTTAGATAAGTCACTTCTACAAACTCGACTCCTAAGAGCTTACAACACAAATCCTGCAGGATCTCTCAGTCTCCTCCAAGACCTGCGGATCGGGCACAAAACCATACAACTCAGTGATCAACAGATCACCTACCTCAGGCCAAAGACCCTACAACTCAGGCTAGGAGGATATCCCTACCACTCAGAGATAATGACTCTCCTACAACTCAGGCATAAAGGCCCTACCTTAGATATATAGGAGGATCCTAACACTCAAGCACAAGGCCCTATAACTCAGAGAGAATGACTCTCCTACCTCAGGAAAATAACCCTACCTCAGGCACACAGGCCCTACAACTCAGATCCAAAGGATCTTACTTCAGATCAACAAATGATCCTACACTCAGCCTTTATAAACATGCCTACAAATCAGATCCAAAAGGATCCTACAGAAATGGAAAGTTGATGATGATTTAGACACCAGAGAAATGATCTCTGTGTCTTCCTCCTTCTGTCCTGAGAAAACTCAGTCCAGTTTCCTTCTTCACATCTCCAAAAAATGATCTTCAGGAATTGTTCTGCTTAAACTGTGAAGTAATTGAAGCTAGGGTTTTTCCCTTAGCTGCTCCTTCTTTCTCAGAGAATTATCTCTGTACTTGTTATTGACGGGGTTAATCACAACAACTAACTTGATGAACTTTCAGATCAGTTTATTTGAACTTATTTTTCAAAGCTCTGCAACAATGGAGACGAAGAAGACGAAGTTCTTGCTTTTCAAAAATAATCCAGAAAGTTAATTTCCTTGAACTGATTTGAATCCCTTTTATTCCCGATGTCCAATAGCTCTGTGAGTAGTGGAATCGACTATTAGGGCTGGCTGCAACTTGCTTTTGCATTAATTGCAATATTAAAGGCAATCAGTGTCTTTTGTTGTGTTCTGTAGTATTCCTGTAACATTTCGAAATATTGATGACGTTAGCATGACTCAGTGATTCTGGACTTAGCCAAATTCATAGTTCATCACAGACATTGAGTGCGTTGAGTGAACTGGCTTCACTCGGCACAAAAATACTTAGTCAAATAATCTACACTGTCAGGCGTTGAGTGCGTTGAGTGAGCCTTCCTCACTCAATGCATTTGGACTTGGCCAAATTCTTGACTTTTATAGTCTTAACTACTTAGGCATTGAGTGAGCCTTTCTCACTCAACGCATTTGGACTTGGCCAATCTTTCTGTACTTTTAGGCGTTGAGTGCGTTGAGTGAGCCTTTCTCACTCAACACTTCTGGACTTGGCCAATCATTCATCTATATGAAGGCGTTGGGTGAGTTGTCCTCACTCAATGCTTTTTGCCTTTGCCTACCTTTTTGATTAGGCGTTGAGTGAACTGGCTTCACTCAACGCTTCTGTACTTAGCTAATTTCTGTCTCTTTCTTCTTAGACTATAACTGCATTAACTTGACTCAAAGCTTCTTGGTCTGGTCGTTGAGTGAACTGGCTTTACTCAACGCTTCTGGACTTAGACGAATTTTTTTGCCTGCTTCTTCAGTGGCTTTGACTGATCTTTGCTCTGTCAATGCTTCCTTCTCTTGGTGATGAGTGAATTGGCTTCACTTAACGCTTCTGGAGTTAGCCAGATTTCTTCACAGTTTCTTTGGCTTTGACAGTATAAGCTTTACTTAGCGCTACTGGGCGTTGAGTGAACTGGCTTCAATCAACGCTTCTGGACTTAGCCACTTTTCTGCCTTATCAATGCTGAAACTTTGACTGTCAGAGCCTTAGTTGATGCCTTTTGTTATATGACGTTGAGTGAACTGCCTTCACTCAACGCCTGTGTACTTAGCCGTAAATCTGCTTTGCACACTGTTGGGCTTTGACTGTCAATCCTTTACTAGGTGGTTTTTGGGATCTGGCGTTGAATGAACTGGCTTCACTCAATGCCCGTGGACTTAAATAATTTTCAGTCCTTCCAACATCCTTCCTTGACATCTGGCATTGAGTGAACTGGCTTCACTCAATGCTTGTGGACTTAGACAGATTTCTATCTTTCCAGCTTTCTTCTTTGTGTCCACCTATCATTGTAACTTGGAATACTTGTCCAATCAATGTGACAAGGACCAACTTGCATGCATGAACTTGAACATACATCAAATGCAACTATGTGTATACCATTAACTTGTTTAAAAACAACAAATCTGGGACATTGTGAGCAATGAACCCAACAATAGATGATGCTTATAATATTCCAAATAAAATGAAATTACTGAATATCATTCAAAACTACTACATTTTTAATAAATTTGATATTAAATTTTGGTTTTGGTAAATCCGAATGCATCCCAATAGCATTCCTTGGATAGCATTCACATGCCCACTTAGCCATTTCGAATGGTTGTCATTTGGACTTAAAAATGCCCCAGTATTTTTCAATGAAAAATGGATGATATTTTCAGTAAATATCAAACATTCATTAACGTATGCATAAATGTCATATTAGTACATTCACATACTAATTAAGAACGCATTAACCATCTAAAATTATCCCTCTCAGAATTTATAAGACAATGGTTAATTATTATTACAAAGAAAGCCCAAATTTTTTTTTTAAAAATTAATTCTTAGGTATCGAAATAGGACAAGGAAAGATTAAGCTCCAAGAATACATTAGCAAAAAGGTACTAGAATTTCTTTCAATCAAATCTACTAAACAACTTCAACAGTTCTTTGGCCTTGTCAATTATGCACGACCATTTATTAAGGACTTAGAAAAATTAGCAGAATCATCATACAATAAAATTAAAGGAACTCAAAAAGAATTTAAGTTTTAAGATATGAAAAAAAAATAAAAGAAAAAAGAAAAAGTAAAAAAAAAAACATTATCACAATTAAGATTACCACTAGACATACAATACTTAAATATAGAAACAGATGTATGAGAAATAGGATGGAGAGCAATCCTTAAGTTCAGATCTCATAAGTATGCAATTAAAATAGAAGAACAAATATGTTGTTACAATAACAGAAACTTTAAAAAAGGCCCTTCTAGTAGCATTGACCAAGTGCTCTTAGAAGTATGTTATGGGTTGGAAACATTCTGCCTGTTTTTTTTGAAGCATTCTGCCTATTTATTATAAATAAAAATGAGATTTTAGTAAAAACAGATTGCGAATCTGTTGAAGCCAAAATTGACCTCTGTGGAGTTCGGGGTCCCTAGAAAGGTGTGACCTCACACCTACTACACCCGGAGGAATGACACGGACAAAAGATCAAGAAGCTAGAAACAGACCCTCGGCTCTAGCGCGGAGGTCCCACCTCACACCCGGAAGACCTTTGAGGTCTCCCCCTCCCTAGCCAATGCTTGAGCTAGGGTGCCTTGAAGGATGAAGAGAGAATGAAGAAGCCATCCTCTCCAAGGCACCCCTAATGGTCTATTTATAGTTTTTCCAATCCCAAGGACCAAAATGACCGAAATGACCCTATGGCCAAAAGACTTTGGGCCAATAGAAAATAGCCACGCCGGGGGGTAAAGGGGTAATTCCTCCCCGAGGGTAAGACGGTAAAAGCATGACCAAAAGGGGGTCCAAGGACAGGAGGAGCCAAACCCCTCATCTCCCCGGGTACCCGAGACGAGCAGGTGACCCCCGAAGAACCGGGGAGCAGGGGGTAGGGGCGAGACCCCGCCAAACCACAGGGCGGGGGTAGAATCCGGGCCGGTCTCGCCCCCGCCAAACCGCGAGGCGGGGCGAGAACCTGGACCGGGCCGGTCTCGCCCCCGCCTACCTGTGAGGCGGGGCGAGAACCCGGGCTGGGCCAGTATCGCCCCCGCCTCCCGCGAGGCGGGGCGAGAACCCGGGCTGGGACGATCTCGCCCCCGCCTACCCGCAAGGCGGGGAGAGAACCCGGGCCAGGCTGGTCTCGCCCCAGCCTACCCGCGAGGCGGGGCGAGAACCCGGGTCGGGCCGGTCTCACCCCCGCCTACCCGCGAGGCGGGGCGAGAACCCGGGCCGGGCCGGTCTCTCCCCCGCCTACCCGTGAGGCGGGGCAAGAGCCCGGGCCAGACCGGTCTCTCCCCCGCCTACCCGCGAGGCGGGACGAGAACCCGGTCCAGGCTGGTCTCGCCCTCGCCTACCCGCAGGCGGGGAGAGAACCCGGGTCGGGCCGGTCTCGCCCCCGCCTACCCGCGAGGCGGGGCGAGAACCCGGGCCGGGTCGGTCTCGCCCCCGCCTACCCGCGAGGCGGGGAGAGAGCCCGGGCCAGGCCGGCCTCGCCCCCGCCTACCCTCGAGGTTGGGCGAGAGCCCGACCCCGTGCCGGTCTCTCCCTCGCCAAACCGCGTCCACTGGGCCGGGGCGGGTGCCTGCCAACTTGCCGCACCCGCTCCCCAAAAAGGGGCCACTGGGGGAAGCAGATTTTTCCTCCCCCTACTAGTATATTCCAAGGGCTAGGCCAAAATTGGCCACCAAAAGCTCAAACCACTCCAAAAGCTTAAAATCCAAAACCTGCGAATACGGGATTGTACACAATCCCCGCTCTTTTCGAGGTTGACACAAGATCGAAAAGAAACATCCAACCCAACGTATTCGCTGAGTGTAATTTTCTTACGCGCCTCTCCGGGGAGTCAACCTGTCATGCCAGATGATGGGAGCCTGGGTGACGAGACCCCCTCCGGTTAAAAAATACTTCACCCCCGGAGGGGTCAACCTGTCATGCCAGCTATGGGAGCCTGGGTGGCGAGACCCCCTCGGGGTAAAAAATACTTCACCCCCCCCCCCCCCCCCGAGAGGTTAACCTGCCATGCCAGCTATGGGAGCCTGGGTGGCGAGACCCCCTCCGGGTAAAAAAAAACTTCACCCCCCGGAGGGGTCAACCTGCAATGCCAGCTATGGGAGCCTGGGTGGCGAGACCCCCTCTGGGTAAAAAATACTTCACCCCCCGGAGGGGTCAACCTGTCATGTCAGCTATGGGAGCCTACATGGCGAGACCCCCTCCAGGTAAAAAATACTTCACCCCTCGGAGGGGTCAACCTGCCATGCCAGCTATGGTAGCCTGGGTGGCGAGACCCCCTCCGGGTAAAAAATACTTCACCCCCCGGAGGGCTCAACCTGTTATGTCAGCTATGAGAGCCTGGGTGTCGAGACCCCCTCCAGGTAAAAAATACTTCACCCCCCGGAGGGGTCAACCTGCCATGCCAGTTATGAGAGCCTAGGTGACGAGACCCCCTCCTGGTAAAAAATACTTCACCCCCCGGAGGGGTCAACCTGTCATGCCATCTATGGGAGCCTGGGTGGCGAGACCCCCTCCGGGTAAAAAATACTTCACCCCCGGAGGGGTCAACCTGCCTTGCCAGCTATGGGAGCCTGGGTGGCGAGAACCCTTCCGAGTAAAAAATACTTCACCCCCCGGAGGGGTCAACCTGCCCTGCCAGCTATGGGAGCTTGGGTGGCGAGACCCCCTCTGGGTAAAAAATACTTCACCCCCCGGAGGGGTCAACCTGCCATGCCAGTTATGGGAGACTGTGTGGCGAGACGCCCTCCGGGTAAAAAATACTTCACCCCCCGGAGGGGTCAACCTGCCATGCCAGCTCTGGGAGCCTGGGTGGCAAGACCCCCTCCGGGTAAAAAATACTTCACCCCCCGGAGGGGTCAACCTGCCCTGCCAGCTAGATGAGAGCCTGACAGCGGAATCACTCTCGAGGTGAGACCTACCCACCCTCCGAGAGATCAACCTGCCCTGCCAGCTAGATGAGAGCCTGACAGCGGAATCCATCTCGAGGTGAGACCTACCCACCCTTCGAGAGATCAACCTGCCCTGCCAGCTAGATGAGAGTCTGGCAGCAGAATCCATCTCGAGGTGAGACCTACCCACCCTCCGAGAGATCAACCTGCCCTGCCAGCTAGATGAGAGCCTAGCAGCGGAATCCATCTCGAGGAGAGACCTACCCACCCTCCTAGAGATCAACCTGCCCTGCCAGCTAGATGAGAGCCTGATAGCAGAATCTATCTCGAGGTGAGACCTACCCACCCTCCGAGAGGTCAACCTGCCCCGCCAGCTAGATGAGAGCCTGGTAGCGGAATCCATCTCGAGGTGAGACCTACCCACCCTCCGAGAGATCAAACTGCCCTGCCAGCTAGATGAGAGCCTGACAGCGGAATCCATCTTGAGGTGAGACCTACCCACCCTCCGAGAGATCAACCTGCCCTGCCAGCCAGATGAGAGCCTGACAGCGGAATCCATCTCGAGGTGAGACCTACCCCACCCTCCGAGAGATCAACTTGCCCTGCCAGCTAGATGAGAGCCTGGCAACGAAATCCATCTCGAGGTGAGACCTACCCCACCCTCCGAGAGATCAACCTGCCCTGCTAGCTAGATAAGAGCCTGGCAGCGGAATCCATCTTGAGGTGAGACCTACCCACCCTCCAAGAGATCAACCTGTCCTGCTAGATAGATGAGAGCCTGACAATGGAATCCATCTCGAGGTGAGACCTACCCACCCTCCAAGAGATCAACCTATCCTGCCAGCTAGATGAGAGCCTGGCAGCGGAATCCATCTCGAGGTGAGATCTACCCACCCTCCGATAGATCAACCTGCCCTGCTAGCTAGATGAGAGCCTGACAGCGGAATCCATCTCGAGGTGAGACAACTAGGCATCCATGAGAGGTACCACAGGCCTTGCCCAGCTAGTGAGAGCCTGGGCAGCGGGACCGTCTCAGAGCAAAAGGACTAGGCACCTCAATCAAACCTCACCAAATCCTACATCCTCAAACGAGGAAAATATGGTTTACATGGTCCCCTGACTCAGCTGGTCAGGGGTAGCGCTTGTTACAAGACAAGAAAAAGGAAAAAACTCCCTCAAGGCAAGACTTCTCAGGGGGCCTGGGCATGATGGCTGTCGTCCGCTTCCACCTTATGGGACACTTCCATCCTGCTGAAGCTCTCCATTATCTTCTCCATCTACTCCGCCTTAGCCCGCCAAGAGATGGTGTTGACGGCCGTGACATAGCACTGTCTTGCCATCCTGGGGTCTCCCTTGATTCTGACCTGGATCCCTCCTGAGCTGAACTTGAGACACTGGTGGAAAGAAGACGGCACACAACTGAAGGCGCTGATGAGGGGCCTTCTGAAGATGGCGTTGTAGCTGCTTGGAGCGTCAACAATGACGAACCGACAGTTCCTTGAAGTCCTTCCCAACTTTACTTGGAGTCCTACTCCACCCTCTACCTCCTTCCTCTCCCCTGAAAATCCGAACAGGGGTCCGTCCGAGGCCAACACCCTCCTTGGCTCTACCTTCATCTCGTCAAACGCCTTCTTGAAAACAACGTTGACAGAGCTTCCGTTGTCAACCAAGATTCGGGAGATGGTGTATCCCTCAATGGCCGTTTGGATGACCAGCGCATCGCAAAATGGATTCTCATGATTCGGCAGGTCCTTCACCGAGAAGGTGATCTTTTCCTCCTGGGGCAGGGTTTGGGACGTCGAGGCGACGCTCCATCGGTACATGACATGGATGCTTGCCTTCCGAGTGGCATCGATCCCCACTCCACCATGGATCACTGTTATACCACCTCGGGGTCCGACATCAACCTGGTCCTTGCATACATCATCCCACCCTTCTCTGGGCAGAACCTCTTCAACCCGCACTGGTGGCTGTGGCTGTGCAGGGCCTCTCACCCCCTAACTTCCAGAAACTCGGGGCAGGTAGCTGTGGCGTGTCCCTCCACCTGGTGGAAGTCACAGTATGGTAACCCTACCCTGACCCTTCTCCTTCCCTGGCGGTTCCTCCTCTCCCTTCGACCAATCTTCATCGCTTGTTGTGGTGCGGGTAGGAGCTGCCTAGGGGCTTGCCTTTGGAAGTTGAACCTCCCCTGGACCCCATGGAAGTTCCCTCCATCTTGGTCGTAACCTCTTCCTGGACCCTGAACGGGTCCTCCCTGCTGCCTCCAACCTAGTTCTGGACCCTCCTGAGCTCTCCGCTCCTCTCTCCTTCTTCCTTCCTGAGGTCTTAAGCCACCTTACTCCTTTGACTCCATCTCTGTTAGCTTTTCCAACTTCTTGATAAATGCCGGGTTGGCCGCCTCCATGGCTATCTCCTCAGCCGCCCTTTCCATCAGCTCCTCAAAAGAAAGGGGGGCCTTTCGAGTCAGGCTCATCTTGAAGAACCCCTCGCGCAACCCCACCGTGAATGCCATCTGAAGGGCATACCTCGATATCTCCTGGACCTCCAGGATCTCCTCTTGGAACCTGTCAACGTAACGGGCCAGCGACTCCTCGGCCCCCTGCCTTATCAGGAAGATGGACTCAGGACTCCTCTTCTTGTAGGTGGAGAAGCGAAGCTGAAAGCTCCGGCTCAAGTCCTCGAACCCATAGATTGACCTAGGAGGGAGTTGATGAAACCAGTCCCTTGCCTTCTCTTTCAATGTGATCGCAAAGAGGCGACACTTGAAGGCATTCGTCATGGGCCTGATGGATACGACATCCTCGAACCACTGCAGATGCTGGATGGGGTCATCCGTCCCGGTATAGTAAGTCATGTCTGGCTCTCTGAACCCCTCGGGAACGAGAGCTGAGATGATCAGCTCACTGAAGGGTGACCCCCTAAGGGGTGGTCTCGCCACTTCTACTCGCGCGACATGCTCGCCTGGGAGGTTGGCACTCGCCGGCTGGAGAACAACTCCCGGCTGGTGAGGTCTCGCTCGACCCCATCTCCTATCCTCTCCTTCCCTGGACTTCTTCCTGGTGCACTTCCTTCTCCCCCCGCTGGGGACATCTCGCCAAGACCCCTGGGAGTCGACTCGTCGAGAGGGGGGGGGGGGAGCTAGCTACTGGGGGGTCGGGGTGGAGCTGCCACCCTGAGGAGCAATGCTTCGCAGCATCTCCATGATGCCCTGGATGGAGGCCATGAACTCTTGCCTCCCCACAAAGGATCTTGGGTTGGGGAGCTCGCAGAGACATCACTACCTCCCTGACCTCCAGTCATGACACTCTCCTGAGATCTTCTGTGTTGGTCACTCTCCACGCTCAATGCACCAAAGTGTTGAAGCCAAAATTGACCTCTGTGGAGTTCGTGGTCCCTAGAAAGGGGTGACCTCACACCTACTACACCCGGAGGAACGTCACGGACCAAAGATCAAGAAGATGAAAACAGACCCCCAGCTCTAGCGCGGAGGTCCCACCTCACACTCGGAAGACCTTTGAGGTGTCCCCCTCATTAGCCAATGCTTGAGCTAGGGTGCCTTGAAGGATGAAGAGAGAATGAAGAAGTCATGCCCTCCAAGGCAACCCTAAGGGACTATTTATAGTTTTTCCAATCCCATGGACCAAAATGACTGAAATGCCCCTAGGGCCAAAAGACTTTAGGCCAATAGAAAACAGCCACGCCGGGGGGTAAAGGGGTAATTCCTCCCCGAGGGTAAGACGGTAAAAGCATGACCAAAAGAGGGTCCAAGGACGAGAGGAGCCAAACCCCTCATCTCCCCGGGTACTCGAGACGAGCAGGTGACCCCCGAAGAACCGGGGAGTAGGGGGTAGGGGCGAGACCCCGCCAAACCACAGGGCGGGGGTAGAACCCGGCCACGGGCCGGTCTCGCCCCTGCCAAGCCGCGAGGCGGGGCGAGAACCCGGACCGGCCGGTCTCGCCCCCGCCTACCCGCGAGGCGGGGCGAGAACCCGGACCGGGCCGATCTCGCCCCCGCCTACCCGCGAGGCGGGGCGAGAACCCGGGCTGGGCCGGTCTAGCCCCCGCCTACCCGCGAGGCGGGGAGAGAACCCGGGCCGGGCCGGTCTCGCCCCCGCCTACCCGCGAGGCGGGGCGAGAGCCCGGGCCGGGCCGGTCTCGCCCCCGCCTTCCCGCGAGGCGGGGCGAGAGCCCGGGCCGGGCCGGTCTCGCCCCCGCCTACCCGCGAGGCGGGGCGAGAGCCCGGGCCGGGCCGGTCTCGCCCCCGCCTACCCGCGAGGCGGGGCGAGAGCCCGGGCCGGGCCGGTCTCGCCCCCGCCTACCCGCGAGGCGGGGCGAGAATCCGGGCCGGGCCGGCCTCGCCCCCGCCTACCCGCGAGGCTGGGCGAGAGCCCGGCCCCGTGCCGGTCTCGCCCTCGCCAAACCGCGTCCACCGGGCCGGGGCGGGTGCCTGCCAACTTGCCGGACTCGCTCCCCAAAAAGGGGCCACTGTGGGAGGCAGATTTTTCCTCCCCTTACTAGTATATTCTAAGGGCTAGGCCAAAATTGGCCACTAAGAGCTCAAATCACTCCAAAAGCTTAAAATCCAAAACTTCCGAATACGGGGTTGTACAGAATCAATTGTAAATTATTACCCAAATAAAAATAGTGAAAAGATAAGTTACAAACGGTAAACCAATTTCGTAGATCATATTATCAATAAAAACTATAAAATTATATTCAAACATACTAAAAGAATAAATAATAAACTTGCAGATCAACTCTATAGAATTTTTTATGGATGATGATCATATAGAAGAAATCCATATATTGCATGTCAAAAATAGGTGCTATGAGTATCCAGAACAAAGTCACCAAAATCTAAAACTAGTTAATCATAACTTATCTAGAAATGTAGCAGATATCAAACGTTTTATTATAACTCTTCGTGGGAATATTGAACGCGAAATAACAAGTCTTACTAATGAAGAAACTATAATTGAATGTGAGCCTAACAACGATTAATTCCTTTTGCTTATAGATTTCTAGCAAATATCACATTTTCAATTTGGCCCTTTTCAGCTACAAACTTACTCAGCCTGCAGTAATCTATGATTTCGTACTAACCATAGGATTACAAAGCTCCAACAATATCTTCTAGACAATTTATGAAATTGCAAGCGGACCATGAACATTAATGACATTATAGAATATGTAGCAGGACATTTCACATTCTTGAATTGCCAAGAAAACGAGTCAACTCCCATGACAAGTAATAGTTCTATCAATTTACAACCTAATTCTGTCAGTGAACTCCTGCTGCTAAAACATCACTTAGCCAGGCAGAGAAAAAATTAGCAGAGCAAAAAGAAATAATTTGTGATTTAGAACAGTTAGCTACACAAATACATAAAGATTTAGCAGACAACATGCTAAAACATTACTTTTACAAAAATTGGGCAAGGAGTTTCATTAAAGAATATGGGAGTAATAACGACATCAATGATGACATTATCGAAGAAGATATTATAGTTATGCCACCCAGTTAGTCATGACCCAACATCATCCGGCCTATTTAGCCATGTAGAGGACCATATGCCACCCCTGGTTTATGGGTGGATCCCCTGGCAAAATTATTTTCTTTTAGTCACTACCCGATATTCTTTGGAAAAATTGTAAAAATTATTTTGCCACCTGTCATCTATAAGGAGTCATTGTCAGCTCAACCACGTTGATAAAACATCGGGGCCCTAGCCGAGTCATTGTCTGCTTAGAAAAATCATTTTTCCCTATTCCAATAATGGGAGAAACAATTTCTCCCACGTGATTTCCACCGGATGCCATCTCCTCTTCTAAAAATAAGGAGTTAATGCAAGCAAAAAGGCACGCAATGAATAAGAATGAGTGTGCCTTGTAAAAGTATTTTGTGAGTGTGAAAGTGTGTTCATCATTCCGCATTTGTAAGTCAGTCTTTTTCTCATATATTGTGCACTATAAGTATTCGTCTAATAATCTTTCTAATTCTCTTTAGGGAAAGGAACCAAAAAGCCTTGAACACTCAAAAATGATCTAAATGTACGTGCTCTTGACAACACACCAGTGGATTACTATCCAAAACTCTATCTATGGGTGACTGAGACCAAACCCAAAGATGTAAGAAGATTTAATTAAGAACTTCATAGCCACTAAATTATGCATTAGTATAGAGCCCGGGGATGGAACACCCCAACTAAGTTTAACAGGAAATCAGCAGTATGATCAGGCCCGTGATAAAAAGTAAACTAAGTAACAGTATATAAACTGATATAAACAGATAAAAAAGAAAGTGCTAAAAGGAAACTTATGACGGAAGTAGAGTAAGAAAAACTAATTATGGTTAAAAGTGTTCCTTGAAACGTTGAATTCACAAAGCCAAATAGAACTGAAGATAACACTATGAGACCGAAATACTGACAATCTGTAATAAACAGGTACATCAAATATAACTGGAGTACAATAACGCATAATGTCTGCAAGTAAAATGAGTACAATAACAGAGTAGTACAACTAAAATGACTGACAACAGCGATGACTGTACCGCCTATCCTAAGCGGATCCCCTGACTAGAGCCCCCTATAAAAACAAGCTCCAAATGGGTCAGACCCACTAGAAAGTGTTGGGTACATTGGAAAATGTGTACCAGATTTGAAGAAGCCTCACCTTACTCAATTGTATGCATCAAGGTGTATTTGATGTTGTTTTGAGTTTATATGTGCAGGTTAAGAAAGTGCAGGAATGCAAGAAAAGTATCTAAGTCCATGTGTCGACACCAGAAGAAGCTGTGTCGACACTGGAGAAAAGCTGTGTAGACACTTGGAGTCAAATATGTCGACACTTGGAAAGGCTGTGTCGACACCAGAAGAAACTGTGTCAACACACAGAGGCAATGTCGACACACAGAGAAGACTTTGTCGACATCAACTGTGTCGACACACAGAGGAAGTGTCGACACACAGAAAAGATTAGTCGACATCAACTATGTCGACACACAGAGGCAGTGTCGACATACAGAAGACTTTGTCGACATCAACTGTGTCGACATACAGGATTTATGTCAACACCTAGCAGAGTTTCAACAAAGTTGATTTTTTTGTGAAAAGAAGAAGTGACTGTGTTGACACACAGAACTAGTGTCGACACATTCTACAGAAGCTATGTCAAGAAGCAGTGTCAACACCAAAGGAGCTGTGTCGACATCACCAAGGCTTGTGTCGACACTTAGTCTATTTGTGTCGACACTTAGTCTACTTGTGTCGACACATGATGAAGTTTAGTCTCGACACTTTACTGACAGAGACAGAGTTTCAAGAAGTGACTGAAAGACTTGACAGCTGCCATTTTCAATCAGTCTACTACGACTGTCAGAGCTGTCAGAAGTTTGTTAGAAACCGGATCAGCCGGTTACCATGGAGAAAGTCTATATAAAGACATTCTCTATCAACAGAGAAGTGAGATACACAGATTGATACACAGATACATACGAAAAACAGAAGAAGATTTTCAACAGAAGATCAAAAAAGACATTCTCAAGTGGTGATCTACTCAGAGTTTGTCAAGAGAATTAAAAGAAGAATTCAGAAGAATCTTCAGAAGTCTTTGGAGAGCGAGAGCTCAATCTATTCAAGTGAAGAAAGGGACTTACATCAACAAGTCTCTTGAGTGCAGATGCTGAACCAGTCTGCTAAGAAGAATTCAGATTGATTTCTGAATTTCAAGAAAGAAGCTGATTGAAGATCAACTTCAAAAGATATCAACCCTACTGAGTTCAGATTCAAGAAGCTTTGAAGAAAGTTAAGAGAGGTTGTTCTCTATCATCAAATTCTTCCAAGAACTGATCAAGAAACCTTCCATCCTTTCTCTCTCAATCAGGGTGGTGGTAAATTTCAACTTTACATCTATTTTTTTATAGGGTCTTTTTAAGATCTGAGTTGTAAGCCTGATTTATAAAGGCTGAGTTGTAGGAGATTAATTTCTCTGAGTGGTAGGCCTTGTTGAAGGCTGAGGTAGGGTTGAGAGCCTGAGTTGTAAGAGATTGTCATCTTTGAGTTGTAGGTCTTGTTGAAGGCTGAGGTAGGGCAGATTGTCTGAGCTGTAGGAGTGTGGACTCACTCTGAGTTGTAGGAGCCTTGTTTGGGTTCTGAGTTGTAAGATCTGCGGATCTGAGGAAAAGGAAAGAAGTTAGGTCGAATCTAGCACACTGCTAGATAGGCAAAGGGGAAAAGTGGATGTACCCAGACCTTGGGGAACCACTATAAATTAGTGTGCAATCTGTGATTGTGTGTGATTCTGTGAATTCTGTGATTGTGATAGCTGTAGAACTGATAGATTTAATTTGATTATCTGAATTTATATTCTACCTTAGTGTAAAAAGGAATTGCACCTATTCACCCCCCCCCCCCCTCTAGGTGTTTAGGAACCAATTCTTTCAAGTGGTATCAGAGCTAGGTTACTCAAAGATTGACTTAACAGTCTGAGTGAGATATGTGAGGCAGAATTAAGTTAAAGAAGATGGGTTCAGGAGAAAACCACAAAAAACTTGGTGCAATAAAATTGTCTATCTGCAGGAAGGAAATCTTTGGAATATGGAAGGAAAGGGTCAGATTATTTATGGAGGCATCTGATCCTAGAATTTACATAACAGTTAAGGAAGGACCATATATTCCAATGAAGGTTTCTGTTCTTGATGCTAATCAAAGAATTCCTAAGGAGTTTTCTGAAATGACTAAGGATGAGATCATCTTGGCTACAATGGATAAAAGAGCACAGAATATTATAGTGAGTGTCATAGATGATTCAACATTCCAAAATCTGATTCACTGCAAAACCTCCAAGGAGATGTGGGACACATTGATTGTCTACATGGAGGGTTCTGAAGAGATTAGGCAAGATAGAAAGTCTATGCTTAATCAAGAATATGAGAGTTTCAGACAAGCCAAGTCTGAAAGTATAACTGAATGTTATAAGAAGTTCTACAGAATTGTAAATGAACTAATGTCCTATGGAAGAATCTTCAGTACATATGAGCTGAATGACAAATTCCTTAGGTCTTTGACTAAGGATTGGGATACAAAGATCTGCGCCATAAGGGAAGTGGCCAGACTGGTAAAAATTTCACCTCCAACACTATTTGGCAAATTGTTGTCTTATGAGATGCAGCTGATGGCCAGAAAAGAGGAAGATAAATATACAAAGGTTGACTCTAGAGAAAAGTCTGTGGCCTTTAAGGTAGAAGCCACTAGGAAGAATAGGAGGATGCCTCCATCTTCTCCTACGAAAGATGTAGAAGTGATCTCAGAAAATTCTGATAATCACAGTTCAGACACCAGTAATTCTGATAAAGACTTTGCTACTTTCACAAGGAAGTTTCAGAGATTCTTAAGGAAGAAGCAGTGAAAATCTAAGTCATCCTCATCTCAGTCCAAGGATGACTATTATAAGAAGAGGAAACCATCCAGGAAGGATAGGAGTGGGAAAAAGCCTAGCAAGTCAACTACATCAAAGATTATTTGATATTACTACAACAGACCTGGACATATTGTGGCTGAATGTCCAGACAAAAGGAAGGAGTCTGCTGATAAAAAGAAGTCTCAGCACAAGAGAAAGAAGGAGAAATCCTTGGTAGCTAAGAAAGAGAAAAGTTGGACAGATCAATCAACTTCAGAGTCTGAATCTGAGGCTGAGGCCTATATTGGTTTGTTTGTAACAGAAGAAGAGGATGAGTTCATGAAATTACTGGACTCTATCAATGAGCAAGAAGACCATCAGTGCAAAGGACTGATGGCTGTGTCTGAAGAAGACCAGTGCCAGGATCTACCTGGTCCCAGTAAGGTAAAAAGTTTATTTGTAGATTCTGATTACTTCACTGGGTCAGAATCAGATGCATCTGCATCAAGAGATGTGGATGGGTTTGAATCTGAATGAGATATTCATCAGCTCATAGATGAATATGGGGATTTGTTGTAGGCACTCAAGAGAATCAAAAACCTAGCCAAAAATCAGGCTAAGGAAATTGCAGCTCCTAAGTTGGCTGCATCTGATTCAGAGAAGCTGCTGGATCAAAAGATGAATGAGATTGCCAAGCTGAAAAACATAACAGTTATTCAGATGGGAACAATCACATTCAAAAATGATCAGATCAAAAGTCTGGAAAACAGACTTCAAAAAGAAAAGGAAATTGTGGCTAGTTTCTCTAAGCCAAAATCTGTCCTACCCTTAATTGATGACTTTGTGTCTCAAAAGGGTAAGGCAGGAATAGGCTTTAAGGGAACTGCATGGGTTGCTCAGTCCAATAATAAAGGCAAAGCCCCAGCACAAAACAAAAGATCTGCTGCCAACAATACAGCTACGATTGTACCTAAAAAGAGGTATAATAAGTTTGAGTGCTGGTGCTGTGACAAGATAGGCCATTATGCCTTAGACTGTTGGCACAATACCAGTATCAATAAGAATAACAGTCAGCCTGTTAGAAGAGCTGCAAGCAGATCTGTCAAGTTTCAGGCTAACTTGAACCAAGTACCCAAAAGTTATTTGAGTTCTAAGGTTAAGTAATTTTTGTTGCAGATGAGTCCAAGTTGTCATGCCCTGTATGGTACTTGGACAGTGGATGTTCCAGGCACATAACTGGAACAAGAGGATTGCTGAAGGACTACTCACCAATGATGAATGGGCCTAAAGTAATCTTTGGTGGTTCTAAAAAAGGAGTCATCAAAGGTTTTGGTAACATTTCTAACAACTCAATTACAATCACTCAAGTGGCCTATGTAAAGGGTTTGAAACATAACCTAATAAGCATAAGCCAGCTGAGTGATCTAGAATATGACATTTCATTTGTCAAGAATGGGTGTCATATCAAGAGGTCAAGTGATCAAAAAGTCATATTGACTTGCTATAGAAAAAGAAATGTGTATTGCCTAGACTTTGAGTGTGAGAATAAAAATTCTCCCATCTGTCTTGTGACTGATGAGAAAGCCTCTCATTGTGTCAAATGACACAAGAGGCTAGATCATCTTAACTACAAGACCATTGGCCAACTCTTTAGTAAAGAGTTAGTGAGGAATGGTCCTCAAGTTAAGTGCTTTAAGGATGGAATATGCTCAGCTTGTCAAAAAGGCAAGCAGACTAGATCCTCCTTTCATAGTCTAGAAACCAAATACTCAGTGAGGTGATTATACCTCTTGCAAATGAATTTATTTGGTCCTATGCCAGTTCATAGTCTAGGTAAGAAGGTCTACACTTTTTGGTTGTAGATGACTATTCTAGATTTTCATGGGTATTCTTTCTGAGGCAGAAATCTGAAACCCCAAAGGTCTTCTACAATTTTGTCAAACAAATTCAGAATGAATTAGACATTTCAGTGGTCAAAATCAGAAGTGACCATGGAACTGAATTCCAATCTGAAAGTATGACAAGATTGTGTGAAAAATTTGGGATACATCAGGAATTCTCCTCACCTAGAACACCACGGCAAAATGACATTGTTGAAAGAAAGAATAGGACATTGATTGAGGCTGGAAGAACACTATTGAGTGACACTTCTCTCCTAGAATATTTCTGGGCTGAGGCAGTCAACACTGCATGCCATGTGCTCAATAGGGCTTCCATCACCAAAAGCCACAAAAAGACACCCTATGAGATTATGAAAGGCAGAAAACCAAACTTATCCTATTTTAGGATCTTTGGTTGCAAGTGCTATGTGCTTAACAATGACAAATCTCACCTAACTATGTTTGCTGCCAAATCCCAAGATGGAATATTTATTGGGTACAATAACAATAGTAAGGCTTATAGGGTCTACAATTTGGCTACTCAAGTTGTAGAAGAGTCTGTTCATGTCATTTTTGATGAATCTAGACTTATTAATAGTGAGTTGCCAAGTAGTTCTTGTAGCTCTCCAGGTATACAGTAGAAGATGGACCAGCTTTCTATTAAAGAAGATCCAACTGCAAAGCAAGATGAGAAAAATGGTAGTTGCTGTCCATGGGGAGTACAGGACACTATAGAGGCTGATGAAGACCATGAGGTGCAGCATAATAAAGAGATTGAAGAAGGTCAAACTGTTGATAGATTACCTCCAGCAGTTAGACATTTGAAAGATCATCCTGCACACCAGATCATTGGTGATCCAAGACAAGGAGTACAAACAAGAAGCAGAAACTTAAACACAGTTCTTTGCTCAAGCTTCTTATCTCAACTGGAACCCAAGAGATTTGAAGAAGCTATTCAAGACTCATACTGGATAGATGCTATGCAGGAGGAGTTAAATCAATTCAAAAGGTGCAAGGTCTGGGATTTGGTTCCAAAACCAAAGGGCCACAATGTCATAGGGACAAAGTGGATTTATAAAAACAAGCTTGATAAGAGTGGGATCATAGTGAAGAACAAGGCAAGACTAGTTGCCAAAGGATACATGTAGGAAGAGGACATAGACTTTGATCAGACTTTTGCCCCTGTGACAAGGTTGGAAGCTATCAGGCTATTTCTAGCCTATGCAGCATATCAAGGCTTCAAAGTGTTCCAAATGGATGTTAAATCAGCATTCCTGAATGGAGACTTAAAAGAGGAGGTCTATGTAGAACAACCCTTAGGTTTTGTTGATCCACTCAAACCTAATTATGTTTATAGACTTAGGAAAGCTTTATATGGGTTGAAACAATCCCCAAGGGCTTGGTATGAAACCCTGTCTAATTTCCTCATTGAGAACAAATTCTCAAGGGGGAAAATAGACAAGACTCTATTCCTTAGAGAATCCAAAGGAAAGATCATCCTAGTCCAAATATATGTTGATGACATAATATTTGGTTTTACTGAAAATAACCTTTGTAGAAAGTTTGCAAAACTTATGCAAGGGAAATTTGAAATGAGCAGTATGAGAGAACTTAAGTTCCTCTTGGGACTCCAAGTAAGATAGACTGATGATGGCCTGTCCATATCTCAGTCTAAGTTCACCCAGGAGTTAATTAATAAGTATGGTATGGAGTCATCCACTATCATGAGAACTCCAATGGGGACAAGTATATCTCTAAGCAAAGATGATGCAGGGAAACCTGTAGATGAATCTTTATATAGAGGGATAGTTGACTCCCTCCTTTATCTAACTGCTAGTAGATCAGATATCATGTATGCTACATGTGTCTGTGCTAGGTACCAATCCTGCCCTAAAGAATCTCATCTTACTGTTGTTAAAAGAATTTTGAGATATCTTAAGGGCATACCTAATCTAGGCCTTTGGTATCTTAGGAAAGAGATTTTCTACTAATATGCTATTCAGATGCAGACTTTGCAGGTTGCAAAGTAGATAGAAAAAGCACAACAGGCACCTGTCAATTTTTAGGAGGAAGATTTGTGTCATGGAGCTGTAAGAAGCAGACTAGTGTGGAAATTTCCACAGCTGAGTCTGAGTATGTTGCTGCAGGAAGTTATTGTACACAGCTGTTGTGGATACAACATCAGTTAAAAGATTATGGTATTCAGGTAAGTAGAACTCCATTATTATGTGATTTTACTAGTGCTATTTCTATTGCTCATAATCATGTTTCTCATAGTATAACAAAGTATATAGAAATAAGATACCATTTTCTTAGAGATCATGTAGAGAAAGAAGATATTTCTTTATAATTTGTTAATACAGATTTACAACTTGATGATATGTTCACTAAGCCTTTAAATGAAACTAAATTCAATAATTTCAAAATTGAATTAGGAATGTTGAACATAAATTAGTTTAACAAATTTGGCTAAGTAAAATTGTGTCGACACAAGAAGTTGTTTGTGTCGACACATAGTAGTTGGTGTCGACACTTCAGCAAAGTGGTGTCGACACATCTAGAAAATAGGTGTTGACTCTTCAGAGAAGTTGTGTCGACATATCCAGAAGTTGTGTCGACACTGAGAATCAACACACAGATTTCGTCGAGCACAGAATCAACTGATCGTCGAGTGCAGAATCGACACAGATTCAACAACACATCGTCGAACTCAAATTGTCAACTTCACGGGCTATTCATCGAACACAACCAAGACAAATAGAATTGGTGTCGACATATAAAAGTCAACACTTCTGTCGAGACATTATAAGTCTGTGTCGACACATTAAGAGAATTTTGACGTGCCTTTTGACCTTCCTATTTAGAAGGGTATAAATAGGTCAACAACATAGTCTGTCGACACACTCTCCATAGTTTCGAGAACAAAACCTTGTGTCGACAAATTCTCTCTTCTTAATCCAAGATTTCTCTCAACCCCAATGGCGCCAAAGCTTGAATATAACGTCAACGAAGGCTATGTGCTGGTTCGTAACACTTTTGTTAATGCGGAACCAGCGATTCAAGTTGTGATAACCCTAATTGCAAAAAATGGTTTGGAATTTCTGGTATCCGAACCTACAAAGATATGGAAGAAAGAAATACTGGAATTCTATGGCACAACTACTTTAGATTTGACTGGACTTAAGATCAAATCTACAGTTCAGGGAGCTAAAGTTAAACTAACCTTGAAGATCTTGAGGAAAACTCTTCAACTTCCAAGAACTCAAGAAGAAGAAAAAGTACCTTCATCAAGGACTAGGGAAGCACTTCAGTGGTGTGGATTGGATCCCACCATGAAGATTGGATCTGCAATGAATAGGAAAGGGATGAATCTGTAAGGAAAATTCCGTTCAGAAGTAGTTGGAAAGGTCATTCTCTGCAAGCCAGGGGGACATGATAGGGTTTCAGCCTATATGTTCAGCCTGATGACCAGGATTATCTTCAAACTGAACACAAATTGGTCTGCAGTAATCCTTGAAAAGATTAATGAAGGAATCAAGAAGCCAAGTCTGGGAAGGATCATGAGTTTATTGTTGGAACCAGCTTTCCGGTCCCTCCTAGAGTTTGAAACAGGATGCAGCCCACAAGTACTCTCCCTGTGCTACCCTCCTGACGAGAGTGAGTGACCTGAAAACAGACCGAGGGGACTCAGCTTGGAGGTCCCGCCTCGTACCCGGAAGAACTGAGAGTCTTCCCCTCCCTAGCCAGTGCTGAGCTAGGTGCCTGTGGGGAAAAAAGTGGAAAGGTTCAACAACCTCTTCTCAGGCACCTTATCGGTCTATTTATAGGCCTCTGAATCTGATCTGTAAATATCAATTCTAAATCCACTTGAAAAGACCAAAACACCCTGGGATGGGTCTGCTAATAGCCAAACTCCGCTGTTCTGGAGAGCTATATGCAGGCCTCCAGGGGTAAAAATGTAAAACTATCTAGGGCACAAAGGTAAAATCCCCCTTGTGGGTAAAAGGGTAGAGACCATCTTTTTTCATGTGGCGAGTGGGGAAGGACCCATCAAACTTAGGGGGATCTCGCCTGTGGGCTCGTCTCGCCCGCGCCCGGAGGTCTCGCCTAGCGAGATCTCGCCTAGCGAGGTCTCGCCCTAACTCATGGGCTGTCCCTTCCTTTCGAGGGGGTTGGCCTCCCCCGTCTCGCCAGCCTTCCTTCCTTGTTTGTCGGGCTACTCGTGAGCCCAAGGTTGTACACAATCCCCGATCTTTTCGAGGTTGCCCTAACCTCGGAAAGACAGCCCAACCGTGGCTCGCAACGCTAAGATTCCTTTATGAGAATCTTGGGTGGGCTCCTTCCCCCTCAGACTGCCTATAAATATGAGGAGAAAGCCTTCATTTGGAACTCTTTTGCCTTCACCCTCTCTTCTTTCGGAATGTCTCATAGTCAAAGTTTCCGCGAGCGCCTTGCAATTGTGCGAAGGCGAAATAAAGCCAGCACGGATGCCCTTTTTCCAGATCTGGGGCGCACTCCCCCGCAGTCTCTCCGCCCTCTCGCACAAAGAAAGCGAAAGCTGTCTGCGCCCCCCTCTCGGCGGGCACAACTTCTTTTGCCGCTCCGATAGACAACCCACTCTCTTCCTCAGGGGGAGGCAGGTGATCACATTATCTTTCCTTTCTCTGATTTCGCCTGTCTGACTATGCTTTTTCAGGGAAGTTTCGCTGATTCGCCGGTGTCTGCCAATCCCCCTGATAACGTAAGCCAAGTTCCTCAGCGCACCGACTCGCCCAAGGTGGCCTCTCCACCCCCCTCGCGGAGAGAAAACCTCTCGTGAGTTATGGGGAACCCTCGAATCCCAAGTAAGATCTCTTCCCTTCTCGCCTCTCGGTTGATTCGCCTTCCGTTAATCGGCTTACGCGGGCTCACTCTTGCTTGTGATCTTTCGCTACTCTCGCAGGCATCCACTTTGATTCTGATATTGAGGAAGCTCCCGCGTCTCCCCCCTCTCTCCCCTTCCTCATCTGGGCGAGATCGAGGACTACCTGGGTGATCCCATGGACCCTCTGGAATTGAAACGGAGGACTGCCCGGATGTTCCACAAATATACACACATAATCCGCGAGATGGAGCTCGAGAAGCAAGCCTCCGACTGGCGCATGGAGTGGATTGAAGCAGATCACCACCGCCTTTCCGCAATGGTGGAAGCGGACGGGGTGCTAGACGGGACCGACCCCCAGGCCATACTGAATGAGACAGATGAACATCTCCGTCTCGCGCGCCGCAGCGTGATCGCCGCTCGCGCCTTTCATCTTCCTGGCCGCCCGCCATGCGCGGGAGGTAAAGATGGCTGCTGGCAGTGGGTGCGGAACTAAACGGTCCCAGTCCCGTCTCGCCTTCTCTGGATCCCGTTTCTATTAATGTGGCTGTGTTATCACTGATATATTGTAACAACTTATTCGGGCGAGACGTCCCCTTCTGCGGGACGATTTATGTATTGACTTTCGGCCACGCAAGGGTCTTATCATGCCGTCTTTTCATTATTGTCATGATTAGATATTACTTTATTATTATTATTTTATTAATCCTGCAATGATGGCTTGCCCCGAAAGGGTTTCTGCGGCGCCTCCGCCTCTTGAGTTCTAGAGAGAGAGTGAGAGAGGGAGAGTGGGATAAGAGAGTGAGAGAGAGAGGGGGAGAGAACGAGGCGTCGGGATGTCCTCTCATTTCCCGCCACCTTATTTTCCCGCCCTTTTCCCTACCCCTTATAAATACCTTCAACCACTACCACTCTCCCTCACTATTCTAAACCGTTCTTTGGATCCCGGCTCCCGTTTCCCCTCCGTCATCCCGCGTATCTACCTGGGCCATCCACTCTTTCTTTTGCCGCTTTCTCGCTAATCATGGGAAAGAAGAAGACTGAAGAGGGCGAGGGACGCAGCCGCTGCGGGAAGCGTTTCGTGGACCATGACTTCCCTCTCGGCAGACTGCCGGAGGAAGACCACGCTCGCTTCGCCCGCGAGTACCTCTCCGATAGCTACCCGTCTCGCCCGCCCAAGGTGGGCGAGTGCATCAACACCTTTTATCCCAACGAGCTGGATTTCCCGGTCTCGCACTTCGAGGCAGGGCTGAGGCTTCCCCTCTGGCCTGAGGTCAAATTGGTGCTGAAGTACTTTGGGGTCGTCCCAGCCCAGTTCAACCCCAACGCCATCTCCATGTTGATCGCCTTCGCCTGCTACCTGCGGAGAGAGCGTATCGAGTTTAGTCTAACCGCCTTCTGCAAGTTGTTTGTCTACCACGCCAAGGACGACGACATTTCTTACTTCACAGGCCAAGGCCTTAAAGTATGCGAGACGCCGAACAAGAACCACCATTGGTTGACGGGGTTCGTCTTCATACGTGGGGACCTGGGAGGCATCCCTCTCGCCCCGGTATCCCCCGCCGAGTGCTATTATGATACCCCCAAGGTGAGGGGTGTCAAAAAAGATCTCTGCGATTTCTTCGTGGGGAAGAATTTTGAAGTCCAATACCTGCGGCTAGACCTTGACTCACTCCCCGCCGTTTTCCCGGGCGAAGGTACACCTCTATTTCTTTCTGTCCCCGTAAATTCTTACCTTCCGCTGACTGTCATTTTATCTAGGAGAAAGGACTGTCCCCGTCCATCCCCCCTACCAGAGCAATCGGACTCTTGCTCTGGCGAATATGGCGGCGGAGGCTGCGAAAGACACGCTGACCCCTGTCGCCAAGAAGAGGCCCGCGGGCGAGGGTGCCTCTCGCCTTAGCCCCAAGAAGAAGAAGAAATCTGTGTCCTTCGAGAAGGAAAAGCCGGCCAAGAGAAGAGAAGAGCTAGCGGGGTCTTTATCCCCTATCACCCTATCGTCTCCCTCGCCTCCGCGACGGCCCGTCTCGCCAGCCCGCGAGACGGTCTCTGCAGAACCAGCTGCCCACTGCCATGTTCAGCCCTCTCAGCTTCCTCCTGACGAGACTGGCTCGTCCAGTCGCCCGGCTCCCGCCTCACACCCTAACTATAAAATGGGGCCCGCGACGGAGGATGACGCCGGCGAGCCGGTTCTGATATGGGAGCAAGACCTCAACCGCGTGTCGGTGTCCACCCTTCTCCCTTCCTGGAAGGAACAGGACCACCCCACCAGCCATGCCTTCTCCCTAGGCTTTGGGCTGTATGGCGGTCTTGGCTCCGAACCTGCTGACAACGAGGCCTTGCGGGACCTCATTCTAAAAAGCGCCCACTCGCAGTTTCGGTCCCTGGAGCTCGCGCACCGCGTCTCGCACCGTCTCATCTTCAACAACAGGAAATGGAAAGAGGCGGAGGCCGGTCTCGCCGTGGAGCGCGATAAGTCCATCGACCTGGAGAAGCGGTTGCATGTTGCTGACAACCTCCTTGCACAGAGCCAGGGCGGCGTGGTAAGTTTCCTTATCTTTGCCTTGCTGGCCTTACCCTTGCCCCTTATAGTCCCTTACTTTCCCACCTCCTGCAGGATGCCGAGACGGCCGACAGGATGTGCTCGTGTATCGAGGAGCTGGAGGGAGAAAACAAGAAGTTGAAGGCCGAGAATCTTCGCCTCCGGAGCAGTGCGACACCACCACCGGATCAGCTTCCCGTGCCTTCTCGATATTCCGTGGATGAGGTGGAGGCCATATGCCGGGACTCAAATATCAAGACTGCGGAGGTTGTCCTCAAGATGATGAAGGAGCTAGGAGTGGTGCGCGCTGATGCGGAGACGGTGACCGTCCGTGACCTAGTCCCGTACTTGTTCGACGAGTCGGACGACAGCGCCTCCTCTGACAACGAGTAGCGCACCATCTCCTGCAATGTCTTCCTCTCACCATCTTCCTTTTGCCCAACACTTATGATTCTGGTTTACTTCCTTAAAAGGAGAGCGAGGTGTCCCCGCCTCCTTAATATATTTTTTTGTTTAAAACTCTTTATATACTAACTGTCGCTTCCCCCTTTGGGGCGCTAAGTGTTATACACTTATTTTTTGGGACGCTGTTTACTCACTACTTTTATCGTCTGCCATCTCGCTTAAGAGTCAGCGCGAGGCACCCTTTATCGCTTTTTGCCCCTATCTTGATTGCCACCGTTAGCGCTGTGTCGCGAGATTATCTCGCGCCGGAATCCCTGGGTCCGGCCGTCTCGCCCGGTCGGTTTCGGCCACTTCAGCTCACTCGGGCCTGGGATGAGGAAAACCCTCCCGCCAGTGGCGAGACCACCTATGGCAAGTGCCGGCCAGGGACCTTCTTCCCTGGCCCAATTCCTGGCCCATCTCTGTTTTAGGGACTATCACCCTTTTGATGAACATGGATCTTCCCCTATGCGAATTCTTACCTTGAGACTTGTCCCCTCAAGTGATTCTACCGCACTGCCAGCTAGGTGGGAGCCTGGTCAGCGGGTCCGCTCTGGGTCTCCTCTCCAAAACACCACCAACCATCGAGTGAGCCTACAGCCCTGCCAGCTTGATGGGAGCCTGGTCAGCGGGTCTGCTCGGGGTCTCCTCTCCAAAACACCACCAACCACCGAGTGAGCCTACAGCCCTGCCAGCTTGATGGGAGCCTGGTCAGTGGGTCTGCTCGGGGTCTCCTCTCCAAAACACCACCAACCACCGAGTGAGCCTACAGCCCTGCCAGCTTGATGGGAGCCTGGTCAGCGGGTCTGCTCGGGGTCTCCTCTCCAAATCACCACCAACCACCGAGTGAGCCTACAGCCCTGCCAGCTTGATGGGAGCCTGGTCAGCGGGTCTGCTCGGGGTCTCCTCTCCAAAACACCACCAACCACCGAGTGAGCCTACAGCCCTGCCAGCTTGATGGGAGCCTGGTCAGCGGGTCTGCTCGGGGTCCCCTCTCCAAAACACCACCAACCACCGAGTGAGCCTACAACCCTGCCAGCTTGATGGGATCCTGGTCAGCGGGTCTGCTCGGGGTCTCCTCTCCAAAACACCACCAACCACCGAGTGAGCCTACAACCCTGCCAGCTTGATGGGAGCCTGGTCAGCGGGTCTGCTCGGGGTCTCCTCTCCAAATCACCACCAACCACCGAGTGAGCCTACAGCCCTGCCAGCTTGATGGGAGCCTGGTCAGCGGGTCTGCTCGGGGTCTCCTCTCCAAAACACCACCAACCACCGAGTGAGCCTACAGCCCCGCCAGCTTGATGGGAGCCTGGTCAGCGGGTCTGCTCGGGGTCCCCTCTCCAAAACACCACCAACCACCGAGTGAGCCTACAGCCCTGCCAGCTTGATGGGAGCCTGGTCAGCGGGTCTGCTCGGGGTCTCCTCTCCAAAACACCACCAACCACCGAGTGAGCCTACAGCCCTGCCAGCTTGATGGGAGCCTGGTCAGCGGGTCTGCTCGGGGTCTCCTCTCCTAATCACCACCAACCACTGAGTGAGCCTACAGCCCTGCCAGCTTGATGGGAGCCTGATCAGCGGGTCTGCTCGGGGTCTCCTCTCCAAATCACCACCAACCACCGAGTGAGCCTACAACCCTGCCAACTTAATGGGAGCCTGGTCAGCGGGTCCGCTCGGGGTTGTTTCTACAAATCACCTCGCCCCTGGTGCCTCACAAAGGTCACCCACACTTTCGTCGCATCAAGAAAGTACGTCGAGATGATAAGCGTTACACCATAATAATAATAATAACAAAAAGGTGCGATGGAATAGAGTGCTATGGATAAAATCTCTTTAAATCATCACCACTCCGGGCTCGCCCGAGGGATACCCCATCCACATCCTGGAGGTGGTACCCTCCTAACTTTAAGACTTCTTTTATTACAAAAGGACCCTCCCAATTGGGGTTAAGCTTCCCTACAGAGGCTCCTCTACCCGCCGCGTCTACCTTTTTCAGGACTAAATCCCCTTTTACAAACTGCTTGACCCTTACATGCTTGTCGAAGTACCTCGCCATCCGGCGCTTGACCTCTTCCTGCCGGACCATCGCTAAATCCCGGAGTTCCTCCACGAGATCCAACGAAAGCCTCTGTTCTTCTTCATTCTCTGCTCTCCATCCTTCGGCTCCTTCCCTTGCGACCGCCACTCTTGGTGACGCGACCTCAAACTCGACAGGTATGACGGCCTCTGAGCCATGGGAGAGCTTAAACGGGGTTTCCCTCGTGGCTGTGTTTGGTGTGGTCCTCAAGGCCCACAGTACTGACGGCAGTTGCTCCACCTAGCTTCCTCTCAAATTCTCCACCTTTTTCCTCAACAGATTGATAATGACCTTATTATCCGCTTCGACCTGTCTGTTACTCCGTGGATGATGAACAGAGGCGAAGCGGAGATCTATCCCCAAACGAATGCAGAAATCCACAAACTCCCTGCTTGCAAATTGTGGTCCGTTATCTGTCACAATGGCTAGGGGCAACCCATGCCGGCAGATGATCTCCCCCCATACGAAGTTCTTGACCACCTATGAGGTTACCTTAGCCAATTCCTTCACCTCCAGCCACTTTGAAAAGTAGTCCACCATGACTATCAGAAATTTCCTTTGGCCACTCGCTTGGGGAAAGGGGCCCACCAGATCTAGTCCCCATACAGCGAATGGCCAGGGGGCTGTGATGGTCCTCAACCTCTGGGCCGGAAGGAGCTGAAGGGGGGCGAATTCCTGGCACTTTTGACACCTTTTCGCGAATTCCTCTGCATCTCTCCGGAGGGTGGGCCAAAAGTACCCCTACCTCAGCACTCTCCCTTCTAAAGTCCGGCTTCCCGAGTGACTCCCACATTCTCCCGAGTGAATCTCTTGCAGAACCTTGGGAGCCTCCTCCTCTGACACACACCTGGCCAGCAGACCTGACAGGGTTTTGCGATATAAAACTCCATCCTTCAGCAGGTAGTACGCAGATTTGTATCTGGTATGTCTCTTGTCGAGTTCCATTGCGGGTAACTGCCCTGATGCCAAAAAGGTGATAAAGGGGTCCATCCACGACCTCTGCTGGCATACTTCCATGAGCTCCCCCTCCTCTATAGACGATCTGAAGAGTTCCGTCATTATTCCCCCGGCCCGAGGGCCATGCTTGGCGAGTTGGTCAGCCTGAGTGCTCTCCTCCCTCGGGACGTGCTGAATGGAGAAGCTTCGGAAATGCCCTATGATGTCTTTGACCTTTCCTAGATACAACTAGAGGGTGGGCTCCCTTGCCTCGAAATCCCCTTTGATCTGGCCTGCCACCACCATAGAATCTGTCGATGCCTCAATGTCTTGTATGCCCAGCTCCCGGGCTAACCTGAGTCCCGCAATGACTGCCTCATATTCCGCTTGGTTATCGGTGATTGCGAAATGGATCTTCAAGGCCTGCTCAATCTGGGTCCCCTCCGGGCTGATCAAGACCACTCCTGCTCCAAAGGAATTTCTCCCCGACGCCCCATCTACTATCATCTTCCAGGTTGCCCGAGGGGACGCCTCCGTCTCCTGGACCTCCACCACATAGTCCACCAGGAAATCGGCCACTGCCTGTGCCTTTATGACGAGCCGAGGGACGAAGGCGAGATCGAATTCACTGAGTTCTATTGACCATTTTGCCAACCTCCCAGAATGCTCTACTCCCTCCAGAATGCGACGGAGGGGGTGATCCGTTACCACCTATATGGAGTGATCCTGAAAATACGGCCGAAGCTTTCGGGCCGAGATGATGAGGGCAAATGCTAACTTCTCAAGAATGGGGTACCCGAGCTCCGCTTTCTTCAGAACCCTGCTCACGTAATAGAACGGAAATTGTTTCTTACCTTCTTCCCGCACAAGAACCGAGCTTACCGCCACAGTTCCTACCCCCAAATATAGGAATAAGACCTCTGCCTCCCTTGGTCCCTGGAGTAAGGGTGCCTAGGTAAGCTGTTGTTTTATGGCCTGAAAAGCTATCTCACACTCTGAGGTCCACTCGAATCTCTTGCCTCCTCGCAACGTTCGGAAAAAGGGCGAGCATTTCTCCCCGGCTCGAGAGAGGAACCTGCTTAGCCCGGCCAACTTGTCGGTGAGACACTGGACTTCCTTAACATTCCTAGGGGACTCCAATTCTAGGATTGCTCTTACTTTTTCGGGGTTGGGCTCCACTCCAGAGGGAGTGAGTAGGTGCCCCAGGAACTTTCCCCTGCTAGCACCAAAAACGCATTTCAGGGGGTTGAGTCTCATTTTATACTCCCTTAGGGTTTCAAAGGTCTCTTCCAGATCTAGGATATGGGCCTCGAGATCCTTGCTTTTGATCATCAAGTCATCCACGTAGACCTCGAGATTCCTTCCTTTTTGTTCTCGGAAAATCTGATCCATCATCCTTTGATAGGTCACGCCCGCATTTTTCAAACCGAAAGGCATCATATTAAAGCAGAAGCATCCATCCTCCGTAACGAAGGTGACGTCCTTAACGTCTGGAGGATGCATGCGTATTTGATGGTACCCAGAAAACGCATCCAAGAAACTCATAAAGGGGAAACCGACGGCTGAGTCCACCAGCGCGTCGATTCGGGGCAGCGGGTAACAATCCTTGGGGCATGCTTTATTTAAAAGAGAAAAATCCACGCACATTCTCCACTTACCCTCCCCCTTTTTGACCATTACAACATTACTCACCCACCCCGAGTACTTACAGGCGGACACAAACCCCACCTTAAGTAACTTATCCACTTCCTCTCTAATAGGTCCGGCCATCTTGGAGGCGATGGCCCTCTTCTTCTGTTGTATGGGGCGAGTGTTGGGGTCTAGATTGAGGCGGTGACAGGCGACGTCTACATCGACCCCTGGCATGTCCGCGGCGCTCCATGCGAAGACGTCAATATTTTTCTGCACGCAGGTCCTGATCTTCTCCCGGTCCTCCGGGCTAGCTCGCCACTGATTTTTATCTTTTCTTCTCGACCTTCTTTGGTACGTATCTCTACCTTGAGGACCTCCACGACCGCTTTCAGCCTTGATGGCTCTTCCTCTCCTTCCTGCCCTGCCTGCACATCCTGCACCTTGGTTTTTCCTTCTACGTTGGCCATCATCCTCTCTTCCTCCGGATGCCCCGTCTCCCACTTGCTTGCATCCTCTTCCTCCTGTCGTGAGACCCTTCTCTTTCCTGGCCGGGCCCCCTCCCCGAGCGGCCCTCCCTCTTCTTCCCTCTGCCTTCTTTCTCTCCTCCCTACCTCTCCCCTTGGCTCCTCTCCCCCTGCTGCCTCCGCCTCTTCACCCTCCTTTCCTGCCACTTCGAGCCTCCCCCCCAGGCCCGGGCTCCTTACCTCCTCTTCCTTCCCCTTCGCACTTTCCTCCCCTTTTTCTACTACTCTCATCTCCCCGAACTCCTCTCCCGCCATTTCTGGTTCCTCCGCAATACCCCCCACCATCACTACCTCTCCTCCTTCAGCATCTTCCTGCCCCCTTTGCTCTTCCCCTCCTCCCTGTTCTTGTTGCAATTGCTCCATCTGCTTCTCCAACTCCTCCGCGTCCCCCCGCCAGGTGATGGTGCTAACTGCCGTCACGTAGCACTCCCTAGCAGCCTTTGGGTCTCCCCATACCCTGATTTGGGTCCCTCCCGAATTCAACTTCAAGCACTGGTGAAACGAGGATGGGACACATCTGAAAGCGCTGATCAAGGTGCGCCCAAAGATAGCATTGTAGCTACTGGGGGCATCTACTATGACAAAGCGGCAATTCCGGGACAGCCCTCCCAGGGTCACCTGAAGCCCTACTCCCCCCTCGACTTCTTTCCTCTCCCCTGGGAACCCAAACAGCGGTCCATCCGCCGCCAGCACCCTCCGGGCCTCCACTCTAATTGCATTGAATGCCTTCTTGAAAATCACGTTCACTGAGCTCCCATTGTCCACTAGGATCCGCGACACCGTGAAGTTTTCGATGGCGGTCCGTATCACAAGCGCGTCACAGAAGGGGTCCTCATGGTCAGGCATGTCTTTTCTTGAAAATGTAATCTTTTCATCTGGAGGAGGGGACTGTGAAGTTGAGGCGACGCTTCAGCGGTACATAGTGTGAAGGCTCGCCTTTCGAGCTGCCTCTATCCCCACCCCCCCCCCCCCATTGATCACTCTGATTCCCCCGCGGTCTCCTTCATCTGCTCGATCCACACAGTGATCCTCTTCTCCAGCAACTGTTACTTCCTCTATCCTCACCGGCCTGGGCTGCTCTCCTGCCCCTCGAGTTCTCCTCATCTCTAAGAAATCTGGGCAGGTAGCCGTTGCGTGACCTTCCTCCTCGTGGAAGTCACAATATGGCATCGCCACCTCCCCCCTCCTGTCCTCCTTCCCGAGGGTTCCTCCTTCTCCCTGCTCTGGCTCCTCTTCCTCTCTCCCGACCCCTTCCTCTGCCTCGGCCGATGGCCATTGCCTGCTGTGGAGGGGGTAGGGGTGGTCTATGACCGTATCCCCACTCCTGCTGATGGAACCTTCCTGGTCCTCCCGGTTGGTTCCTCCCCCCTTGGGGAAATCCCCTACCTTGCCCTGGGGCTAGGCCTCCCTGCTGTCTCCACCCCAGCTCCGGATACGCCTGCACCCTTGGCTCCTCTCTTCTCCTTGCCTCCGGTTGCCTCCCTCCTTACTCCTTCGACTCTACCTCAGCAAGCCTTGCTAGCTTCTTTGCAAAAGCTGGGTTTGCCACCTCCATCGCTATTTCCTTTGCCGCCTTCTCCATCAGGCCCTCAAAGGACAGCGGCGCCTTCCGGGTGAGGCTCATCTTGAAGAATCCTTCCCGCAGTCCCACCGTGAAGGCCATCTGGAGGGCGAACCCTGGCACCTCCTGTATATCCAGAATCTCTTCTTGAAACCTATCCACGTACTGAGCCAGCGATTCCTCCGCCCTCTGCTTGATTAAGAAGATCGACTCCGGATTCTTTTTCCTCTTCTTTGACGTGGAGAACCAGAGCTGAAAACTCCTACTCAAGTCCTCGAAGCAGTATATCGAACCGGTCGGGAGTTGATGGAACCAGTCCCTAGCTTTGTCCTTTAGGGTGATTGCAAAAAGGCGGCACTTAAACGCGTATGTCATGCGTCTGATCGAGACAGCGTCTTCGAACCACTGCAAGTGGTGGAGAGGATCATCCTTCCCTACGTAGTAGTTCATCTCGGAAGCCCTCCGGGACGGGAGTGGACAGGATCAGCTCGCAAAAAGGGGACCCTCTCGCCGCCGGTCTCATTGCCCCTGCTCGCGCGACGACCTCTCCTGGCGAGATGGTACCCGCCGGGCTTGGGAACAGCTCCCTTCCCGGCATGTCTCTCCCGCTCCCTTCCATCATCACCTCCTTTCTCGGCCTTCTCCCCGGGGCATCCTCTCCTACTCGCACCGAGACGAGTTCTTCCTGAGTCGCGAGAGCTGGCGCTGGAGGCAGTGGAGTCGAACAGTCTTCCTGCCGCGAGATCCCTTGCAGTAGATCCATGATCCCCTTGATTGAAGCCATAAACTCCGCTCTCCCTATAAATTCCCCCTGGTTATCTGACTCCCCTCCTTCTCCTTCCCCGTGATCTCCCGCCATGTGGTTGCTCAAGGTTCTTCTCTGAGGGCTACGTCCACGCTCACCACACCAAAAATGTTGGAACCAGCTTTCCGGTCCCTCCTAGAGTTTGAAACAGGATGCAACCCACAAGTACTCTCCCTGCGCTACCCTCCTGACGAGAGTCAGTGACCTGAAAATAGACCGAGGGGACTCAGCTTGGAGGTCCCGCCTCGTACCCGGAAGAACTGAGAGTCTTCCCCTCCCTAGCCAGTGCTGAGCTAGGTGCCTGTGAGGAAAAAAGTGGAAAGGTTCAACAACCTCTTCTCAGGCACCTTATCGGTCTATTTATAGGCCTCTGAATCTGATCTGTAAATATCAATTCTAAATCCACTTGAAAAGACCAAAACACCCTGGGCTGGGTCTGCTAATAGCCAAACTCCACTGTTCTGGAGAGCTATATGCAGGCCTCCAGGGGTAAAAATGTAAAACTATCTGGGGCACAAAGGTAAAATCCCCCTTGTGGGTAAAAGGGTAGAGACCATCTTTTTTCATGTGGCGAGTGGGGAAGGACCCGTCAAGCTTAGGGGGATCTCGCCTGTGGGCTCGTCTCGCCCGCGCCCGGAGGTCTCGCCTAGCGAGATCTCGCCTAACGAGGTCTCGCCCTAACTCATGGGCTGTCCCTTCCTTTCGAGGGGGTTGGCCTCCCCCGTCTCGCCAGCCTTCCTTCCTTGTTTGTCGGGCTACTCGCGAGCCCAAGGTTGTACACACTTGGCTAGAACAATTCCAGAAATAATGGAACAAACTACTGGTTCTAACATCAACCATACGAGAAGAAAGGATATAAGAATAATCTCCAGATGGGATAGAGTCCTAACTAAGGACATGCCTGATGAAGAGAGGCAAGAGATTGCTGAAAAATCTCCTGCACAAGACATTACTGATGATGCTCAGGTGCAGGGGGAGCCTCATCTTGAAGAAGAGCCTACACACTTGGAAAGTGAAATGGCTACACAAACTATACTTGAGGTAATTCATGAAGTTAATCAAACAAATTTCAATAATGAGGATGAAATACTAACTGTGCCTTTGGTTGATTTTGACCAGACCTCTCAACTAAACAGTCAAGCACATGATGTTATCATGGAGGATACATCTGCAGCTGTTGATGCTCCAGAGATAAGAGTATCTCCAGTCCCACCTCAACAAGAGTTTACCCTAGAAGAGTTGTTCACTGATATGGAGCAAGTTAGGACTGAGTGGGAGGAGCAAGGGACTTAGAGGGAGTTACCTAGATCTGACAAAGAGCTGCCCACAAGTCCAAAGGACACTGTGAATCTAGAAAGTACATCTGATTCTGATGATGGAGAAGCTCTAAAAACAAAGAAAAGAAAATTGATGGTTTATAAGAAGAAAAGCTCCACTTATAAGAAAGCTCTACAGACTGCCTCACAATCCTCAGCACCAACAGTTGATTTCAGTTCACTGTTGGTGTCTCTTCAAATTAAATTGGATGAACAAAGAGCAGCTATGGAAAAATATATGGATAAAAGCCATAAGGATTTACAATTCTCCTTGGCTCAAGATATCAAATCCATAAGATTTGAAGTCAATCAGAACAAGAAGGAGATGACAGACTGCTTTCACAAAGGTGGTAATGCTGTGGTTTTCCAAGCAAAACAACAAGAAAGAATAAAGACTCAAGTTGATGATATAGCTATTAAGCAAGGCTATGTCCTAGAGAATCAACTTAGAATGAATGATAATCTGACTGAATCACATAATGTGATTGTTATAGATTTGAAGAATACTATTGCTTCCCAGACTGAGGCAAGGGCTAAAGCCAAGTAAGATTTTGATAAGCAATTACAGGAAGGACTAGCTGCTATACAAACAGCTATTCAGAATTCTCAAAAGATCATTTCTGATCAGCTGCTGAAAATCAGGTCATTTTATAAAGATGGTGTTAATTATCTAGATGAACAAGTAAGATTTCAGAAAGATGACCTCAGAGCTCATATTGATAGAGAAGTCATAAAGGGGAAGAGAGTGTTAGTCAATGCTAGCTCAGAGCATTCTAAATGGATAACAAATGCTGTTAGAGCAACTCTGGGTTATCCACCCCTATGCGATGATGACAATACAGCTGAGTCAGGAATTCAAGCTGCAGGAAATGAAGGAGGTCAGCAGGAAGTAGCTCAAATTATATATCCCCCTTCTAACTTTGAGCAAATTCAACACCTGGTTGATCAGATGTACAGACCTCCAGAGGGTACTACAAAAGTTATCCTTGAGAAAGTAGAAATGTCAGAGGCAGCTTTGAATAAAGAGCAAGAAGCTCTATTGTCTAAGAAAAGGTTCAGAGAACAGGCTGAGTTGAAGCCTGATTTTGAGCAATGGAGCCCAACCTCTAGGAATATTATATTGACTTCTTGGAAAGTTGTAAAGGACAAGACCCATGATAGGGGTAAATGGTACACTGAGCAAGAATGACAAAAGTATGAAGTCGGGTAGTAAGTCATTATTCAATATAGAAGAAAGGCAAAAGCTGGGAAGCTACCTCCTAATGCTCAGGAGCCTAGAAAGTACTTCCCAAAGCCTTTTCATTATTTTGAAAGGAAAAAGATATGGGGTTGAAGAATAAAAGAAGAAGGATCTGAAAGGCAAGAAGCCAGCTGATGATACTGAAGCTCTAGTATAAGCTAAGATCTAGTCAGGCAAATGCATAGTCATCAAGGAGCCAGACCAGCCTTAGATTAGATTAACTAGATTTTACAACAATGCAATTTTTAGTTGATAAAAATCTATGTAAACTATTGTTAACAAACTTTTGGAAGTTTAAACAAAACAGTGATTAATGCTCATTTGGTTTGCATCATTATTCTGTGATGACATTTTATATATGTTTTGTTTATAATTTACCCTGTCATATAATGTTTTTATACATATAATGTGTGTTTATTATGAATGGTGTATATCATTGACTAAGGGTTATGACTTCTCCAAATATGGGGAGATTGTTGGGTATATTGGAAAATGTGTACCAGATTTGAAGAAGCCTAACCTTACTCAATGATATGCATCAAGATGTATTTGATGTTGTTTTGAGTTTATATGTGCAGGTTAAGAAAATGCAGGAATGCAAGAAAAGTTTCTAAGTTCATGTGTGGACACCAGAAGAAGCTGTGTAGACACTAGAGAAATGCTGTGTCGACACTTGGAGTCAAATGTGTCAACACTTGGAAAGGCTGTGTCGACACCAGAAGAAACTATGTCGACACACAGAGGCAGTGTCGACACACAGAGAAGACTTTGTCGACATCAACTGTGTCGACACACAGAGGCAGTGTCGACACACAGAAGACTTTGTCGACATCAACTGTGTCGACATACAGGATTTTTGTCGACACCTAGCAGAGTTTCAAAAAAGTTGATTTTTTTGTGAAGAGAAGAAGTGACTGTGTCAACACACAGAACTAGTGTCGACACATTCTACAGAAGATGTGTCGAGAAGCAGTGTCAAAACCAAAGGAGCTATGTCGACACCACCAAGGCTTGTGTCGACACTTAGTCTACTTATGTCGACACTTAGTCTACTTGTGTCGATACATGATGAAGTTTAGTCTCGACACTTTGCTGACAGAGACAGAGTTTCAAGAAGTGACTGAAAGACTTGACAGCTACCATTTCCAACCAGTCTACTGCGACTGTCAGAGCTGTCAAAAGTTCGTTAGAAACCGGATCAACTGGTTACCATGGAGAAAGTCTATATAAAGACATTCTCTATCAACAGAGAAGAGAGATACACAGATTGATACACAGATACATACGAAAAACAGAAGAATATTTTCAACAGAAGATCAAAGAAGACATTCTCAGGTGGTGATCTGCTCAGAGTTTGTCAAGAGAATTAAAAGAAGAATTCAGAAGAATCTTTAGAAGTATTTGGAGAGAGATAGCTTCATCTATTCAAGTGAAGAAAGGGACTTACATCAACAAGTCTCTTGAGTGCAGATGCTGAACCAGTCTGCTAAGAAGAATTCAGATTGATTTCTAAATTTCAAGAAAGAAGCTGATTGAAGATCAACTTCAAAGGAGATCAACCCTACTGAGTTCAGATTCAAGAAGATTTGAAGAAAGCTAAGAGAGGTTGTTCTCTATCATCAGATTCTTCCAAGAACTGATCAAGAAACCTTCCATCCTTTCTCTCTCAACCAGGGTGGTGGTAAATTTCAACTTTACATCTATTTTTCTGTAGGATCTTTTTAAGATCTGAGTTGTAAGCCTGATTTATAAAGGCTGAGTTGCAGGAGATTAAGTTCTCTGAGTGGTAGGCCTTGTTGAAGGCTGAGGTAGGGCTGAGAGCCTGAGTTGTAGGAGATTGTCATCTCTGAGTTGTAGGCCTTGTTGAAGGCTGAGGTAGGGCAGATTGCCTGAGCTGTAGGAGTGTGGACTCACTCTGAGTTGTAGGAGCCTTGTTTGGGTTCTGAGTTGTAAGATCTGCGGATCTGAGGAAAAGAAAAGAAGTTAGGCGGAATCTAGTACACTGCTAGATAGGCGAAGGGGAAAGTGGATGTACCCAGACCTTGGGGAACCACTATAAATCAGTGTGCAATCTGTGATTGTGTGTGATTCTGTGAATTTTGTGATTATGATAGTTGTAGAACTGATAGATTTAATTTGATTATCTGAATTTATATTCTGCCTTAGTGTAAAAAGGAATTGCACATATTCATCCCCCCTCTAGGTGTTTAGGAACCAATTCTTTCAGAAAGTAAGAAAAACAACTCCCTACATCAACACTTAAAGAAAAATATGAATGAATAAAACTTGAATTTTTTAAAAAAAAGATATGCATAATTTATCTAACATTAAATTGGCACTTTAGTTCATGATCTGGCATAGAATCGACCTACTGTGTGATCTGACATACTCTTTTAACAATTGTATATATATTGTTGGTTTTTGAAGTTTTGGAATTGTGACGGTTGTAAGTTTTAACAAGTTTCATTATTATCTTATTAAATCTTGTCACTAATGGAAACTGTGCACAAATTAGTAACTATCGTTGAAACCGGGAACCGGGCTCTGTGGAGTTCGAACCCTTGGGGAAGGGGTGACCGCACACTTACTTCGCCTAGTAAGCTTGGCTGACCGAAGACTTAGAGCTCAAAACTGACCGAAGGCTCTAGCACGGAGGTCCCACCACACACAAGGAAGATCTTAGAGCGCTTCCCCTCCTTAGCCAGTGATGATCTAAAGGCACCTTAGAAAGCACTAGAAGATCCGGGTATTAGAAAATTGGAAAGCTTGCCTTCTGAGATACCCCTTGGGTCTATTTATAGATTTTTAGGCATGGTCTGCAAGTAGCGCAACTCCGCTGTTCTAAATGGATATATGCAGCCAAAAGGAGGTCTGCTAATAGCGACACTACGTCATTCTGAGGAGCTAAATGCATACATAATCACATTTGGCAGACTAAATTACATTAGCCATATGATATCTACACCCCACTCATAGGGGGAAATCGGGACCAGCTCGCCACTTCATTAAGAGGACGTAGCCTGGCTCTCGCAACTCGCCTCTCCCTTTAGGAGAGCGCGAGCCGAGATCCTTAGGCTTTCCTGCCCATTAAACGGAGGCGGGTTGGCAGTCTTGGTCTGGCGACCACTTAGGTAAATGCGGGCTGGCGAGCCGGCTCACGCGGTTAACCCGCCTATGTGGTGGAGGCGGGCATGCTGCCCCCTAGGCTCGCCCGCCTATCGGACTGTTGCAGGTCGGGTTGCCCTGGATCGCTTGCCCACCTAGTGGATTGCCTTGGCTCGCTTTCCCGCCTGGAGGATGCGGGTCGGCTTCCACTGAGGGCCCCTCTTCTGCCATATTGGACCCACTCGGCGATCACTGGGTTGTACATAATCCCCGCTCTTTTTGAGCTTCTGCAATGCCCAGAAAGAATCATCCAACCCGACGTGTTCGGTGAGTGCTTGCTGAGCTGGAGGGAATCTTTTGGTGGGTCCCATCAATGTTCTATAAATACACCACCATGCTCAAGGGAAAACACACTGTCCTTCCGCTTTTCTTTCCTTGTGAACTACTGTAGCTGAATGATGCCCATATCAGAATAAATGCGCACTCGCTTGGCGGTAGTGAGGGATGGAACGCGAGCGCAAGTCATCGATGCCGCCCCTTGGATGGTGCGAGGGTCTCCTAGTCCCGCCTTCAGCCTGAAGAAGGCAAAGATGATTGGGCGGTCTCCCCTGAATGGGGCCTTGAGCCCAGTCTGGTGGCTGGTACCAAGGCCACCGATGAGGTATACGGGTTGATTGCCTGATATCATTGTTGTCCCGATTCTAATTTCCCCTTATTCGCAGGAGGCGCCTCGCAAGGATAGAGGTCGGGGAATGGAGCCAAGGCACTCTTCCATGTGCGTAACCGAGCGTGTCGTCAGCCCCTCAATTGCGGGATCTGCTCGCCCCGCGATCCCGAGAATTCCTCTAACCACTGGTGAGTTCTTGACTTCTCGCCTTTGCCTTCCATCTGATTCTCCCCTCACCTTTTGATTGCTTGTCATTATATCCTTTACCCTAGGAACCGCTGACTGGCCTCCGCTAGTTCTGCGATCCCCGACCTTATTCGGGTTGGGAAAATCTTTTACGACTCTTGAGGGCGAGCTCTTTCAGGGCCATCTAGGTACATTCCACCTGCATGCTAGTGCGTGGGACATGCCAACCCCTGGTGAGTTTATGCATTTACCCACAAATGGCCGTCTGCTTGCCCTTTCTGACCTTTCTTATTCCTATAGGCTTCAATACGATCTCGTCATCTGATGTCGACATCAGCGAGGGGTACTCGCCTACTCCTTCCCCGGACCGCATCTCTGAATACCTGGGAGACCCTCAAGATGCTGAGGAGATGAAGTGACAGGTGACCTGGTTGTTCCAGAAGCACTCCTTGATGCTGTGGGAGGTTGGTGGCAGGGTGGTTGAAGACAAGGCGGAGGAATGCTTTGCGGTCCTGAAGGGCGTGAGGCGCTCAGAGGATGGAGACTGGATGACTTCTCAAGGAGTACACATTACGCGAGCTGAGGATCGACTTAGGCATACCATAGAACAGGTCCACCTGGCCCAGCGGGAACTTCTGGCGGTTCACGAGTACTTTTATCCTTGCCTGCCGCCTCATTCCGGGGTGCAGGGTGGGGTAGGTGGAAGTGGATTCAGTACTGAACCACCCACCCCATCCTTTCTGTCAATCTGTAGGCCTTGGTCGCACCCCTCTCCGGGATCAGCTCGCGCGACATAACTATGATCTTTACTTCCTTTTCGGAGCACACTTACTTTCTTGGTTATTATTTGAAATTGCTCGCCCGCTAACAGGCTTATGCTTGTACAATATTTCTTTATCTGTAGATTTTCACTGCTTAGCTTTTCTTAGGCGAATGCGGGAGAGCTTCCCTTGCTTGCCTACCCCCTCCTTAGGCGGGCGCGATCCGACTTGGCTTGCTCGCCACTATGGCGGACGCGAGCGGGCTTGGCTCGCTCACCGCTTGGGCGGACGCGAGCCAGCGTGGCTCGCTTGTCACTTCCCCGCCGCTAATAGTGTTGGAACACCCTATTACTAATTTGGGTCAGGATCATTATGTCTTTAGGAAACCTGTTTTTGACCTCCTGTATAGATCTAAAGGTCAATTAGAATTGAGTCTAAGGGTTAGTAGTTAGGTTTGGTAGCTGCCCTCAAGACCAAGGATTTTCAGTTTGGAGACTAAGTCATATCGTCGAGCTCAGTACGACGAATCGTCGAACTCCATTCGACGATCGTCTAGCTCAACTTCGACGGATCGTCGAACTCCATTCGACGATCACTGAGCTCAACTTCAACAAAATTGTCGAACTCCATTCGACGATCTTCGAGCTCAGATCGACGATATTGACTCAGTATTGATTCTCTATCTCTGAGCTCAGTTCGACGATAGTTGAGCTCAGATCGACGATCTCTGTTGCTGTCTAAATCCAAATCGCTGAGCTCAGTTCGACGATAGTGGAGCTCGGTTCGACAATTTTCTGAAGAGTTGAATGATTTTCAAGATTCAAATTCAGAGCAGTTAAGGAGTTATTCAGCAATTAATTCAGAAGATTTTCTAGCCATTTTCATTTATTCTGCACCAAGTTTCAAGGGATTATCAAGGAATGTTTCTTTGGACTTTCCCCTAGAAGACATTTGCAATTAAGGATGCAATTAATGACAGGCCAACGACTATTCTAGACAGAGGATTATTTTCTATTCAGAACCAGAGAATAAAATACAAGATTTTTGAATCTCTCCAACACTCAGCACACAACACAGATAAGCAGAACAAGAAGAAGAAGAACAATTCATTCTCTGCTATAATATTCTCTGAACAACATCTTTTCTGATCACCAACTGTTCAAAAGAGAAAGAGCTGTAGGCATTCTCTGTCAAAAAGAATTCATACAAGAACACACACCAAAGGAGATCAACAACTGAAATCTTCTGATCTCTCTTGATTCAAGTGTTCAAGGCCAACATCATTCAAAGACTCCAAACACCTAACATTTCAGCTGTTGCTGAAATCATCAATTGGTGGAGATCATTTTCTGAAGGCCTATCACCCTACAGCAAAGCTTCATTTCCTGAACATCTCAAGAACTCAGGGGGAGCTTTGATAACATCAAAATCCACATAGTCTTCTCAGCTGCTTTGAGAAAGAGAAGACTTTCATCATTCTCTCATCCCCACCTCTGTAAAGGGTTTTTCAAACTCCCTTAAAAAGTTTGTGCTTGGTTTTTGAGCACCTTATCAAAAGCTCATTGGTGGCAAGACACCTGATCAAAAAATCTGATTTGGTTTTTGAGCACCTTATAAAAAGCTCATTGGTGCACAGGACACCTGATCAACTCATCCTATAGTGGATTCCTACCTAGGGTGGTAGAAGAGTGGATGTACCCAAGTTTAGGGGAACCACTATAGCTCCTTGTGTCTTCTGGCTTGCTTGTCTTTATTTTTGTTTCTGGCTGTGATTGATCTGTGATTAGTTAGGATCTGTGATTAATTTCTTTTGTAGGTCACTCTGTGATTAGATTTAATATTTGCTTCCTTGTTCACTCAGATTACAACAACTGTTGTAAAAAGTTTTTAAGCACCATACTCTATTCACCCCCCCCCCCCTCTAGAGTATATCAGATCTAGCTGCACTTTCAATTGGTATCAAAGCCAGGTTGGTTAAACATACCACACCTTGGTGGTTGCACAGGCTAACACCTGAACCCAAAGATTCCTAGTTAGATCTGCTTGCTGTAGATTTTATTATTAGATTATTTCTTCATAAATCATGGCCCAAAACAAAGATTATGCAAACACCAGACCTCCAGTGTGCAATATATCCAAGTTTGCACTTTGGAAAGCAAGGATTAGATTATAAATGAATTCTATTGACGAGGATATTTTTAATTCTGTTCTGGCAGTTTGTCCAAAACCTCCAGAGAACACAAGCACAAATATTGTTCCACCTCCATCAGGAATAGATGCTGATATCAAGAAGTGGAAGGTAGCTGATGCAAAGGCTATGAACATCTTAGGCCAGACCATGTCTGATGACATCTTTCAAAAGGTGGCTGAATGTAATTCAGCAAAGGAAATCTGGGATAAGCTCACTGAAATAGTGTCAGGATCAGCTGATGAAAGAAAGGACAGGAGATCTCACCTCATATCCCAATATGAGAACTTCAAGAAGGGAGAAGCTGAGTCAGTTGGAGATATGTACAACAGGCTCAGTCTAATAGTCAATGAACTCAAGACCTTGGATAAGGAGATCTCACTGACTGAACTTAATGACAAAATCCTAATGTGCTTCCCAAGCACTTGAGACTCAAGAATCTGGCCAATCAAGGATGCCAGAAGTCTGAATGAGATCACCACAGAAGCTCTTTTGGGTAAGCTCAAATCTTATGAGATGCTCATTAAGAACAGAGAAGAAGAGCAAAAGGCTTCCTCACCAGCCACAAGAAAAGAGAAGACAATAGCCTTCAAAGCAACTGAAGATCAGCCTGAAGACAAAGTCATAGGCAATGATGAACTACTCAGTCTGTTGGCTAAAAGATTTTACAAGATGGCCAGAAAGGACTTCAGAAGGAGATCATACAAAGAGCATGATAAGCCAAGGTATGATAAGTCAATTAGTAAAGAAATTGTTTGCTTTAGTTGCAGGAAACCAGGGCACATTGTACCTGACTGTCCAGAGAACAAAAATAAGGACAGAAGGGACAAGAAAGAAAGAAGAAAGGAGAAAGACTTCAAGAAGAATGGCAATGGCAAACCCTCCTCTAGCAAGAACAAACACACAAGGAAGGGATTTGTTGCTGAATCCTGGAGCGAAATTGAAGAGGAATCAGAAGCCTCATACAGCTCTAGTGATGATGAAGATGATGCAGAAGAGGAGTTCTGCATGATGGCAATCAATGCCTCACAACATAATTCAGATGAAGAAGAGTCATAGTCAGACTCAGAGACTCAACTTGAAGAAGACCAGGTAATTAGTTCATTTGATTTCAATTCAGAGGACTTTAAATCTGAGTTTAAAGCATTATATTTAGACCTGCTAAAATCTGAGAAGGAAATTATTTCTCTCAGAAATCAATTATCTGAACATAATTCCTTAAAGTCAGAAAACCTCAAACTCTCTAAGGAGTTGGAGTGCTGTAGGGAGCAGATAGCTTCACTGAAAGATGAGCTATCAGAGGCCAAGAAGCTTGAAGAATCCCTTAATGGGAGAAGTATCAAGCTGATGGGCATCACAAGCACAGTGAACTCCAGATTTAATAGTACACTGGGCTTGGGTGCTTCATCCAGCCAACCTATAGTTCTAACAACCCCAATCAAGTTCATTTCTGATAAAGGGAAGGGAGTTGTAGAGGCAGCTAGGAAAAATTCTGATCTGCCTAAGAAAACTAAGTCCCAGCAGAAATCGTCGAACGGAGCTCGACGATCGCCGAACGCAGATCGACGATCGCAGGCAAAATCATCGAACTCAGGTCGACGATCTCTAATTCCTGAACTCTGCCACATGCGACCTTCGAACGGAGCTCGACGATCTGATCCAAGATCGTCGAACGAAGCTCCACGATCGTCGAACAGAGGTCAGAGCTCTGGAAATTCTTTCAAGTGCAAATCAAAATCCAATCATAGGGGTCCTTTATCCCAAATCTTTAACCCTTATACTGAATGGATAATACCTCCAAGGAGATATCATCCTGAAGGTTATAAGAGTCAACCTGGGATGTCTTTCATTTCTGAGTTTAAAGGTTATCAACCTAGGCCCAAGGTAAACTGGGTCAAAAACAAATGAATTATTTTATGTGCAGGTGAAGACCTATCCAACATCAAACCAACAATGGTACTTGGATAGTGGGTGCTCTAAGCACATGACAGGAAACCAGGACAACCTCACATCCTTTAAAGACAAGCTTGGACCCAAAGTTATTTTTGGTGATTCAAACTTTGGACAAACTAAAGGATATGGTGCAGTACAGATTGGGACAGTGACATTCAAGAAGGTAGCCTATGTGGAAGGACTAAAGCATAATTTGATAAGTATCAGTCAGCTATGTGATGAAGGCTACCAGGTGACTTTCAGCAAAGCATTATGCAAGATCAAGTCAGAGGACAACACAACTGTGTTGATAGGTAAAAGGAAAGGTAACATCTATCTAGTATATTTTCTTTCAACATGTGTAGATATTTGCCTGTTCAATTCTGTCTATAGACCAAATGTTTTATGGCATAAGAGACTAGGACACTTAAACCTTAGAACTATTGTTAGGCTATCCAAGGACAACCTTATTAGAGGACTACCTTCTGGCCCCTACAAGAAGGAAGGACTCTGCAGGGCTTGTCAATTAGGCAAGCAAACTAAAAACAGTTTCAAATCACTTAATAAGAGTGATTCACCTAGGATCTTGTATCTGTTATACATGGATCTCTTTGGACCCATTACAGTACAAAGCCTAGGAGGGAAATCTTACACTTTAGTAGTTGTAGATGACTTCTCTAGATTCACATGGGTGTTCTTTCTGAGGAAGAAGTCTGATAACTTTAAGTGTTTGACAGAGTTTCTCAAATGTATACAGATTGAGTTCAATACTCACATTGCCCTGATCAGAAGTGATCATGAGACAGAGTTTGATTCTCTTCTTATGCAAGAGTTCTGTCAGAGTGAAGGGATCAGGCATACTTTCTCAGCTCCTAGAACTCCTCAACAAAATGGGGTAGCTGAAAGGAAAAATAGAACCCTTATTGAATCTGCCACTACATTATTGTCAGATGCTCACCTTCCTCTATCCTTTTGGGCAGAGGCAGTGAACACCTCCAACTATGTGCTGAATAGAAGTTTGATACATAAACTAAAGGGAAAGACTCCCTACGAATTACTCAAAGGGAAGAAACCTAAAGTTGATTATTTTAGAGTTTTTAGTTGTATTTGTTATATTCACAATAATGACAAGAGATATCTAGCAAGATTTCAAGCTTAAGCTGATGAAGGAGTGTTTATGGGATACTCCATGATCAGTGTTGAAGTATTAGACCGGGCGGCTTAGCGGTCTGATCCAGCGGTTTGTTGACCGAGCGGCTTAGCGGTCTGATCCAGCGGTTTGCAGACCGGGCGGTCTATCGGTCTTCCTCTGCGGCCTGTTTCATCCTGCTGAAGTTGCCGAGCGGTTATCCTGTCTATCTAACCGCGCGGCCTATGCGGTCTCCATTATTCTAGCCGCTCAGTATTGTAAATGTTTAGTCCCACATTGTTTGTATACTCTCTTTCTCTTCCCCTCCATTCTATATAAGGGAGGTCATACCTTTGTAAATGATATCTTTTTTGGATAATAAAATTTCAATTATTCAAAAGTTTATTCGCTTGTTCTCTACTTTTCGCCTCTTTTCGCTTCTTTCTAACATGGTATCAGAGGACACGGTCCTTTCCTCCTGATTCTGTGCGCTCTCTGTTGCTCGCGGCTTGTTTTCCGCGTTCTGCGACTTGATTCGCGACTTGCCTTCTCTTCTGTCCGCGCGGCTTGTTTCTATCCGCGCGGCTTGTTTCTGTCCGCTGCCCTGTTCGCACGGCTTGCTTCTTCTTGGTTCTCTTCTCCTACTGCTCTTTGTCGCAGCGACCTGTTTCCTTGTCGCCGCGCTCCTTGGTCTTTCCTGCCGCTCCGACTTCCTAGTCGTTGCGGTCTGTCCCTGTCCGCGAGTGTTGTCCCTCTACTCGCGGTTCGCTGCTGTGATCTGCCTGACCGTGCGGGTTGTTCCTTTCTCACCCGCATCTTGGTCGCGGTCACCAGCTCTTCTCCTCTTTTCTGTTCGCTCGGACTTTTCAGTCCGCGCGACCTCTTCCCCGCTGTGCCTTTGACCGCCTTCTAGTAGCTGCTGTGATCTGCCTGACCGTGCGGGTTGTACCTTTCTTACCCGCATCTTGGTCGCGGTCACCTGCTCTTCTCCTCTCTTCTGTTCGCTCGGCCTTTTTCAGTCCGTGCGACCTCTTCCCCGCTGTGCCTTTGCCTCTTTCTAGCCGCCACTGTTCGCGCGGCTTCTTCTGTTTTCTAACCGCTACTGTTCGCGCGGCTTCTTCTGCTTGCCGGGCTGGTATGACTACCTCCGGTCTCACCACTACTCCTGCAGCTCCTTCTCCTCCTCCTCCTTCGGGCAACCTTGACACCCTTTCCAAGCTTGTTGGCTCCAACTATCCCGATTGGAGCGTTTCTTTCACCTTTCTCCTTCGTTCTCAGCATAAGCGTCATCACCTCACCGATGACCCTCCTCCTCGCACCTCTCCTGAGTTTGATGACTGGGATGCGAGTGATGCTCTTGTTCGCACCTGGCTGGCCAACAGCCTTTCTGATGAGTGCCTTCCCGTCATTCGCCATGATGAGACGGTCAAGGCCACCTGGCTTCACCTCGCTGCTCTCTATTCGAAGGGGGGCCAGACGTCCCGCATTTATACTCTCTATGCGGACCTCTTCGCCCGCCCTTCCATGTCACCGGCTGCGGCCTATCAGCAGGTTCAGGCTCTTGGTGCTGAAATCCTCCAGAATCGCCCCTTCTCCGCGGACTTGGCCGACCAGCACAAACACTTCCAGGAACTCCTGGTTGTTTGTTATCTTCTTCGTCTTCCCGACTCTTATGATATGATCCGCCAGCAGATCTTGGGTGAGGCGGAATCTCCTACTTTGGATGCCACCGCGGCTCGCATTGCCGCCGTTACTTCGCTCCTCCAGCGGCCTCTGTTGTCCTCCCCCCCTTCCCAGGACTCCTTTGCTCACCAAGCTCAGCGGGGGGGCCCCAGTGGCCGTGGCTCCTCTGGCGGCCGGAGTTCCTCCCGATTCCTCTGCTCTCACTGTGGTCGTACTGGCCATACTGTTGACCGCTGCTGGCAGAAACATCCTCATCTTCGCCCTTTCGGTGATGCTCCTTCGGCCTCCGCCTCTTCTAGGTCGTCTGCCTCTGTGGCCATGACGTCAGGTAGTGCCCACGTCGTTACCCAAGGTAAATGGCTGATTGACTCCGGTGCCACCAATCATATGACGGGCAACCCTCATTGCTTCTCCCGTCTTGAGACCCATGACCGCTTACCCCCAGTTCGTGTGGCGGATGGTTCCCCGTCCCCGATTTATGGGACGGGCATGGTTCAACTTACTCCATCGCTTTGCTTGGAGGATACCCTCTATGTCCCGAAGTTCCCGTGCAATTTGTTATCAGTTACTACTTTATGCCGGCAACTTCAGTGCTCTGTTTTATTCACTCCCACTACTTGTTCTTTTCAGGACCCGAGGACCCAGCGGACGATTGCTACTGGGACTGAGAGCAGCGGCCTCTACTTCCTCGACGATGTTTCCGCTCTTTCTGCCTAATCCTCCTCCACCGATCTCCTTCAGTGGCATCTTCGTCTTGGACATCCTCCTCCTCGGCTTATTCGTCAGCTTCTGCCCCACTTACCTCCTACCGGTTCTCCGCTCAACTGTGATGCATGTCAGCTTGGCAAACATCATCGCTCCTCCTTCCCTCCGAAGCAAGGTCGTGGCTCCTCTCGCATGTTTGATCTTATTCATTCTGATGTATGGGGTCCTGCTCCTACCCTTACAGTTGGTCGGGGCAGTTCCTATTTTGTTACTTTTATCGATGATTTTACTCGATGTACCTGGGTGTATCTATTAAAAGATCGCTCTGAACTATTTTTTGTTTGGCAATCCTTTTACTTTATGATTAAGACTCAATTTGCTATTTCCATTAAAATCTTACGTTCTGATAATGTAAAGGAGTATCTAAATCATGATTTCTCCACGTTCTTTCACACACATGGCCTCCTTCATCAAACATCTTGTGTTTACACCTCCCAACAGAATGGGGTGGCGGAGCGTAAAAACCGTCACCTGCTTGATGTTGCGCGTACTCTCATGACGCAGATGCACGTCCCTCGCTCCTACTGGGCTACGCCGTGCTCCTCGCTTGCTATCTCATTAATCGCCTTCCCTCCACGGTCCTCCACGGCCAGACTCCCTTCTCCCTTCTCTACCCCCACCAGGAACCTTTTCCTCTTCCTCTCCGTGTCTTTGGCTGTACGGCCTTTGTTCACGCTCCCTCTGCCACCCGCGACAAGATTTCCCCCTGTTCCACCAAGTGTGTCTTTTTGGGGTACTCTACCACTCAAAAAGGCTATTGCTGCTTTGACCCCCTTCTCCGCAAGCAGTTTGTTTCTGCCGATGTAACTTTTTTCGAAAATGCTTCCTATTTCTCTGCTTCCTCTTCTCTTCCTTCTCTTCCTTCTGATGTCTTCGTTCCTTCCACACCTCTCCACGTTTTCCCACCTTCGTCTCCTCCTCCACCCACTCCTTCCCAGTCCGTCTCCCCACCCACCCCTCCACCCTCCTCTCCGCTGCCGTCTCTCTCTAGTCCCGGGCCAGCCTTCTCCGCCACGGACGCTCTGGTCGCTGACGCTCCCGTCGCCGACGCTCCCGTTGACCTGGATGTTCCATTGCCCTTCGCAAAGGGGTGCGGGCGTGTACTCAACACCCTCTCACGACTGTTGTTTCTTATGATCAGCTTTCTCCTTCTCGCAGGTGTTTTGCCTTGGCTATCTCTGCTACTTCTACTCCCCGTACCTACCAGGAGGCTCTCGCTCTCCCTCATTGGAAGTCTGCCATGGATGAGGAGATGGCTACTCTTACTGAACGGGGTACCTGGACCCTGGTTCCTCCTCCCGTGGGCACTGATGTGGTTGGCTGTCGCTGGGTATTCGTTGTGAAGTTTCGCCCCGACGGCACTGTGGATCGCTACAAAGCCCGGCTGGTGGACAAGGGCTTTACTCAGACTTATGGCGTTGATTACTTTGATACCTTCTCTCCGGTTGCTCGCCTCAGCACCATCCGGGTTCTCTTTTCTGTGGCTGTTAACCGGGCTTGGGCTATTTCCCAGCTTGATGTGAAGAATGCCTTTCTCTATGGCGATCTTCAGGAGGACGTTTATATGGAGCAACCTCCTGGGTATGTTGCTCAGGGGGAGACACGTGTCTGTCATTTAAAGAAGGCCATTTATGGCCTAAAGCAGAGCCCTCGGGCATGGTTCGAAAAGTTCAGTGGTATTGTGGCTACCATCGGCTTTCAAAGGAGTTCGGCCGATCACTCCTTATTCATTCGCAAAACGGCCTCGGGACTGGTGGTTTTGGCCGTATATGTGGATGATATTCTCCTTACTGGCGATGACCGAGATGGGGTGGACTTGACGAAGAAGCACCTCCGTCAGCACTTGGTCACGAAGGATATGGGCTCCCCAAAATACTTTTTGGGGATAGAAATCTCTCGGAAACTTGACTCCTTGGTTCTCTCTCAACGGAAGTATGCCCTTGATCTTCTTCGAGAAGCAGGCTTGACAGGTGCCAAACCAGCTCGTTTTCCCATGGCTGTTGGAGAAGACAAAACGTGGACGGATGATTCGCCTCTTCTATCTGATGTCATACGGTACAGACGTTTGGTAGGCAAACTCATCTATCTCATGGTGACTAGACCCGACATCGCCTACGCTGTAGGCAAGGTCAGTCAGTTTATGCAAGCTCCCAGGGAGTGTCATCTTCAGTCCGCCCTGAAGATTTTAGAGTATATCAAAGCAGCACCGGGCAGAGGGTTACTCTTTCAGAAGAATGACCATCTGAGGGTTGAGGCCTACTCAGATTCAAGTTATGCGAATGACAAAGGCGATCGTAAATCCACGTCAGGTTTTTGTACCTTTGTTGGAGGTAATCTCGTGAGTTGGAAGAGCAAGAAACAGTCTGTTGTTTCCAGATCCAGTGCCGAAGCAGAATACCGGAGTATGGCGTCAACCACGTGTGAGTTAAAGTGGTTGCGCGCTCTCATGCTTGACCTGGGCGAGGTATATGACTGTCCTCTCCCTATGTTCTGTGACAACAAAGCCGCTATACACATATCTAGAAATCCGGTCTTCCATGAGAGAAAGAAGCATATAGAGGTTGACTGTCACTTCATTCGGGAAGAGATTTTGAAGAAAACAGATTTGTACTCCTTTTGTCACTCTGACAAGGAGTTGGCAGATATCTTCACCAAGCCGGTTTCTACTTCCTTCTTCCGCATCTGTGACAAGCTGGGCATGATTGATATCTATGCTCCAGCTTGAGGGGGAGTGTTGAAGTATTAGACCGGCGGCTTAGCGGTCTGATCCAGCGGTTTGTTGACCGAGCGGCTTAGCGGTCTGATCCAGCGGTTTGCAGACCGGGCGGTCTATCGGTCTTCCTCTGCGGCCTGTTTCATCCTGCTGAAGTTGCCGAGCGGTTATCCTGTCTATCTAACCGCGCGGCCTATGCGGTCTCCATTATTCTAGCCGCTCAGTATTGTAAATGTTTAGTCCCACATTGTTTGTATACTCTCTTTCTCTTCCCCTCCATTCTATATAAGGGAGGTCATACCTTTGTAAATGATATCTTTTTTGGATAATAAAATTTCAATTATTCAAAAGTTTATTCGCTTGTTCTCTACTTTTCGCCTCTTTTCGCTTCTTTCTAACAATCAGTAAGGCTTATAGGGTTTATAATAAATCATCTCTTAAAATTGAGGAATCTGTTCACATATCATTTGATGAATCTAACATGTCTTTCAAGGAGAAGAACACTTCTACCATAGAACCTTTGCAAGTACATTCTCTTGTTGAAGACTTGAACAAGTTACAGGTTACTCAAGAAGAGGAAAGCAGTGAAGATGAAGAAAGCACTCAACATATTGAAGAGAAACAATTTGAAGAGCCAGTTGTTGTACCACAAGAGGAAACAACAACACAGGTTGGTGAACAATCAACACCCCTGTTGATTTAGTGACATCAAGAGACCATCCAATTTCCCAAATAATTGGAGACATCTCAGCTGGTGTGCAAACCAGAAATCAGGTCAACCAAAACCTGTTGCACACTTGCTTCCAATCTCAAATTGAACCTCAGTCCATTCAAGATGCATAGCAAGATCCACACTGGATCATTGCAATGCAAGAAGAGTTGCATCAATTTGAAAGGAACAAAGTTTGGCAGCTAGTGCCAAAGCCTAAGGATCACTCCATTGTTGGAACAAAGTGGGTGTTCAGAAACAAATTGGATGATCAAGGAGTAATTGTAAGGAACAAGGCAAGGCTAGTTGCTCAAGGATACTCTCAAGAAGAAGGAATAGACTATGACCAGACTTTTGCACCAGTTGCAAGATTGGAAGCCATCAGAATCTTTTTAGCTTTTGCAGCACATAAAGGCTTCAAGGTATATCAGATGGATGTAAAAAGTGCATTTCTCAATGGAGACATCAAAGAAGAAGTCTATGTTAGACAACCTCCAGGTTTTATCTCTCCAACTAATCCTGATTATGTTTTTAAGTTGAACAAAGCATTATATGGTCTTAAGCAAGCTCCAAGAGCATGGTATGAGACCCTAGCATGCTTCCTTCTAGAAAATGGATTTATAAGAGGTAGAGTAGACCAAACTCTTTTCATTAGAACCCATAAGTCCCATACCCTACTAGTACAGATTTATGTAGATGATATTATTTTTGGTTCTACTGATTCAAAATTGTGCATAAGGTTTTCCAACCTAATGCATTCTAAATTTGAAATGAGTAGCATGGGTGAGCTATCCTTCTTTCTAGGATTGCAAGTCAAACAACATGCTGAAGGCATCTTTATTTCTCAAACCAAGTATGCAAATGAATTGGTTAAGAAATTTGGCATGTCTGAAGCATCTTGTATGAAAACACCTATGTCTACTTATGCTGTATTGGATGCTGATGAACATGGGAAACCTATTGATCAAATAACATATAGAGTAATGATTGGCTCTTTACTGTACCTTACAGCTAGTAGACCAGACATAATGTTTGCTACATGTATATGTGCTAGATTCCAAGTAAGCCCTAGAGAGTCACACCTAACTTTAGTAAAAAGGATTCTCAGGTATGTTAAGAGTTGACCAAATCTAGGTCTCTGGTATCCAAAAGATTCAGCATTTGAATTAACTGGATTTTCTAATGCTGATTATGCTGGATGCAGAATTGACAGGAAAAGCACCAGTGAAACTTGTCAGTTCCTTAGTGACAAACTTGTCTCTTGGTTTTGTAAGAAACAAACTTCTGTGTCAACTTCAACTGCTGAAGCTGAATATATGGCTGCAGGCAGTTGTTGTTCACAAATCTTGTGTATTCAAAACCAACTCCTAGACTATGGCTACAACTTAGAGAAGTCAAAAATATTTTGTGATAACACCAGTGCTATTTCTATAGCTCAAAATCCAGTCCTCCATAGTAGGACAAAACACATAGAAATTAGGCATCACTTTTTAAGGGATAATGTTGAGAAGAATAAAATTGAACTTCATATATCCCAACTGATTTGCAAAGGGGAGATATTTTCACCAAACCCTTGGATGAAAAGAAACACACCTTCTTCCTAAATCAGTTAGGAATGTTAGATGGAGGAAGTCTAAAATAATATCCAAGATTTTAAAAGTTTAAAAAGTGACCAAGACTAGGCAAACATCTTGATTTTTCTCAGTGTCTAGAGTGTATTTCTGGTCTCTGAACTGCGCTCGACGATTTTCCCCCAAATCGCCGAACGGAGATCGAAAATTTCCGAAATCATTGACCTAAGTTCAGTGCTTCTCAGATAGTCTGAACTATCTCTTTCGGTCAACGATCGTCGAACGGCGCTCGACGATTCTGTTCTCTGAACGATCGTCGAACAGAGCTCGACGCTCTCCAATATCGTCGAACAGAGATCGACGATATTGAAGACCTTTCATATTCCTTTAGGAGCCCCGATCGTCGAACTGAGTTCAACGATCTTTCCTTTCCTGCGTCGAACCCTAATATAAAATTCATTTTTCGCCGTCGTTCTCCTTTTGCGCTTTCGATTTTTCTGCAAAAACTCTCTTTCCCTCCAAACATCTCTACACTTGGTCATTTTGTTTGTTGATTTTTGCAGGTAACAATGGCCGCTTCTGTTGCTGTTCTTGCCGCAATGAAATTCGATACTGGATTTGACATTGACATGGAGTCCTTCAGCACTACTGATCAGGTTTTTTAGGATATATTGGAATTGTTCAAGGAGCAGAAACTTGCTACCATCATGTCCACCAGGATCAAGCTGCCTGCTGATGAGATCAAGGAGTGGGTCTACACTGCCCACAACCAGGATCAAAACACAATAGTTGGTTCAATTTCTGGAACTTAGGTACCCTTGACTCTAGCTATTCTGATAGAAGTTTTTGAGTTAAGCTTTAGAAGGGATTCTGCTGATTTGTCTGGAGAGGAATTTTCTGATTTGCTTACAAGAATGGGTCATCCTGATGCTAACCCTAGCAAATTGCTGAAAAAGAACCTAGCTGTTGAATACAGGTTCTTAGCTGATGTAGTGGGCAAGGTTTTGCTGGCCAAGCATTCAGCACATGATACCATCTCCAGGTATCAACTGTGCTTGATGGGAGCCATTGTGGATAAGAAGAAATTGAACTGGGGAGAGATCTTCTTTGACCTGATTAAGAAGAAAATCAATAAGAGTTTTGTGAATTTTGGGAGGATCCTAGGGCTCTTTCTTCAGAACAGATGCCCTACTCTGCTTGTATCTTGTAGGATACATATTAATGCATCAAAGAGACTATCTTGTGCCCTATTTGGCAAATGGGACAGGCAGATAATAAAGCCCAGCAGGCCTTCTGCAAGCACAACTTCAGGCACCAGGACTGTACCAGTCACTTCCCCTCAAGTCTCTGCCCCTGCAGAAGACTTGCCTGCTGCTGCTTCTCCTCCTCCAACTCCAATCCCATCTCCTCCAGTTCCATTCACCATTCAAACTCCATCCACAATCATCATTTTCAGCCCATCTCCAACATCCATTCCCTCTCCAATTCCAACTCTTCCTATAACAGAAGAACTTTTCCATCCATTACACCACTACCCACAACCAGACATTGACACATCATCAACCATTCCCTCATTCAATCTTCTTGATGATTCCTTCATGGATGATTCACCCTCATCTCCTTCTAAGCTACCCTCCTCATCAACATCATACCAACAACTTCTGTAAGAAATTATTGATCAACCCACCTTCACACCCTCTATCTCAATCCCACTGTCTTCCATCTCCACTATACCCTCACCTCAACCATCACTTCTACCATCCACCAGCTCTCCATCACCATCACCTGTTGCTCCACCTCCATCCTCTACCTCTGCTCAATTTCCAGCTGAGCAAGTAGATCTTCCAGCCCTGGCTGACAAGATATATGAACTGATAACTCCCAGGCTATCTCTTCTATTGGAGACCTCCTTAGCTCCATTACTTCAGTCAGTGGCAGCCCTTTCTGTCAGGCTATCCTCCCTATTTTCTCAGGCAATCCCTTCATCAGTGTGCCTTGATCCAGCCTTATCTGAATCCAGGCAGGGGGAGATGCCTAATGAAGTTATGAGATTGCCTGCTGCAATTTCTTCAGCTCCTGCTGCTGCTGCTGTTCCTCAAGCTCCAGTTTCAACCCCTCAAGTTGCTATCTTTTCAGTAGACCTTAGGTCCCTGCTATCAGATTTTGATTCAGCTTATTTCAGTTATCTTCCAGAGAGAGTTGATGTCCACCCATCAGAGGATCTGTCCAAGGCCATTGTGCCCTTCTCTAGCTGTGACATCAGCATTATTCATTCATTCATAAATACAGTTTTTACTGTTGAGCTGTCTGGTTCCACTGATGCTGCTGCCCCTCCTGCTGCTGATATTGTTGATGTTTCTGTTGCTACTGCTGATATTGTTGACACTACTGATGAGTTAATCTCTAAGGATATGCAGATGACAGAGGCACATAATTTTGAGCCTTTTGTTTTTGCTGATGATATTCCTGCTGTTATTACTGTTGCTGATACTTTTGTATCTAAAAATGTTTTATCTGAATCCGTTGCTGCTCCAGCTGCTACTGTTAGTACTGCTGTTATATCTTCTGCAAGGATTGCTCCATAAAGCTCTATATCTATTGTTACAACTACTGCTACAACTTCTATATCTGTTGTTACTAGTGTTGTATCTGCTGCTGTCACCACTGCTGTTTCATCTGCTTCAACCCAACTTTAAAAAGAGTATTTGAAAAAGATAGATGCTCTATATGATGAGCAAAGTTCTGAGAGTGATGAATTCAAGACTGATTCTGATGATTCTTCTGCTACTATAGCCAGGAAAAGGAAGGCAAGGAGCAAAGCTATGAAGAGAGTGCCTCCAGCCAAAGTAAAGGACAATAATGACATACCATATTACATTCTTCATGACTGCCCCATAACTGAGCATTGGATGCAATACTCTAAGAACCAATTTAAAGCCATGAAGAAGAAGAGGAAGTATGAGAAAGGATCTTCTCAATTTCATCATCCTCATCCTCCTCCACCACCTCCTCCTGATGCAGGTGCAGGTGGAAGCTCAGCTGCTCAACCCTCTACCAAAAGCCAAACCCCCTATCAGCCTCATACAAGATCTTATTATAGGGGAAGCCAGTCCAGGGGTTCTCAATCTAGAAGAGGAAACTATAGAGGAAGCCAGAGGGAATTTCAAGTCTACTCAAAAGGCTATTCTAGACAACATCCATACTCTAGGGAAGGACAAGCCTCATCAGACACAACATCAGGTCCCTTTCCCTATAAGCTAAAAGAAGTAGTTTCATCCAGAGCTCCTCCAGATAATCCATCTAACAGATATGAGCCTTCAGTGCCCTTTGAGGATCCTGAAAATAACCCTACTGCTTGGACTGCCAGGATGAAAGAGCTAGCTGCCCTGGACCAAATCAAGAAAGCTAAATTTGCAAGGCAGAGATTCCTCAAACATTACTACATTGTCTGAGCGAAGAAAGAAATAACTGGAAAGATATGGATCAAGCAAATTCTTTGACTCTGATAGATATATGGAGCTGCATCCTGAAGCTGTGGTTCCCAGGCCCAAACATCAAACTTCTTTAGGTGCAGTAGATGACAGAAGGTCAAAGAAATAAGCTCTCAATCCTAATAGAGAAATCAAGCTTATAAAGAGCAAGGAGAAAGAATAATTATGTAAGGTGACAATCATTCTGAATTCTGAATTCTGTCTAAGATAATATATATCTGTGTTGTCCTGCTTATTGCTTTTTTGTATTGTTGCTTTGTATGTTGTTATTTTATTTTTCCAAATTTTATAAATAGTAATCCTAACCCAAATAGGGGGAGATTGTTGGAACACCCTATTACTAATTTGGGTCAGGATCACTATGTCTTTAGGAAACCTGTTTTTGACCTCCTGTATAGATCTAAAGGTCAATTAGAATTGAGTCTAAGGGTTAGTAGTTAGGTATTGATTTCTTCTTGCAGATTATTCAGGATCTGCCCTCTCTAGATGACTTGTCGATTTCTGGATGAAGACTTCTCTCTTTGTTGTTAGCTCTTCATTCTTCTTCTTCCAGCACTTCATGTCTTTATATAGGCTCCAACCGAGGTTACCGGCTGATCCGGTTCCTAACGGCCTTCTGACAGCTCTGACAGATAAAATAGCATTGTCAGTTATGATAGCTGTCAAGTCTCCAGTTACTTCAATGAACTTCAGCTCAGCAGCAAAGTGTCGAGACAATACTGTAAATGTGTCAACACAGATAGTTCATGTGTCGACACAATCCATGGTGATATCGACATAGCTTGCATAATGTCGACACAGCACTTCTCTATCTTCTTGACATAGCTTCTGCAGAATGTGTCGACACAAGTCCTGTGTGTTGACACAATCACTTCTTATCTTGACATAGTTGACTTCAACAAAAATTCTGGTGTGTGTCGACACAAGTCATGTGTGTCGACACAGTTGTTGTTGACTGAGCTTTCTGTGTGTCGACACAAGTCCTGTGTGTCGACACAGTTGTTGTTAACTGAGCTTTCTGTGTGTCGATACAAGTCATGTGTGTCGACACAAGTCCTGTGTGTCGACATAGTTGTTATCGACAGAATCTCTGTGTGTCGACACAAGTCTTTTGTGTCGACACAAACTGGCTCCTGATGTCGACATAGTCTTTGTCGACAGAATCTCGGTGTGTCGACACAAATTCTATGTGTCGACACAGGCTGGCTCTTGGTATCGACACAGCCTTTCCCATGTGTCGACACAATGCTTCTCAAGTGTCGACACTTGTACTTAGAAAATTTTCTTTCATTTTCTTAACCTGCACATTGAAACTCAACACCACATCAAATACACCTTGATGAATATCATTGAGTTAGGCGAGGCTTCTCCAAATCTGGTACACATATTCCAATGTACCCAACAATCTCCCCCTATTTGGAGAAGTCATAACCATTAGTAAATGATATACATCACTTATAATAAACCAAAGATTATGATGTATAAGAGCATTATTCAGACAAATTAATATATAAAAAAACCAGCATGATATCATCAAAAAATATGATAACATATAGAGAACATGAATCAATGTTTTGTTTAAGTACATAAAGTTTCTGAACACAGATTACATAGATTTTAAAACTAAAGATTACAAAGTTCTAAAATCTAGTCAGTCTATTCTAGGGTTGATCAGGCTCCTTGATTATAATGCCTTTGCCAGACTGAATCCTTGCTTGTACACTAGGTTCAGTGTCTTCAGCTGACTTCTTTACTTTAAGATCCTTCTTCTTGAGTTCTTCAGCCTTAACCTTTTTCCTTTCAAAATAATGATAAGTCTTAGGAAAGTATTTGCTTGACTCCACAGCAGTAGTAGGTATTTTTCCAGCTTTGAGATCCCTTTTAAACTGAAATATGGCATCTTGCCTCTTCTGATACTTACTCCATTCTTGTTCTGAGTACCACTTGCCTCTATCATGCATTTTATCATCAACTGCTTGCCAAGCAGTGAGAATTATATTCCTGGAAGTGGGACTCCATTTTTCAAAATCAGGTTTTAACTCTGCCGACTCTCTAAATCTTTTCTTAGAAAGTTGAGCTTCTTGCTCTCTTTTCAAGGCTGCTTCAGACATCTCAACTTTCTCAAAAACCACATTCTGAACCTCCTGTGGAGGACTGTACATTTGTTGAACAACAGCTTGAATTCCTTCAAAGTCAGTAGGTGGATAAATGATTTGAGCCACTTCCTACTGAGCCCCTTCATTATAAGCAGCTTGAATTCCTGACTCATTTGTGTTGTCATCATCACATAGGGGTGGATATCCAAGAGTGGCTCTGATAGTATTAGTTATCCACTTGGCATGTTCAGAGCCTGCATTGACTAACAATCCCTCCCCCTTTATGACTTCTCTTTCAACATGGTATCTGAGATCATCCTTTTGGAACCTTATCTGATTAGCTAGATAATTTGTTCCTTCTTTGTAGAATGACCTAAACTTCAGCAGCTGATCATAGATTACTTTTTGAGAGTCTTGAATAGTAGTGCTAACAGCAGTCAAATTTGCTTGGATTTGTTTATCAAACTCAGACTTTTCTTTAGCAATGTTTGCAGTGAAAGCATTTGCTGTATTTTTAATTTCGGTGACAATCACATTGTGGGATTCTGTTAGATTGTCATTCATTCTTATTTGATTTTCCAAAACATAGCCTTGTTTGACTGCTATATCATCTATCTGTGTTTTGTCTTCCACTTGTTGTTTGGCTAAATAAACTACAACATTACCTCCCTTATGAAAGCAATCTGTCATCTCCTTTTTATGCTGATTTACCTCAAATCTGATAGATTTGATATCTTGAGCCAAAGTAAATTGCAGTTCTTTATGGCTCTCATCTACATATTTCTCAATTGCTGCTCTTTGCTCATCCATCTTAACTTGTATTTGCACTAAAAGGTAACTGAAGTCTACTGCAGGTGTTGGAGTTTATGGAACAGCTTGCAAGGCCTTTTTATAGCCAAAGCTCCTCTTCCTGAGTTCCACAAGCTTTCTTTTCTTGGCCCTAGAGGATGATTCATCTTCTGAATTTTTTGAGGAACTTGCTATGTCCACAGTGTCTTTGGAAGTAGGGTCAATGATTGGCTGATTCTTCTCAGTGCTTAGCAGCTCCCCCTTAGTCCTTGGCAGCTCCCCCTCAGTCCTTGCTTCTTGTATGTCAGGAAACAAGTCCTCTAGAGTGAATTCTTGCTGCATTTGAACAGGAGGAATATCTTGCTCTTATGCAGTAGATGGAGTGTCATCAAATGTAGATGTGCCCTCCATTGTAATGTCTTGTGATGGGACATTATCTTGGGTAGTCTGTTCAACATCAGTCAGATGGACAATTAGTGTATCTGGCTCAGTATCTAGTGTAGCTTGATTAATATCATGTATTACCTCAAGTATAGTTTGATAGGCTGTTTCACTCTCTAATGCAGCTTGCTCTTTCTCATGAGCAACTTCTGAAGGTAATGCCTCTTGTTGAGCTGAAATTGGAGAAAGCTCATTGGCTCCCCCTAGATGAGGCACTTCCTGGACTTGATCCAGTTGGATGGTGCTTTCTGGAATCTGCTCCCCCTGCACCTGACTATCATCTACATTCTTAGGAGCATGTGATTTCCTGGAAGTGTCTGGTCTTTCTTCATCTGAGCTGAAAACCACCTCTTATTCTGAATCACTGGAATATTCAGCTGTCTTGTGGGTTGGTTTCTTCTTTGGCTGTATTTGTTTTGTTTGTTTCTGGGGTGTAGAAACATCCTTTGTCAGGACCCTTTCCCATCTGGATAATATTCTCAAATCCATTCTTCTCATATGATTGATCTTAGATCCTACAATATTATTCATTAGTTCAGGAATATTCTCAGCCAGATATAGGCTTAGTACCCTTCCCAGATTTGGTTTCTTGAAGCTTTCCTTGATCTTTTCAAAGATCACAGCAGACTAGTTGGTTTTGACCTTGAAGATGACTCTAGTCATTAAATTTAACATGTAGGCAGATATCCTTTCATGTCCACCTGGTTTGCACAGAATTACTTTGCCTATAATTTCAAAAAGGAATTTACCATGGGAGTTCATGCCCTTTCTGAGCATAGAGGATCCAAGCTTGGCGGTGGTATCCAGTCCACACCATTGAAGAGCTTCTCTGGTCATAGAAGATCCTATTTCATCGTCTTCTTGAACCTTTGGCTGGTGTAGTGTCTTCCTCAAACTCTTCAGGGTGAGTTTGGGGTTCCTTAAACGGATGACTTAATTTTCATGCCCGTTGAATCCAGTGTTGCTGTCGTGTAGAATTTAAGAACCTCCTTCTTCCAAATCTTGGTAGGTTCTGAGATTGAAAGTAATAGTGTCTAATCACCTAGAGGGGGGGTGAATAGGTGACCTATATCTTTTAACTTTTTAGGCAGAAATACAGTACAGTAAATGAATTCTACAATTATCATAACACAGCAACCATACAATCATACATACACAGAGTGTACACAGGATTTATAGTGGTTCCCCAAGGTCTGGGTACATCCACTTTCCTCCTTCGCCTATCTAGTAGCGTACTAGATTCGGCCTAACTTCTCCACTTCTTCTCAGATCCTCAGATCTTACAACTCAGAACCCCAATCAGGTTCCTACAACTCAGAGTGACCCCACTCCTACAACTCAGGCACAAAGCCTTACCACTCAGTCTTCACCAAGACCTACTCTCAGGCTAAACAGCCCTACCTCAGCCTTCAATCAAGGCCTACACTCAGAGAATAGAATCTCCTACACTCAGGCACAAAAGCCCTACCTTAGCTTTTATAGTTTAGGCTTACAACTCAGATCTATACAAGATCCTACAGAAAATAAAGTTTACAAAGTATTTAACCACAACTCTGAAAGAGAGAGATGAGTTGACCGGCTTCTTGATGAGTTCTTGGAAGAACTAGGCAGAGATCAACCACCCTTGGCTTTCTTCAAAGCTTCTTGAAATAGAACACAGTAGGGTTGAATCTTCTGTGCAGATGATCTTCAATCAACTGCTGTCTTGAGATTCAGATTTCAATCTGATTCTTACTTAGCAGCCCGGTTCAGCAGCTGCTCTTCTAAGAAGGAGCTTTCTCTCCAACTACTTAGATCTTCTCTTGAAGGTCTTCTTCTTTGTTGTGTTGTTTTTCAATTCATTGATCACTGATATTGTTTCTGTCGAAGGAGAAAGGTCTATAAATAGTCTTCCTCCAAGGTAACCGGCTGATCCGGTTTCTAACAACCTTCTGACAGCTCTGACAGTTGCAGTTGACCGGTTGAAATGGCAGCTGTTAAGTCATCCAGTCATTTCTTGAAATCTCTGTCACTGTCTGAAAGTGTCGAGACAGATAATCATTATGTGTCGACACAAATAGACTAAGTGTCGACACAAGTAGACTAAGTGTCGACACTAGCCTTGATGGTGTCGACACAACTCCTTGTGTTGTTGTAACAGCTTCTCTACACTGCTTCTTCAGAATGTGTCGACACTGATTCTGTGTGTCGACACAAGCCTTCTGTAGAATGTGTCGACACTGATTGAGTGTGTCGACACAAGTCCTTCTTCTTCAATACTTAGTTGATTTCTGCTGTGTGTCGACAGAACTCCTTTGTGTCGACACAACTTCTTGTGTTGAAACTTGCTGAGTGTCGACACATCTTCTTTATGTCGACACATGCCTTCATGTGTTGAAATCTCGCTGAGTGTCGACACATCTCCTTTGTGTCGACACTTGCCTTCATGTGTTGAAATCTTGCTGAGTGTCGACACATCTCCTTTGTGTCGACACATGTACTTTAACTTTGTTGAAGTTCGCTGAGTGTCGATATAGCCTCCTGGTGTCGACACTTTTGATGTCGACAAAGTTTCTCTGGGTGTCGACACTGCTTCTAAGTGTCGACACTGATTATGTAGACAATTCTTCACTGTGTGTCGACACTGCCTGTATGTGTCGACACATTTCTTCTGGTGTCGACTCTGCCTTCCTGGTGTCAACACAATTACTCCAAGTGTCGATACAGCTTCTCTAGGTGTCGACACAAGCCTTCTTAAGTGTCGACACATCACCTCTAGGTGTCGACACATGGACTTAGAAACTTTTCCTGCAGTCCTGCAGTTACTTAACCTGCACAAATAAACTCAAAGCACATCAAATACACCTTGATGTATATCATTGAGTAGGGTGAGGCTTCTTCAAATCAGGTACATATATTCCAATGTACCCAACAATCTCCCCCTATTTGGAGAAGTCATAACCCTTAGTCAATGATATACACCATACATAACAAATACTCAATATGATATATAATAATATTAAATGACAGGATAAATACAAAACATGTATAAACAAAACATGTATAACCAATCATTACAGAATACAAATGTAACAGATCAAACATTATTTTGTTATAACTTCCAATAGTTTCATAAACCAAAAGTTTACATTAATTTTAATGTAAAAGATTATAGAGTTGTAAACTTAAGAAAATCCTAATATATGACTGCTCTGGTTCCTTGATAACAATGCCCTTTCCAGATTGAATCTTTGCTTGGACTGGAGCATCATTGTCATCGGCAGGCTTCTTCCCTTTAAGATCTTTCTTTTTCTGTTCTTCAGCCCTTATCTTCTGTCTTTCAAAATAGTGATAAGGCTTAGGGAAATACTTGCGAGGCTCCTGTGCATTAGGAGGTAGCTTCCCTAATTTAGCCTTCCTTTTGTATTGTACTATGGCCTCTTGCCTAGCCTCATGTTTCTTCCATTCCTAGTCAGAATACCATTTGCCTTTCTCTAGGAAATTATCCTTAGCAGCCTTCCAAGCAGTTAATATGATATACCTAGAGGTTGGGCTTCATTGCTCAAAGTCTGGCCTTAATTCAGCTTGCTCTCTGAACCTTTTCTTAGATAATTGGGCCTCTTGTTCTTTTAGAACTGCCTCTGGTACAGGCTGTACAACTTTTTCAAGAATAACATTCTGATTACCCTCAGGAGGACTATACATAGATTGTACCTCCTGATGTATCATGTCAAAATCAGCAGGAGGGTATATCACTTGAGCCACTTCAGCTTGTTCTCCTCCAAAATATGCAGGATTTATGCCAGACTCTGCCACATTATCATCATCACATAAGGGTGGATATCCAAGGGTAGCTCTGATAGAGTTTGAAATCCATTTTGCATGATCAGAGCCTGCTTTGACTAATACCCTCTCCCCCTTTATGACTTCTCTTTCTATATGATCCCTAAGATCATCCTTTTGGAATCTTATCTGAGCATTCAAATAGTTAACTCCATCTTTATAAAAAGGTTTTAACCTTTGGAGCTTTTCAGTGATAGCCTTTTGAGAATCTTCAATGGCTGTTTTAACAGCAGTGAGTCTCTCTTGTAGTTGCTTATCAAAGGCTTCTATGGCAGTAGCAGTTACAACAGTCTGGGCAGTAGCTATATTTTTCATTTCAGTGACTATGGCATTATGAGAAGCAGTCAGATTATCATTCATTCTAAGCTGATTTTCCAGGACATATCCTTGTTTTACTGCCAAGTCATCAACCTGTTTCTTGAGATTCTCTTGATGAGTAGCCAGATTGACCACTGTATTCCCTCCTTTATGGAAACAATCAATCATTTCCTTTTTGTTTTGATTCACTTCAAATCTTATAGATTTTATGTCTTGAGCAAGATCAAATTGAAGTGATTTATGGCCTTCATCCATATAAGTTTGTAAAGCCTTCCTTTGCTCATCTAGCTTTATTTGCAATGCCACCATCAGAGAACTATAATCAGTAGTTGGGGCAGGCTGTGGAGCAATTGTCTGTAGTGCTTTCTTGTAGGTCTGGCTTCTTCTCTTGAAGACCTGGAACTTCCTTTTCTTGGCTCTAGCAGCCTCTTCATCCTCTTAAGCAGAAGTGCTAGCAATATCTACTCTATCCTTAGGACTAGGATGTAAGTCCTTTTCAGTCATGGGTAGCTCCTCAGCATTTATTTGCTCCTCAGTCTCTTGTATAGCAGTCTCCTCTACATGCTCCCCCTCAATATTGACCTTCTCCCCCTCAACAGCTGCTTTTTCTCCCTCAAAGTCAGTCTGTAAAAGATCAGGGAACAGCTCTTCTAGTGTATACTCATGTTGAGGATGGACTGGTGAGTCTCTGTGCTCAGGAGCATCTAATACCTCTCTATCAGCAACTAATGTGTCCTTCATGACCACATCCTGGGGTTAACTATGTATCTGTATTTGCTGATTAACATCAGGTAATGAATCAGTCAAAACTTCATCCTCAATAGTGAAATCTAATTGATTAACTTCAGTGAGTACCTCTAGAATGGTGTGGGTAGCCCTTTGACTCTCTAATTGGGTTGGCTCATCCATATGTTGAGGCTCCCCCTAGAGTGGATCTAGGTGAATAGGGATAGCTGATGGTAGCTCCCCCTACCTCTAAGCATCTTCTTGTCTTGCTGGTGACTGTCCAGCATTGTCATCTTCTCCATCATCAGAACTAAAACCACTTGTTCCTCTGAGCTACTTGAGGATTCTTGAGTCACAATGACTGTCTTCTTCTTCTTCTTCTGAGGTGTTTCTTTTTCTGGAGTTGGCATTTCATTTGTTAACACTCTATCCCACCTTGTGAAAATTCTTACATCCATTCTCCTCATGTGGTTTATCTTAGAACCAGCAGCTTGGTTCATCACTTCAGGGATACTTTCAGCTAAGTATAAACTCAGAATTCTACCCAGATTGGGTTTCTTCAGACTCTCTTTTATCTTATCAAACATTACTGCAGACCAATCAGTATTAAGTTTGAAAATTATCCTTGTCATCAGACTGAATATATGAGCTGAAATTCTATCATGTCCACCAGGCTTGCTTAGTATTACCTTACCAACTATCTCAGATAAAAACTTGCCCTGTATGTTCATTCCTTTCCTGTTGAACACTGATCCAATCTTCAGGTTTGAATCAAGTACACACCATGTCAGTGCCTCCCTTGTCTTTGAAGCAGATACATCTTCCTCTTCTTTTGTTCTAGGAAGATGTAGAAATTTTCTTAGAGTCTTATGAGTGACCGTCACCTTTGCCCCATTAACTTTGGACTTAATCTTGAGTCCAGATTCATCAAGAGTTGCTGCACTCAAGAATTCGAGGACTTCCTTCTTCCAGATCTTGATAGGTTCTGAAACAAGATACTCTAGGCCAGTCTCTGCAATTAGGGTTACCACACCTTGGATTTCGGGTTTCGTGTCATCAAAGGCGTGTCGCACGAGCTCATATCCTTCATTAATGTTCTCCTCTAGCTTGGGCATCATTAGGGTTTGAAGAAATTTTGAATTTAGAGAAGAGAGATATCGACACAAAAGTTTGGTCTCGAAACTAAGGTGAGCGTGTCGACAAACAATGGTGAAAACCTATTTATACCTTTCTAGAATTGAAGGTGAAAAGGCGCGTTAAAATACTTGAATTGTGTCGACACTGTGGAAAAGTGTCGACACTTACTTCTAATGTCTCGACAACTATGTGTCGACACAAATATAGTCGACAGAATATATGTGTCGACACTTACATATCTCAGCTCGACACTTAGTCGAGACTATACTAGACTAATTCTGTGTAAATCCTAAGTGTCGACACCACCCTGGATGTGTCGACACCTACACTGCATGTGTCGACACTAATTTTCTGAAGTGTCGACACAGACTTCCTAGATGTGTCGACACCATTTCTCTGAAATGTCGACATCACTTCTATGTGTCGACACAGACAACTCTGTGTGTCGACACTATTTTACTTAGCCAATTTTTGTAAACTATTCTAAGTTTATCATTCCTAATTCAATTTTAAACTTATTGAATTTGGTTTCATCTAAGGGCTTAGTAAACATATCAGCTAACTGATTATCTGTCTTAACATACTCTAGGGAAATATCTTCTTTTTCCACATGTTCTCTTAGAAAATGGTATTTAATTTCTATGTGCTTAGTCCTACTATGGGAGACAGGATTATTTGCAATAGAAATGGCACTAGTAGAATCACAAAATAAAGGTGTCCTACTTACTTGAATATCATAATCTTCTAGCTGATGTTGAATCCATAGAAGTTGAGCACAACAACTTCCTGCAGCCACATACTCTGACTCTACTGTGGAGATAGCTACACTGGTTTGCTTCTTGCTACTTCATGATACCAGCCTTCCACCTAGAAATTGACAGGTTCCTGTGGTACTTTTCCTATCTTCCTTGCAGCCTACAAAATCTGCATCTGAATAACCTGTCAGTTCAAAATCTCCATTCCTAGGGTACCAAAGGCCTAGATAAGGAGTGCCCTTAAGATATATCAAAATTATTTTGACTGCTGTCAAATGAGATTTTTTAGGGCAAGCTTGGTACCTAGCACAGACACATGTAGCATACATGATATCTGGTCTACTAGTAGTCAAATACAGTAGGGAGCCAACTATCCCTCTATACAAAGTTTCATCTACAGGTTTCCCTGCATCATCTTTGCTTAGAGACATGCTTGACCCCATAGGAGTTTTCATGGTAGTGGATGATTCCATACCATACTTATCAATTCTAGGGTGAACTTAGACTGGCATATGGATAATCCATCTTCAGTCTGTCTAACTTGGAGACCCAAGAAAAACTTAAGTTCCCTCATACTGCTCATTTCAAATTGTCCTTGCATAAGTTTTGCAAACTTTCTGCAAAGACTACTTTCTGTAGACCCAAATATTATGGCATCTACATATATTTGGACTAAGATAATCTTGCCTCTGGATTCCCTAAGGAATAGAGTCTTGTCTATTTTTCCCCTTGAGAATTTATTCTCAATGAGGAAACTAGACGGGGTTTCATACCAAGCCCTTGGGGCTTGTTTTAACCCATACAAAGCCTTCCTAAGTCTATATACATAATCAGGTTTAAAAGAATCAATAAAACCTGATGGCTGCTCTACATAGACTTCTTCCTTCAGATTTCCATTCAAAAAAGCTGACTTAACATCCATTTGATATACCTTAAATCCTTGATATATTGCATAGGCAAGGAACATCCTTATTGCTTCCAGTCTTGCTACTGGAGCAAAGGTTTGATCAAAATCAATACCTTCTTCTTGCTTATATCCCTTTGCAACAAGTCAAGCTTTATTATTTATGATGATTCCATTCTCATCCAACTTGTTCCTAAAGATCCACTTAGTTCCAATAATATTATGGTCCTTGGGTTTAGGAACTAGCTCTCAGACCTTGCATCTTTTGAATTGATTCAGCTTCTCTTGCATGGCCTCAATCCAATGAGGGTCTAGGATTGCTTCTTCAAACCTCTTTGGCTCAACTTGGGATAGGAAACTTGAGTAAAGAACTGTACTTAGATTTCAGCTCCTTGTTTGAACCCCTTGTCTGGGATCTCCAATTATTTGATTGACTGGATGATCCTTCAAATGCCTATTTGCTGGAGGCAGCCTATCTTCAGGTTGTACACCTTCAGTCTCTTCATTTAGCTGCATCTCTTGGTCTTCTTTAGCATCAGGAGTATCTTGTACTCCCCCTGGATAACAGCCACCATCTTCCACTTGCTGACTTGCAGAAGAACCTTCTGTTAAGGTAAGCTTGTCCATCTTCTCAATTACACCTGTAGAGCTGCAAACACTTCTTGGCAATTCATAGTTAATGAGTCTAGCTTCATCAAAAACTACATGAACAGACTCTTCTACAACTTGAGTAATCAAGTTGTAGACCCTATAAGCCTTACTATTATTGTTGTACCCAACAATGATCCCCTCTTGGGATTTGGCAGCAAACTTGGTTAGATAAGACTTATCATTGTTAAGGATATAGCACTTGCAATCAAAGATCCTAAAATATGATAAATTTGGTTTTCTTCCCTTCACAATCTCATAGGGGGTCTTCTTGTGGCTCTTGGTGATAGTAGCCCTATTGATCACATGACAAGCAGTGTTTACTGCCTCAGCCTAGAAATATTCTGGGAGAGACGTGTCACTCAATAGGGTTCTACCAGCCTCTATCAAGGTTCTATTTTTCCTTTCAGCAATACTATTTTGCTGAGGTGTTCTTGGTGAGGAAAATTCCTGAAAAATTCCAAATTCTTCACACAGTTTTGTCATACTTTCAGACTGAAATTCAGTACCATGGTCACTTCTGATTTTGACCACTGTATTATCCAATTCATTCTGAATTTGTTTAACAAAACTATATAAGATACTTGGGGTTTCAGATTTTTGTCTAAGAAAGAACACCCAAGAATACCTTGAATAGTCATCTACAACCACAAATGTGTAGACCTTCCTACCTAGGCTGTGAACTAGCATAGGACCAAAAAGATCCATATGCAAGAGGTATAGACACCTCACAGAATCTTTATTCTCAAGGCTATGAAAGGTGGATTTGGTCTGCTTGCCTTTTTGACAAGCTGAGCATATTCCATCCTTTATACACTTAACTTGAGGATCATTCCTCACTAACTCTTTGCTAAAAAGTTGGCCAATTATCTTATAGTTAAGATGAGTCAGCCTCTTGTGCCATTTAACATAATGTGAGACTTTCTCATCTGCTACAAGACAAATAGGAGAAATAATATTCTCACACATAATGTCTAGACAATAGACATTTCTCTTCCTATATCCTATCAGAATAATCTTTTGATCACTTGACCTTTTGATATGACAACCATCCTTGACAAATGAGATGTCATATCCTAAATCACTCAGCTGACTTATGCTAATGAGGTTATGTTTCAAACCCTTTACATAAGCCACTTGAGTAATTGTAATTTGGTTACTAGAAATGTTACCAAAGCCTTTGATGATTCCTTTTTCTGAATCACCAAAGGTAACTTTAGGACCATCCTTGATTGGTGTATAGTCCTTCAGCAATCCCTTAATTCCAGTCATGTGTCTGGAACATCCACTGTCCAAGTACCATATAGGGGCATGGCCACTTGGACTCACCTGCAAAACAGATTACTTAACCTTAGAACCCAAAAAATTCTTGGGTCTTTGGTGAAGGTTAGTTTGACTTTTAACAAAACTACATGTAGCTCTTCTAGCAGGTAGTTTGCTACTCTCCTTGACACTTGAATTGTGCCAACAATCTATGGCAAAGTGGCCTATCTTGCCACAACACCAGCACTCAAACCTGTTGTACCTTTGTTTAGGTACAACCCTGGCTGGATTTTCTACTGCAGCCTTCTTGTTTAGTACTGGGGCTTTGCCCTTAGATTTTTACTTTACTGTCCAGGCAGGTTTTGTAAACCCCAATCCAGTTTTACCCTTATGAGGTACAAACTCATCTATCAAAGGTAAAACAGATTTTGGTTTAGAAAAACTTGCTACAATCTCTCTCTCCTTATGAAGTCTAGCCTCCAGATTTCTAATTTGATCATTCTTAAATGTAATAGTACCCATCTGAATAACAGTAATGTTCTTCAGCCTGGCTATTTCATTCAATTTCTGATCAAATAACTTGTCTGAATCAGCAGCAGCCAATTTAGGACTAGCAATCTCCTTTGCCTGAGTTTTGGCCAAGGTTTTGCTTTTCTTCAAGGCCTGTAACAAGTCCCTATATTCATCAATTAACTGATAAATATCTCCTTCAGATTCAGACTCGCCCACATCACTTGATGCAGATGTATCTGATTCTAACTCAGTACTAGAAATTGAACTAGAAGAATAACTTTGTACCTTACTTGGTCCAGACTGATCCTGGATTTTGTCTCCTTCAGATAAGGCCATCATCCATTTGTACTGATTGTCCTCATGCTCATAAATTGAAATCATTAACTGCATGAACTCATCTTCCTCCTCTTCAGCAAATAATCCAATATAGGCTTCAGCTTCTGAATCTGTTTCTGAAGATGACTGATCAGTCAAACTTTTATCTTTCTTGGCAACAAAGGACTTTTCCTTTTTGCCCTTAAACTGTGTCTTCTTTATATCAGTTGACTCCTTCCTCTTTTCAGGACAGTCAGCCACTACATGTCCCTGTCTATTGTAACAATAGCATACAATCTTTGAGAATGCAGTTTTACTTGGCTTGGACTTTCTTCTTTCATTCCTTGATGACTTCCTGTTCTGATAGTAGTCATCTTTTGTTTGTGAAGTGGATGGCTTAGACCTCCACTGCTTCTTCTTCAGAAACTTTTGAAAATGTCTTGTAAAAGCAGCAAAATCTCCATCACTTTCACTGCTATCTGAATTCTTGCTTTCTGACTCATCTGTCTCAGCCTCAGCAACTTTTTGAGGTGGAGATGGAGACTTGCTTTTATATTTCCTAGTGGCTTCAGTCTTGAAGGACACAGCTCTTTCCTTGTGCTCCACTCTAGTAGTCTTCTCTTCCTCCTTTCTAACCATTAACTGCATCTCATAAGATAATAGTTTTCCAAACAAGGTTGGAGGAGGTATATCAGCTAATTTGGCCATTTCCCTAATGGCACAAATTTTGGTATCCCAGTCCTTAGTCAGGGATCTTAAGAACTTGTCATTCAGCTCATAGTTGCTGAATTCTCTTCCATAGGACATCAATTCGTTTACTATCCTATAGAACTTCTTGTAATATTCAGTAATGCTATCAGACTTTTCTTGTCTGAAGCTTTCATATTCCTGATTTAACAAAGACTTCCTGTCTTGTCTTACTTCTTCTGATCCCTCCATATAGACAATTAATGTGTCCCGCATTTCTTTAGAAGTTTTACAGTGAATTAAATTCTGAGAAATGTTGCATCATCAATTGCACTAACAATAATATTTTGGGCCCTCTTGTCCATAGTGACCAGAATAATTTCATCTTTAGTCATTTTTGAATAGTCTTTGGGAGTTCTCTGATTTGCATCCAGAATAGATACTTTCATTGGCACATATGGTCCTTCTTTGACTGTAATGTATATTGTTGGGTCAGAGGCTTCCATAAAAAGTCTAACCCTCTCTTTCCAAATGCCAAATATCTCTTTTCTACAGATTGGTAATTTCATGGACCCCAGCTCTTTTTGATTCTCACTAGAACCCATTTTCTTGAATCTTGATTATTCTGAATCTGCCTACAGGATCTTACTCAGACTGTTATGTCCTTTTTGAGTAACCTCGCTTTGATACCACTTGAAAGTAATAGTGCCTAATCACCTATAGGGGGGTGAATAGGTGACCTATATCTTTTAACTTTTCAGGAAGAAATATAGTACAGTAAATGAATTCTACAATTATCATAACACAACAACCATACAATCATACATACACAGAGTGCACACAGGATTTATAGTGGTTCCCCAAGGTCTGGGTACATCCACTTTCCCCCTTCGCTTATCTAGTAGCGTACTAGATTCGGCCTAACTTCTCCACTTCTTCTCAGATCCTCAGATCTTACAACTCAAAACCCCAATCAGGTTCCTACAACTTAGAGTGACCCCACTCCTACAACTCAGACACAAAACCTTACCACTCAGTCTTCACCAAGACCTACTCTCAGGCTAAACAGCCCTACCTCAGCCTTCAATCAAGGCATACACTCAGAGAATAGAATCTCCTACACTCAGGCACAAAAGCCCTACCTCAGCCTTTATAGTTTAGGCTTACAACTCAGATCTATACAAGATCCTACAGAAAATAAAGTTTACAAAGTATTTAACCACAACTCTGAAAGAGAGAGATGAGTTGACTGGCTTCTTGATGAGTTCTTGGAAGAACTAGGCATAGATCAACCACCCTTGGCTTTCTTCAAAGCTTCTTGAATTAAAACACAGTAGGGTTGAATCTTCTGTGCAGATGATCTTCAATCAACTGTTGTCTTGAGATTCAGATTTCAATCTGATTCTTGCTTAGCAGCCCGGTTCAGCAGCTGCTCTTCTAAGAAGGAGCTCTCTCTCTCGAACTACTTAGATCTTCTCTTGAAGGTCTTCTTCTTTGTTGTGTTGTTTTTCAATTCATTGATCACTGATCTTGTTTTTGTCGAAGGAGAAAGGTCTATAAATAGTCTTCCTCCAAGGTAACCGGCTGATCCGGTTTCTAACAACTTTCTGACAGCTCTGACAGTTGCAGTTGACCGGTTGAAATAGCAGCTGTCAAGTCATCCAGTCACTTCTTGAAATCTCTGTCACTGTCTGAAAGTGTCGAGACAGATAATCATTATGTGTCGACACAAATAGACTAAGTGTCGACACAAGTAGACTAAGTGTCGACACTAGCCTTGATGGTGTCGACACAACTCCTTGTGTTGTTGTAACAGCTTCTCTACACTGCTTCTTCAGAATGTGTCGACACTAATTCTGTGTGTCGACACAAGCCTTCTGTAGAATGTGTCGACACTGATTAAGTGTGTCGACACAAGTCCTTCTTCTTCAATACTTAGTTGATTTTTGTTGTGTGTCGACAGAACTCCTTTGTGTCGACACAACTTCTTGTGTTGAAACTTGCTGAGTGTCGACACATCTCCTTTGTGTCGACACATGCCTTCATGTGTTGAAATCTCGTTGAGAGTCGACACATCTCCTTTGTGTTGACACTTGCCTTCATGTGTTGAAATCTTGCTGAGTGTCTACACATCTCCTTTGTGTCGACACATGTACTTTAACTTTGTTGAAGTTCGTTGAGTGTCGACATAGCCTCCTGGTGTCTACACTTTTGATGTCGACAAAGTTTATCTGGGTGTCGACACTACTTCTAAGTGTCGACACTGATTATGTAGAAAATTCTTCGCTGTGTGTCGACACTGCCTGTATGTGTCGACACATTTCTTTTGGTGTCGACTCTGCCTTCCTGGTGTCGACACAATTACTCCAAGTGTCAATACAGCTTCTCTAGGTGTCGACACAAGCCTTCTTAAGTGTCGACACATTACCTCTAGGTGTCGACACATGGACTTAGAAACTTTTCCTGCAATCCTGTAGTTACTTAACCTGCACAAATAAACTCAAAGCACATCAAATACACCTTGATGTATATCATTGAGTAGGGTGTGGCTTCTTCAAATCAGGTACATATATTCCAATGTACCCAACATAAACCAAATATTCAAACACATTCTCAATGACTAGGGTAATCACAACTTTGATGTCTCTAGATCCACACGCAAATGCATCGCGAAATAGTTCATAGCCTCCGTTGATGTTGTCTTCCAACTTTAGCGCCATGAGGGATTAGAGAGATAGAAGAAGAGAGATGAAGGTCTGTCGACACAAGGTTTAGGTCTCGAGAATGTTGAGAGCGTAGTCGACAGGGGTTTACTTCCACCTATTTATATATTTCTAAATAAGTAAGGTCAAAAGGTGGGTTGAGATAAACCTATTGTGTCGACACAGTTGGGATTGTGTCGACACAGACTACCGAAGTCTCGACAGAGAATTACTATTCTATGTGTCGACACCAATGGCTATGTGTCGACATAAATAATCTTAAGAGCATACACTAAACTCTGCGTGCCAACACAAACGACTGTATGTGTCGACACCAACATTTAAGTGTCAGTAGAGCTATGTGTCGACACCAAATTCTGAGTGTTGACACAATCTTCTGGATATGTCGACAGAATTTTCTTATGTGTCGACACCATCTTCTAAGTGTCGACATCTTTGTCTTTAAGTGCCGACAAACATTTAGTTAGTCGAATTTGTAATTTTTATTCTATATTCAGCATGCCTAATTCAATTTTAAAATAATTGAATTTAGTTTCATCCGATGATTTAATTAACATGTCAGCAGTTTGAAAATTAGTATTGATAAATTCTAAACTGATATCTTTCTTTTCAACATGATCTCTAAGGAAATGAAATCTTATTTCTATGTGCTTAGTTCTGCTATGTGAAACAGAATTTCTAGCAATAGAAATAGCACTATTAGAATCACAAAATAATGGTGTTCTACTTACCTGGATTCCATAATCTTCAAGTTGATGTTGAATCCATAATAGCTGAGCACAGCAGCTGCCTGCAGCAACATATTCTGACTCTGCTGTGGAAATAGCCACACTTGTCTACTTTTACTGCTCCAAGACATCAATCTTCCACCTAAAAACTAACATGTGTCAGTTGTACTTTTCCTTTCTTCTTTGCATCCTGCAAAGTCTGCATCTGAATACCCAGTCAGTAGAAAATCTCTATTCCTAGGGTACCAAAGGCCAAGATTTGGTGTTCCCTTAAGATATCTCAAAATTCTTTTGACTACAGTATAATGAGACTCTTTATGGCAGGCTTGATACCTAGCACAGACACATGTAGCATACATGATGTCTGGTCTACTAGTAGTTAAGTATAAAAGGCAGCCAATTATCCCTCTATACAAAGACTCATCTACAGGTTTCCCTGCATCATCTTTGCCTATAGGCATATTTGACCCCATTGGAGTTCTCATGGTGGTGGCTGACTCCATGTCATACTTCTTAATCAACTCATTGCTGAACTTTGACTGGGATATGGACAAGCCATCATCAGTCTATCTAACTTGGAGTCCCAAGAAGAATTTAAGCTCACTCTTACTTCTCATCTCAAACTTCCCTTGCATAAGTTTGGCAAACTTTCTACAAAGGTTGTTTTTTGTTAATCCAAAGATGATTTCATCAACATATATATGAACTAGGATCATCTTGCCTTTTGATTCCCTAAGGAATAGAGTTTTGTCTATTTTCCCCCCTTGAGAATTTGTTCTCAATGAGGAAAGTAGACATGGTTTCATACCAAGCCCTAGGGGCTTGTTTCAAACCATATAGTGCTTTCTTAAGCCTATAAACATACTTAGGATAGAGAGAATCTACAAAACCTGAGGGTTGTTCAACATAGACTTCCTCTTTTAAGTCACCATTTAAAAATACTGACTTGACATCCATCTGGAATACCTTGAACCCTTGGTAAGCTGCATAGGCAAGGAATAGCCTTATTGCTTCCAACCTTGCCACTGGAGCAAATGTCTGGTTAAAGTCTATTCTCTCTTCCTGCATGTAGCCTTTAGCTACCAGTCTTGCTTTGTTTTTGACTATAATGCCATTTTCATCTAGCTTGTTTCTGTAGATCCATTTAGTCCCTATGACATTATGATCCTTTGGTTTAGGAACCAGCTCCCATACTTTACATCTTCTGAATTGATTTAGCTCCTCCTACATTGCATCAATCTAGTTTGGGTCTTGGATGGCTTCTTCAAATTTCTTGGGTTCCACCTAGGACAGGAAACTTGAGCAAAGAACTGTGTTCATGTTCCTGCTCCTTGTCTGGACACCATGTCTTGGATCACCAATAATTTGGTGTGCTGGATGATCCTTTAGATGCCTTATTACTGGAAGCAATCTATCTACACCTTGATTTTATCCAATCTCTTCAACATTTTGTACTTCATTGTCCTCTTCAATAGCTAGAGGGTCTTATACTCCCCCTGGACAGCACCCATCAATTTCTTCATCTTGCCTTGCAGGTTGGTCTTTATTAATGGAAAGCTTGTCCAACTTTTCTTTCAAACCTGTATAGCTAGAAGATACACTAGACTGCTTACAGTTGATTAGTTCAGTTTCATCAAAGACTATATGAACAAATTCTTCTACAACTTGAGTAGTCAAGTTATAGACCTTGTAAGCTCTACAATTGTTGTTGTACCCAACAAATATCCCTTCTTGGGATTTGGCATCAAACTTAGTTAAATAAGACTTGTCATTATTAAGTACATAACACTTGCTAACAAAGATCCTAAAATAGGATATGTTTGATTTTCTGGCTTTCATAATCTCATATGGTGTCTTTTTATGACTTTTAGTGATGAATGCTCTATTGAGAACATGACATGCAGTGTGTACTGCCTCAGTCCAAAAATATTCTGGGAGAGAAGTGTCACTTAGTAGTGTTCTACCAGCCTCAATAAGAGTCCTATTCTTTATTTCAGCAATACCATTTTGCTGAGGAGTTCTAGGGGAGGAGAACTCTTGATGAATCCCTAGTTCTTCGTAAAATCTTATCATGCATTTAGACTGAAATTCAGTCTCATGATCACTTCTAATTTTGACCACTGAACTGTTAAGTTCATTCAGAATTTGCCTAACAAAGTTGTGGAATACAGTAGGGGTTTCAGATTTCTGCCTCAGGAAGAAAACCCAAGTAAATCTAGAATTGTCATCCACAACTACAAGTGTATAGACTTTCCCACCTAGACTATGAACTGGCATATGACCAAATAGATCCATATGCAGGAGGTACAAACACCTCACAGAATCTTTGATATCATGTCCATGAAAAGAGGTCTTGGTCTGTTTTCCCTTTTGGCAAGCTGAACATACATCTTCTTTTATGCACTTGAACTGAGGACCATTCCTCAGTAACTCCATGCTATAGAGTTGGTCTATAGTCTTATAGTTAAGATGTGCTAGCCTTTTATGTCATTTAATACATTTAGATGCTTTCTCATCTGCAACTAAATATATAGGAGAGTTCTTATTCTTACAATCAAAACTGAGACAGTAAACATTCCCCTTTTTATAACCTGACAAGATGACCTCTTGATCACTTGTCCTTCTAATCTGACACCCATTCTTAATAAATGAAGTGTCATAACCAAGATCACTCAGTTGGCTTATGCTTATTAGATTGTGTTTCAAACCTTTCACATAAGCCACTTGGATGATTGTAGTTGAGCCATTAGAAATATTACCAAACCCTTTGATGATCCCCTTTTCAGATCCACCAAAGATCACTTTGGGTCCATTCACTATTGGAGTCTAATCCTTCAACATCCTTCTTGTTCCAGTCATGTGCCTGGAACAACCACTGTCCAAGTACCATATTGGGGTATGGCAACTTGGACTCACCTACATCAAATATAATTACTTAACCTTAGAACCCCAATAAGTATTGGGTTCTAGTTCAGGTTAGTCTGAAACTTGACTAATTTCATTGCAGTCTTTCTAACATATAAGCTAACATTTTTCCTGACACTGGTGTTATGCTAACAATCTATGGCATAATGACCAACCTTGTCACAACACCAACACTCATATCTATTGTATCTTCTTTTAGATACAGTCTTAAAAGCCTTGCTGTCAGTTGTCCTTTTGTTTAGTGCTGGGGCTGGTGCATCAAATACTAATGATTCCTGAGGAACATGGTGAGTGTGTACATGGGCTGCCCTATTGACAGTTGTACCCTTGTCATTCAGAATACCGGCCATACAGTGACCATGTGTAATGTCATGGTCAAACCTGTTAGTAGGCCGCACCACTTTTCTAAAAGCAATAGGGGGTTTGAAGGCTTGTGGCTGAACTGGAGCTTTGCCTTTTCTTTTAGAATTTTCTACCCTAGTTCTTCTCTTAAAACTTATACATGTCTTACCCTTCTGGTGAATGAAATCATCAATCAATGTTAAGACAGACTTTGGCTTTGAGAATTTAGCCACAAGTTCCTTTTCTCTTTGTAGTCTGACTTACAGACCCTTGATATGATCATTTTTGAATGTAATTGTTCCCATCTGAATAAAAGTTATATTCTTCAGCTTGGCAACTACATTCATCTTCTGATCTAGCAATTTTTCTGAATCAGATGCAACCAACTTAAGAGCAGTAATTTCCTTAGCCTGGTTTTTTATAAGGTTTCTGCTTCTCTTAAGTGCATACAACAGATCACCATATTCATCAATAAGTGGATGAACATCCACTTCAGATTCTGAACCATCCACATCTCTTGATGTAGATGCTTCTGATTCTGATCCAGTATAGTAATCCAAAATAAATGAAAGGTTGTTTACCTTACTGGGACCAGGCTGATCCTGACACTGATCTTCTTTAGATATAGCCATCAGCCCTTTGCAATGAAAATCAATCCCATTGATAGAAACTAGTATTTGTAAGAATTCTGTCTCATCTGAATCCTCTTCAGTTGTAAACAGTCCAATGCAGGCTTCAGCTTCAGTCTCAGCTTCAGAATCTGATGATGAGGAATCAGTCCAACTTTTCTCCTTCTTTGCAACAAAGGATCTCTCCTTCTTGCCCTTATTTTGCAGTTTCTTCTTGTCACTTGATTGCTTTCTTTTGTCAGGATAGCCAGCAACTACATGTCCAGGCCTGTTGCAACAATAGCAAACAATCTTAGTAGAAGTTAATTTACTAGGTTTAGTGTCATACCTGTCCTTTCTTGAAGATTTCCTTTTCTGATAATAATCATCCTTGGACTGAGAGGAGGATGGCTTGGATCTCCACTATTTTTTCTTTAAGAATCTTTGAAATTGCCTTATAAAAGCAGCAAAGTCTTCATCAGAATTAAGGTTGTCTGATGTGTGATTGTCAGAATTTTCTGAGATGACTTCAGCAGCTTTCTTGGGAGGAGTTGGAGACATCCTCCTATCCTTCTTTGTGGCTTCATCCTTAAAGGCAACTGACTTCTCTCTGTATTTAGACTTATTGCTTTTCTTCTCCTCCTTTCTAGCAGTGAGCTGCATCTCATAGGATAATAGTTTTCCAAATAGAGTTGGTGGAGGAGTATCTGCAAGCCTGGACACCTCTCTGATGGCACATATTTTAGTATCTCGGTCCTTGGTTAAAGATCTAAGAAACTTATCATTAAGCTCATATGTACTAAAAACCCTTTCATATGACATTAGCTCATTGACTATTTTGAAAAACTTCTTTTAGCACTCAATTATGCTGTCTGTTTTGGCATGTCTAAAACTTTCATATTCCTAATTAAGCATAGACTTTCTGTCCTCTCTCACTTCTTTTGATCCCTCCATGTAGACAATCAAGGTGTCTCACATATCCTTGGAGGTTTTGCAGTGAATCGAGTTTTGGAATGTTGAGTCATCTATAACACTAACTATTATATTCTTGTGCTCTCTTATCCATAGTAGCCAAGATGATATCATCCTTTGTCATTTCAGAATAATCTTTTGTAGCCTAGAGATTTGCATCAAAAACTGAGATTTTCATTACAATGAATGACCCTTCTTTAACTGTAATATAGATTCTTGGGTCAGATGCTTCCATAAACAACCTGACTCACTCTTTCCAAATACCAAAAATTTCTTTCCTACAGATAGGTAATTTCATGGATCCAAGTTCCTTGTGATTTTCTCATGAACTCATTTTGTCTAAATGCTACCTGCCTTACAGATCAACTCAAACTGTTAAGTCTTTTCTTGAGTAACCTCCCTCTCATACCACTTGAAATAATTGGTTTCAAGATGTCCTAAACACCTAGAGGGGGGTGAATAAGTTCAATTCTTTTTCTTAAGGCAGATAGTCTTTTTACTGTTAGATTACAGATTATTTAGCACAACACAATTCACAGCATAGATTTAACAACACAGCCACACAGATGACACACAGTTTTATAGTGGTTCCCCAAGTGATGGGTACATCCACTTTCCCTCTTTGTCTATCTAGCAGTATACTAGATTCGGCCTAACTTCCTTCTTCCTTCTCAGATCCTCAGATCTTACAACTCAGAACCCTGAATGGTTCCTACAACTCAGACTTTAGCAAGTCCTATAGCTCAGATTCTCTTAAAGAATCCTACCTCAGAGTGAGTTCACACTCATATAACTCAGGCAATTAAGCCCTATCTCAGCCTCTTCCCAGACCTACAACTCAGAGAACTTAATCTCCTACCTCAGGCACTCAGCCCTACCTAAGCCTTTATAAATTTAGGCTTACTACTCAGAGGAATGATCCTCCTACACTCAGATCTATTAAGGATCCTACAAAAATTGAAGATAAAGTGAATAATTCCTTCACCCAGATAGAGAGAGAAAGGGTGAAGGCTTCTTGATCAGTTCTTGATAGATCTGATCACTCTAGAAGCAACCGGTCTTAGCTTCTTCAAAGCTTCTTGAATTTGAACAAAGTAAGGTTGATCTTCTTAAAGTTGGAGATGATCCTCAATCCAGCTTCTTCTTAATCAGATGTGGTTCTGATTTCTTCTTACAGATTGTTCAGGATCTCTGTGTGTTGACACAGTCTTTGTCGACAGAATCTCTGTGTGTTGACACAAATTCTGTGTGTCGACACAAGCTGGCTTTTGGTGTCGACACAACTTTTCCTATGTGTCAACACAATGCTTCTCAAGTGTCGACACTTGTACTTAGAAAATTTTCTTTCATTTTCTTAACCTGCACATTGAAACTCAACATCACATCAAATACACCTTGATGAATATCATTGAGTTAGGTGAGGCTTCTCCAAATCTGGTACACATATTCCAATGTACCCAACAGTCAGGTTTGTCTGCTTCCTGCGAGAAGAGCAGATCGAGTTCAGCATCGCAGCCTTCCGCAAGCTATTTTCCTTTCGGGTGAACAAGGACAGCACCGCTTACTTCTCCAGCAACCATGTCAAGGTGCGGGATAAAGTGAACGAGAGCCACAACTGGCTCAGGAAGTTTGTATTTATCAAGGGCTACTTCGACAATATCCCGTTCTCGCCGGTCCAACTCAGCGAGGCGAGCTACCGCCCCTAGCCTGGGGGCCTTGAAACCGAGCTCTGTGGGTTCTTCCAGGGGAAGAACTTCAAAGTTGTGTTCCTCCATAGGAACATCGATTCCCTCTCCCATGTCCCGCCTGGGGGAGGTAAGCTACTCGCACTTGATCCCCTTTTTACTTAACCCCGTTTTTTGTTATTTTAACTTTGTCGACGTAGGAGAGCGAGATCTCCCTCTGCACCCTCTTTATGAGAGAGCGTGTGTTGCTTCTGGCGAGCTCACTCATGTCAAAGCGGCTACTGCCGCGCATCACGAGGTCCCGGCCCTTCCTGCCTCCCAGAAGCGGGTCACTTGCGGGCAGCCTCCTCCGTCGTCGCCGCCCAAGAAGTCGAGGACCACGGGCAGCGAGCCTCCCGAATCCTGGGAGAAGGGCAAAGCTCCCGCGGTCCAACAACCTGAAATAGCCGCCACCCCAGGTGCTTCGACGGTGGGCCTCCTAGCGAGGCGGTCGATACCTCCAAGGTGCGAGAGTAGGTGTCCGCCAAAAATCCTGTGCCGAGGGGGCATCGTAACTTTGGCTACGGAAAGCGGCATCTGGACTAGCTCGGTAAGCCCCTCCTTCATTGGGACAAGGGGGAGAACATGGCGTCTATCTTGACCCCGTTGTCGAGCTGGCTGGAGCAGGACACAACCAGCGAAGAGGCCTGCGCCTACTCCTTCGGCTTGTATGCGCGGGAGGACACCGCAGTCTTCGACGAGGAGGTCACGCGAGCACTCTTGCCTGAGAGTGTGCGGGCCCAGCTGCGCGGCATGGAGCTGGCTCATATGGTGGGCCACTGGTGCATGCAGGTAGTGCGGAATTACACCTTGCTTCAGAAGAACGCTGCCGACAAAGAAGAAGCCTGTCGCTTCGCGCTTGAGGAGGTGGAGCAGCACAAGAAGCGAGCGAACGTGGCAGGCGTCGTCCTCGCTGAATATCTTGGTGGGGCAAGTACCGAGACTTGAAGCAAGATTTCTCACCTTTAGGATTGCCTTTAGTGACGCTTTTGCTTCTTTTCGCAGGATGCGGCGACAGCCCAGCGCCTTAGCTTCCAAATCGCCAACCTCGAGAAGGAGAACGAGGCGTTGTGGGCGCGGCTGCGAGAACTAGAAGCTGTCGCTCCCCCGCCGCACTCCAGTAGCAGCGACCGGCTCGCCCACAACTCTGAATATGAGCTGGAGGAGATGCTGCAGAAGAACTCCGCCAAGGCCATAAAGTTCACGCTCCAGACTATGTAGTGTGTCGGCCTAGTGATTAGCGAAGGCGCGGGGATCTCAGCGAGCGATATGGTCCTGGAGTTGTTTCTTTCGGTCCCGAAGCTGGGCAACGAGTCCTTCCAACCCCTTTGGGAGAGCTCGCCGCTCGAGAGCCCGCCTCGTTGAACCCCCGCGTCGTACTTCTCTCCTCTTTTTTTGTAATCCATGTATTTTCTTTTATTTCCCTCGCTATAATGTACTTGCGGGCTGAGCCCATGGCCTTGTAACTTTTTGTGATTAATATATGATTTTTTTCAGAAACGATATTTATTGCTTTTGATAGTCTTTTCCTTTCTTTTTGTATACTCACGGCCTGGTTCAGCCTTTCTGCTCGCCGCCATCGAACCCACGCCCTGCTAGTGAGATCGCACGGTTTTTCGAGACTTAGTTTAGAAAATCGATAAGACCTTAGGTAGTCGGCCCGCGAGCGGAGATCCGCCGCCTTTACTCAGAGAGCTTCCCCATGGTGCTCGCGAGACTTGGGTCTTGGCACCTCTCAGCCCACACCCTGAGTGCTTGGCCTTCGCGAACCGGGACCAATTTGGCGCGACCTGAAGGCTTGCGAGTGCCTCATGCGATTGGTCCTCGCAACCTAGGGACCTGCTTGTATTGAAGATGTTTGTCGAGTGGGAGCAGCAAGACCTAGCTCACCAGGAGGGGCGAGACCCAGCTCATTAGGAGGGCGATGCAGGATCCATCTTTGCTGAGAGGGTTATGCCAAGAGGGATATGTTCTCAGAGCATCATTTCTTAGAGTAGCTCTTTGAAACCTTCAATGCCCACCGAGGGCCCAAATGTCTAGTCAGCTAGACGAGAGTCTGACGACGGGCGTTGAGCATCAACCGAGAGGGTAGACTCCATCGAGTGACATCCAGCCCTACCAGCCAATAGGAGCCCGACAGAAGGATCTGATCGGGGTCTGGGTAGACACCATCAAGTGACATTCAGCCCTGCCAGCTAATGGGAGCCTAGCAGCGGGATCTGCTCTATGTCCGAGTAGAAACCATCGAGTGACATCTAGCCTTGCCAGCTAATGGGAGACTAGCAGCGGGATCTGCTCGTGGTTCAGGTAGACACCATCGAGTGACATCCAGCCCTGCCAGCTAATGGGAGTCTGGCAGCGGGATCTACTCTAGGTTCGGCTAGACACCATCGAGTGACATCCAGCCCTGCCAGCTAGTGGGAGCCTGGCAGCGGGATTTGCTTGGGGTCCAGGTAGATACCATCGAGTGACATCCATCCCCGCCAACTAGTGGAGTATGGTATCGGGATCTGCTTGGGGTCCGGGTAGACACCATCGAGTGGCATCCAGCCCTGCTAGCAAGTGGGAGCCTGGCAGGCGGATCTGCTCGGGGTTTGAGTAGACACCATCGAGTGACATCCAGCCCTGCCAGCTAGTGGGAGCTTGGTAGCGGGATCTGCTTGGGATCGACTCCATCGAGTGACATCTAGCCCTGCCAGCTAGTGGGAGCCTGACAGCAGGATCGCTCAGGGTCCAGGTAGACACCATCGAGTGACATCCAGCCCTGCCAGCTAGTGGGAGCCTGACAGCGGGTTTTGCTCGGGGTCCGGGTAGACACCATCGAGTGACATCCAGCCCTACCAACTAATGGGAGCCTGATAGCGGGATCTGCTCGGGGTCTGCTTGGTGAATTCTTCACCTATTCATACAAACCATTGCAAAAGGTCCGGAATATCAAGAAATTTCATAATAGAAATCGGTGCTCCATGCTGCAAGGAGCATGGTCGTTCGCACTGTGGGGAATAGACCTTCTTGGCCCTCTACCTCAAGCTTCAGGGCAAAGGAAATTCCTCATAATGGTCATCGATTATTTCACTAAGTGAGTGGAAGCGGTGCCGCTGGCCAAGATCACCGAGGAGAATGCAAAACAGTTTGTGTGAAAGAACATTGTTTGCCGTTTTGGAATCCCTATAATCATCATCATCAACAACGGTACTCAGTTCATAGGAAGGTCCTTCACGAATCTATGCGAAGATCTGAAGATCGAATTATGACACACGGCTGTGTCACATCCGCAAACCAATGGGCAGATCAAGGTGACCAATCATACCATCTTAAAAGGGTTGAAGATTTGACTTCAGGATGCTGAGGGGCAGTGGGTCGATGCACTCCCCAGTATGTTATGGGCATACCGAACCACCGAGAGAACTCCCACTGGAGAAATGTCGTGCAATCTCTGCTACAGCGCCGAATCCATCATCCCGGTTGACATCGGCATTCCAAGCCCCCGGGTTTCCAACTTCAACCTCAAGAAGAACGATGAAGCACTCAGAGACAACTTGGATTTAATCCCTGAAGTCCGCGAGAAGGCAGCCCTCTGAGCTGCGGCCTACCAACAACGGACTACTCGATACTACAATCACAAGATGAGACCCCTACCGATCAACGTTGGGGACTTGGTCCTCCGCACCATAGAGTCCGCCAGCAAAGGGACGCAAGGAGACAAACTTTTTCCTACATGGTAAGGTCCCTTCGTCGTCATAGTAACGATAAAACCAGGAACATACAAAATGTGAACCACCGAAGGAAAGACTCTTCCCCGCACTTGGAACGCGCAGAACCTGCGCCAATTTTATCAATGATTTCCTGCTTTCTGTTTTCCAAATTGTGTAATGCATTTCTTTTTAACAAAAAGGCTCTATGATGTGTATAAGTCGCGGGCCAGATCCCGCGCAAGTTATCCTTATACAAATATTGCATTATGTTGCTGTAAATTTTGTTTATTCAAATAGGGAAGACGACGCACTCATACCTCCCCGTGGGGCCCCCCTCACAGCTAAGTCGCGAGCAACCCTCGTGTAAACTAAGCTGCAAGCAACCCTCACGCAAACTCCCTGTGGGGTCCTGCCCCCCTCACGACTATGCCACGAGTAACCCTCATGCAAACTAAGTCGCGAGCAACCCTCGTGCAAACTAAGCCGCGAGCAACCCTCGCGTAAACTCCCCGTGGGGGCCTGCCCCCCTCACGGCTAAGCCGCGAGTAACCCTCGTGCAAACTAAGCTGCGAACAACCCTCGCGCAAACTCCCCGTGGGGGCCTGCCCCCCTCACGGCTAAGCTGCGAGCAACACTCATGCAAACTAAGTCACGAGCAATCCTCGTGCAAACTAAGCCATGATCAACCCTCATACAAACTCCATGTGGGGGCCTGCCCCCCTCATAGCTATGTCGTGAGCAACCCTCGTGCAAACTAAGCCGCGAGCAACCCTCGCGCAAACTCCCTGTGGGGGCCTGCCCCCTCGGTGCTAAGCCGCGAGCAACCCTCGTGCAAACTAAGCCGCGAGCAACCCTAACACAAATCCCCCATGGGGGCCTGCCCCTCTCATGGCTAAGCCGCGAGCAACCCTCGTGCAAACTAAGCCGCGAGCAACCATCGCGCAAACTCTCCGTTAGTGTCTGCCCCCTCACGATTAAGCCACGAGCAACCCTCGTGCAAATTAAGCCGCGAGTAACCCCCACACAAACTCCCCATGGGGGTCTGCCCTCCTCGTGGCAAAGCCACAGACTAGAGTCGTGTAAACAAAGTCGCGGGCTGGAACCGCGCAAACCAAGCTGCGGGCTAGAACCGTACAAACTAAGCCGCGGGTTGGAACAGCGGCGCAGGATAGAACTGTGCAAACGAAGTTGTGAATCCACTTCGCGTAAAATGTTTCGCCCACGCTCTCCCGCAAGCCAAACTTATAAAAACAGTACTCAAAGGAGACAAAGGGAAGAGCAAAACAACTAAATGACATAAAAAACAACGATGTCATACAGGTCCGCGCACAAGAGCACCCAATACAACTGCAAAGCAAGAACAACACAGGATACAGATGGAAGGAGGAAGAATATAAAAACACACAAATACAAAAACATGAGGCCACTACTCATCAGCAGCATCAACATTAGAGCGCACATTGTTAGAAATGTCATCAAAGCTAAAGCCAATGGTGTGGCATCCTAGGTACCGGCCAACAAAACGGAAGCCCTTCGCCGCTCCGCGCCTAAGGGCTAACTCACGGGCGTCTTCCACTTGAGGCTCCACCTCCTTGGACCAGATCTCATCACGCACCTCCTCCGCAATCAGGCTACGATCTCGCATATAGTCTGGTGACTGCAGGTATTCCGCAAGACCAGTGGACTTCAGCTCCGACACACGGCTCTCAGAAGAGAGCATCAGCACTTGGGCCCTCGCCACCCGAAGCCGAGTCTCTAAACTGGTGGTTTCCACCTGGGAATACTTCAACATCTGGGGGGTTCTCTCTACTAGTGCCTTCTATACCTCCAATGTTGCATGTGCATTCTCTAACTCGAACTTCAGCCAAATACCTCCAATCATGAAACATCACGATCATGCGCCTCCCTCTAGGAGGCAAGCAAACGCGTCGTCGATCTAAGCTTCTCCTCAAGAGCCAAATACCCGTCCTTCAAGCTCCAATAGTGGTCGTTCCAAGTAATGAAAGTCCGGTCCTGAGACTCAACCTGCACAAAGGAAAAATGAAAATTAGCATAACAAGATGAAAAGTGAAAATTTCACGTAGATGAGAATACCTACCATGTCGTCGCCGGCTGTCATATCTATAGAGGGAACCCGAAGGGCCGGGCGCTTAAGTACCTGAACCTCAGGGGTGGTGTCATCTCAGGAAACCAAAGGAGCCTCCCCATCCGTCATCTTAACACCACTAGAAGAAGCTGTGCTGGTTTTTCTCTTATGACTACCACCGGAAGGTACCTCGATACTCTGCAAAGAATCCGAAGAAATACCGAACTGCAGCAAGCGCTTCTCCTCTACAAATGATAAAATGTTGAACAAGCGACTGGAGAACTCTTAAGGCTACGAAAACCCCAGCCTGTCGGCTGCCGCCGCCGCCCCGCCATCCGCCGCCGCCACCGGCCTCCGCCGCCGCCAGCTACCGCCGCCACCATCGGCCACCCCCCGTCGCTGTGGCCGCCACCGGCCGGCAACCTCCGTCAAGCGCCGCCGCCGCTTGCAGGTCGGCCACCGTCCGATCGCTACTGGGAAACCGTCGCCGTCTGATCTGCACATAATCACCCACTAAGCTACTATGTTAGTGGGGGCCCGCCATAACCACCTCCTGGAGGCTATAAAAGGAGCCTCAGGCCTCCTCATTTCTCACTTTTTTGCTCCAGAGTCTTCTTATTCCTCAGGCTAGAGCTCTGCCAAACTCCTCCCTCAAGTCATCTTCAAGGTACCTACAAGCCAGAGGAGTGCCCAAGTCCCCCAGTTCGCGGAGAAGGGAAGAAGATGACCACCACTAGCGCTCAAGCACACCAGCAACCAAGTTAGCATCCAGAACTACCTCGGCGCAGTTTGTTGCCCGTTGCGAGTCAGAAATTCTTTCTCACCTCCAAGATGTAATGAGGAGTGGCATGTCGCCCCCGATTCTCCAAACATATTATAACCGTAATCTGATAGTGGACTTTGACCTGCACAAATCCGGCCACGTCATTTTTTTTAACCAGTTGAGGGGTTTTTCCACGTAAAAATTGAACCTCTTGTATCAACTCTCTCTTTTCATTGACTGTGTGTGCGCTCGACCATTCCGAGAGCTAAGGCGGTCCAGTTCATTTCGGTCCGACCAGGTCGCCGAGTTTGTCAGCAATAGTTATGTCACAACCCGCATTTTTTCAACATTTAGGTTATATCCGAGTAAGAGAAAATACGCGCAATGATGCCACACCATGCATGGGATAACTGCAGACGCTCAAGCAAAATCCCAAACTCTACAGTTTATATGAAATCCATAAGTTATTAAGTAAAAACCAGTTTAAATTAGATGGTTGTATACCTCGGTACGGTGGATCAACTAGTCCACGAGTAAAAGTATAGTTATACGCCGCGGAAAATACTTTAGTTATGTTGATTAACATCCTACATGAGAATAAACATCCCCAAAGGACAACTCATGGCATGCAAGACTCTAAGTTTATTATAAGTATGGAAATAGTCTTTACGTTAGCTAAAAAATAGTATTTTAGTTTTAGAAATATGAGATATATAAAGTAATAGTAGTAATGCTTTTAGAAGTGAAAATACCTAATATGCAACCTAGCATAAAATATTCCTAGAGAGCAAGTAAAAACAACCACAAAAGGCAAAACTAGCAGCTTAACAAGGTATTCAGCAATTCAAAAGGAAACCACCAGTGAGCGTCAACAAACTGACACGAACTCACTGGTCAGTATGTGTGTCTGTACTAACAAAAAAATAACAAAGAACTACCTCTCAAGGTAGAGGAAACCTCAGCAACACTGCAGTCCACTAGCAAACACCGAACTTAGCCGCTCAACCAGTTACTGCCCTGAACATGTGGCATTCAAAGAAAGAACATCTCAGCAAGAAAAATTCAAGTGCCAAACAAAACTGTCAGTAACCAAAGGAGTAGCAAAATTACTAATCAAAACCTGAATAGCTGTCAAAACGCAGCAAACTAACTAGATATTTAGAACAAAAGAGTTAACTTATAAAGTAAAAAGGTAATGAAATTTGCACCAAGTGCAAACAGAGTTATACTATGAGAATAGGAGGAAATAGCATAAGTTTAATTCATAGGAAACAAAAAAAATGAGACAATGATATATAAACACGTGAATCATTAACACCGTAACGCAACCAGGTCGGGGTCGGGACCAACCGGTCAAACCCAAACTAACAAACCTAAACGTCTCAAAAACGGGACTGCGGTGGTGGCCATACAGTCCAACACAACTCAACAACCCAAAAACATGACCCAAACATACCCGGGTGTAATGATTAATGAAACTAAGCCAACCAATCCAAACCCCATATACCAAAGACCCATAAAACCCGAACTTGACCAATTCTACGGAAATCCGATAATTCTAACTTGGCAAAACTAAGCCTTTAGAGATACACGTCAAATCGGTGAAAGGACATAAATCTAAGGGAAAAGCGTCAAGTACATTCGACGTCGCGTCGAGTGCAGTCAACACACTCGACGCCATAACTCAGCACACTCAACGCTTAAACACAGCAGAAAGAATAGACGATGGTGTTGAGTGAGTTCAGCTCATTGAAAGTTATTTAATCGAAGGTTAGCTAATCACCTAGAGGGGGTGAATAGGTCTTTGAAATTTATAGCTTCTTTTGTTGTTTTCTTACTACACTATCTATACCTTGTCCTTATGTCCTGCAATAAGAAAGTAAAACAAACACACACAGCAAGCACACAAGTATTTATATTGGTTCCCTAATTGGGTACATCCACTTTCACTCCTACCTTTCCAACTTACTTGTTGGACAAGGCACAAACTCCAGCACTATGCTCTTTAGAGCTTAAACCTCAGGCCCATAGCATTACTCTCAGTGTGTTGCAGCACACCTACACTCACTACCCCTCCAGGTACCTACAGCACAGCCTCCTCCAAGGCCTACAACTCAGTGACAAATTTGTCACCTATAGCTCAGTGGCTCTACAACCACCTACCTCAGTCATAAATCCCTACACTCAGGCTTGGAGGACAGCCCTACCTCATATCCACACTTGGATCCTATCACAGAGAGATAAACTCTCCATCCTCAGGCTATTAAGCCTTCCAGCAACTCAGATCCACTTGGATCCTGCTACAGAGAGATAAACTCTCCAGCCTTAGGCTATTAAGCCTTCGAGCAATTCAGATCCACTTGGATCCTACCATAGAGAGATAAACTCTCCAACCTCAGGCTATTAAGCCTTCCAGGAACTCAGATCCACTTGGATCCTACCACTGAGAGACAAACTCTCCAGCCTTAGGCTATTAAGCCTTCCAGTAACTTAGATCCACTTGGATACTACCATAGAGAGATAAACTCTCCAGCCTCAGGCTATTAAGCCTTCCAGTAACTCAGATCCACTTGGATCCTACCATAGAGAGATAAACTCTCCAGCCTCAGGATATTAAGCCTTCCAGCAACTCAGATCCAGGAAACCTGAATCCTACAGTAAAATTGTTACAAGTTTTAAGATGAAAAAGAAAATAAAAATAACTCATAGATTAAATCTTTGAGTTTGCTCTGCTGGACTGAGCAGATATCAGTCCAGCTAACTTGCTGTAGAAGGGATGAGTCTTCTTCCACAGCTATCTTCTCTCTTGCTGCACAGGCGAGCAGCTATCTGTTGTTGAGTGGATCAACCAGCTTCCTTTATTCTTGAGAGAACCAACTTGCTAAGCAGGAAGTGCTCCAGCTATCTTCTTCTTGGCCTTTGGCTAACTTGGCTGGACTTTTAGCTTTCAAGCTTGTTGAGAAAGATGATGTCCAGCCACCTCTTATTTTATCTCTTTCTTCTTTTTATGTTTAATGCCTGGGTATTCGTTAACCCTAATACTTTACTGTTTCCCTTTTTATATGCGTTGATTTGAATCAACGACATCATAGTATGTGGGCCCACCAAGGATTGGTGAGAGCCAACTCCATCAGAAAGGGACAAAACATCTTTCGGCACTGTAGCAGCTTTCCCGCAACAGCTTCCTGTAGTTTTGACTTTGATGACGTCAGCAGTGGTCATCAATATCTAGACTTAGAAAATTTTCCTGAATCCCATCAAGCGTTAAGTGATGTTGATACATTCAACGCCATCAGCCTTGGCTCTCAGCACTTCTGGACTTAAAAAATTTCCTGGATTTGTCTCAGTGGTTTTATCTCGTCGGTTTCAGCGGTCTCAATGGTTTTACATTATTAGCTGAGAGAAGCCTTTATCTCAGCGCTTTTCTCTTATCTGCTGTCTCAATGGTTTTTGCACTTTTACTGTCTCAGTGGATATGTCTCAGCGGTCGCAGTAGTTTTCATTTATCAGCTGAGACAATTCTTTGTTTCAGTGCTTTCGTCTTTATTAGAAGCGTTGAGTGAAACTACTTCACTCAATGCTTCTGGACTTAGAAAAATTCCGGCTAATTTTGTTCTCAGTTGTTTACTTCTTGACTGTCTCAGCGCTTTCTGCTTTATTTAGAAGCGTTGAGTGAACTTGCTTCACTCAACGCTTCTGGACTTAGAAAGTTTACAGCTAACTTTGCCTTTGTTATCTCAGCTATCTCAATGTCATTTTCTCAGCTATCTCAACGCTATCTTCTCAGCTATCTCAGTTGTCTCGGCAGTCTCAATGTCTTCTTCTCAGCGAACTCAGCGCTTATGCCTTAGACAGATTTTCTGGCTTTTAACTTGACAAGCTTTGAGCTGAGCTCAACGAATCGCAAACTGAGCTCAATGGACTTTGATATTCTCTACGCTTTCAGCGCTTTTTGCCTTAGTCAATTTTTCTCTTGCTTTAGCTTAACAAGTGTTGGGCTGAGCTCGACTAACTATAACCTGAGCTCGACGAACTTCGAGCTAAGTTCGACGAATTTTGTATCATGAATTCTTAAGCTTATGTTGAGTTGAGCTCGACAATCAGCAAGCTGATTTTGACGAACTCTGAGCTGAGTTTGGCGAAATTTGAGTTTACTGCCCAACTCATTTTTCCTTACTTGTCCAATCATGGACTACCTGCATGCATGAACTAAGTAATACATCAAATACACTATGCCCCTTAGCATGAATAGTAATGCCTCTTCAAATCCTGAGGAACATTGTAGGGAACAATTCCCAACAATCTCCCTCTATTTAAAGAAGGCAAAACGCATATCCATGCTAAGGTGCATCAACACAAGAAATATCAAGATAGATCTGATGAACACAATGTCATGACCACTAGCCATCTCAGTACTGAAAAACTCCCCTTGATGAGATGACTTAACACTATGATTGTGAGTTCTGAATTATCAATTATTGACAGTGTGATAATATGATTAAGGTCTACCTAATCATTAACTTAGCCAAACAATAATAGAAAATTAAGAAATCTGTCAAGAAATAGCATATTTACCAACCACAGATATACAAATGAGAATTTTAAGCACATTAGACACAACAATGAAGTTAGGGACAAATCATATTAATTTCATTGATAAAGATTTGAAATTTTTACATTGTTGGTATACATTACAAGACAAGATGTGATAATTTAAACAATCCTAAGCTAGCAGGAAATCTATCAGCTGTTCCTTGATGAACTTGCACTGACATCCTTGGTTGCAGCAGTCTTCTTCAAGGTTTCATCTTTGTCCTTCTGCCTCTTGAAGTAGAGGAATGGCTTTGGGATGTATCTTGAAGGCATTCTCTTAGGATTGCTTCTCATTACCAGATTTTATTTAAATACTCTTTCTCTTAAGGAGTTTCTTTCCAGATGTTTTATCCATTCCTCTGAGGGATAAATACTATTAATGTTCTTTAGAATTTGTACATGGCTGATCCAAGCATTTATGATAATATACTCAGAGGCATCACTTAGTTGTTCATAATCAGGATCATTTCTATTCTCAGCTCTTCTCTTGGCCATGAACTCTTCAGCCATCTGAGTCCCTTCCCTTTTTCTTCTGGCAACAAATTGTGCATCATGTGCAAGTCTATCTTGAGCTGGGAAGTCTAAATCCTCTGGCCTCTGTTTATCCAGTAGAGGTAGATGCAGTGCAACCTAGTGCCTTGAATTACTTTGAATGCATGATTTTCAATGAGTCCTGCAGTCTTAGCATGGCTGCTCTCCCCCTTTCTGCCTTCTTCAAATATAGTCTTGTGCAGTAAGGTGGTGGTAGCTTCAATTTGATTTGATAACTATTGAAGTATTCTCTCATTGTCAGTAAGGAGCTCATTTTTCATAAGCATTGCCTGCTCCATAGAGTGGAAGGCTACATTGGTCACATGCTGATTTATATGATCTGTTGCACCCTTGATTACTTCATCAGTTGCACTCACAAAAATTTTGACATATCCAATGTTAGTTGTATAGAATTGCTGGCTTGTTTCTATGGACTTCATAAGGGTAGTCAGTTTTGTGCCAGCAGTTCCAGCCATGTCAAACCAGGTAGTGACCTGTTTATTTAAGTGTGAAATTTCTTCTTTAGTTTCATTTACTTTAACCGACATTTCATCCCTTAGTTTGGCAACAGATTGATCAACATACTCCTTGAGGATAGTGGTCTGATTATCCAAGAGTACTTTAATTTGGTTTAAGAATTCCTCATTGGAGATGAGAGCAGATGAAGTATGGCCCATAGGAGGAGGTATAACATCCTGAGCGGGGATCTGAGAAGTCTCCCCCTCAACTACAACACCTATAGAAGAAAATATTTCCTTAGCTAAAAATGTTTTAACACTTTTAATTAAGAGAGAATGAGTTTTTCCTGTAGTGGGTGCAGACTCAACTATCTTATTGACAATTTGATCCAAGTCTGTCACATCCATCTGATCATGTTCCCCCTCAGACTGAGCATTTTTCTCTGGGCAACTCAGATCCACTTGGATCCTACCACAGAGAGATAAACTCTCCAGCCTCAGACTATTAAGCCTTCCAGCAACTCAGATCCACTTGGATCCTACCACAGAGAGATAAATTCTCCAGCCTCAGGCTATTAAGCCTTCCAGCAACTCAGATCCACTTGGATCCTACCACAGAGAGATAAACTCTCCAGCCTTAGGCTATTAATCCTTCCAGCAACTTAGATCCACTTGGATCCTACCACAGATAGATAAACTCTCCAGCCTCAGGCTATTAAGCCTTCTAGCAACTCAGATCCAGGAAACCTGAATCCTACAGTAAAATGGTTACAAGTTTTAAGATGAAAAAGAAAATAAAAATAACTCAGAGATTAAGGCTCCGTTTGGGGGGACTTATTTTCACCGGTCAAGCGGTTACGACCGCATGAACCGGACCTGAATTTAAGGTTAGATTCATGCGGTCGTAACCGCTTGACTGGTGATAATAAGTCCCCCCAAACGGAGCCTAAATCTCTGAGTTTGCTCTGTTGGACTGAGCAGATATCAGTCCAGCTAACTTGTTGTAGAAGGGATGAGTCTTCTTCTACAGCTATCTTCTCTCTTGCTGCACAGGTGAGAAGCTATCTGTTGTTGAGTATATCAACCAGCTTGATTTGTTCTTGAGAGTACCAACTTACTGAGCAGGAAGTGCTCTAGCTATCTTCTTCTTGCCCATTGGCTAACTTGGCTGGACTTTTAGCTTTCAAGCTTGATGAGGAAGAAGATGTCCAGCCGCCTCTTGCTTTATCTCTTTCTTCTTTTTGCGTTTGATACCCTGGTATTCGTTAACCCTAATCCTTTACTGTTTCCCCTTTTATATGCATTGATTTGAATCAACGACATCATAGTATATGGGCCCACCAAGGATTGGTGAGCGTCAACTCCATTAGAAAGGGACAAAACATCTTTCGGTGCTATAGCAGCTTTCCTGTAATGGCTTCCTGCAGTTTTTACTTTGATGACGTCAATAGTAGTCATCAACATCTGCACTTAGAAAATTTTCTGGAATCCCATCAAGCGTTGAATGATGTTGAGACACTCAACGCCATCAGCCTTGGCTCTCAGCGCTTCTGGACTTAGAAAATTTCTTGGCTTTGTCTCAGTAGTTTTGTCTCAGCGGTTTTAGCGGTCTCAGCGGTTTTCCATTATTAGCTGACACAAGCCTTTGTCTCAGTGCTTTTCTCTTATCTGCTGTCTCAGCAGTTTTTGCACTTTAACTGTCTCAACGGATTTGTCTCAGCGGTCGCAACTATTTTTCATTTATCAGTTGAGACAATTTTTTGTGTCAGCTCTTTCCTCTTTATTAGAAGCGTTGAGTGAACCTGCTTCACTCAACGCTTCTGGACTTAGAAAAATTTTAGCTAATTTTATTCTCAGTTGTTTACCTCTTAACTGTCTCAGCGCTTACTGCTTTATTTAGAAGCGTTGAGTGAACTTGCTTCACTCAACGCTTCTGGACTTAGAAAGTTTCTAGCTAACTTTGTCGCTGTTGTCTTAGTTATCTCAACGCCATCTTCTCAGCTGTCTCAACGCTATCTTCCCAACTGTCTCAGTTGTCTCAATGGTCTCAATTCCTTCTTCTCAGCGGACTCAGCGTTTATGCCTTAAACAGATTTTCTGGCTTTTAACTTGACAAGCTTTGAGCTGAGCTCGACGAACCGCAAACTGAGCTTGATGAACTTTGGTCTTCTCAGTGCTCTCAGCGTTTTTTTCCTTAGTCAATTTTTCTCTTGCTTCAGCTTAACAAGCATTGGGATAAGCTCGACGAACTGTAACCTGAGCTCGACGAACTTCGAGCTAAGTTCGACGAATTTTGTATCATGCATTCTTAAGCTTATGCTGAGTTGAGCTCGACGATCAGCAAGCTAATTTCGACAAACTCTGAGCTGAGTTCGGCGAAATTTGAGTTTACTGCCCAACTCATTTTTCCTTACTTGTCCAATCATGGACTACCAGCATGCATGAACTAAAGCATACATCAAATATACTATGCCCCTTAGCATGAATAGTGATGCCTCTTCAAATCCCGGGGAACATTATAGGGCACAATTCCCAACACTCACTCAACGCTTAAACACTTAGCTGTCAAAAATAGATGACAGCGTTGAGTGAGTTCAGCTCACTCAATGCTATCGATGCTTTAACACTAAGATTGCAGAGTTAAAGCGATGGTGTTGAGTGAGTTCAGCTCACTCAACGCTGTTGACGCTTTTTATAAAAGCGACGACATTGAGTGAATTCAACTCACTCAACGCTGTCAACGCTTTCTACTTGATTTTAACAGGCATAAGAGATGGCGTTGAGTGAGCTCAGCTCACTCAACGCTGTCGATGATTTTACACTTATATTCACAGATTTAGGAGACGGCGTTGAGTGATTTCAGCTCACTCAACACTGTCGACGCTAACATACTTAACATGCCGATTAAAGTGAATGCGTCGAGTGAGTTAAGCTCATTCGACGCTGTCGATGCTATCGACGCTTTTTAACTTAGTTTCCCAGATCACTCAGCTAGGCGTTGAGTGCATTCAACACACTCAATGCTTTCATACTTAGGCTAAAAACTGAACTTCTAACTAACATTACACTCAAAGTTTTTAAACAGAAACCTACCAGAGGGTTATCATCCCGACAGTCTTATATTAACAACTTCTAATTATATCTAACCTAGACAAAGAATGATTTTACAGCCATGCTAGGAGTCATCTGACCTACCAGAACATGAAACTGAATGGGAAAAATGCTCGGCAAGGGTGTAAACACCACTTACCTCAAGATCTATAGAAAACTCATCTTTTGACATGGAGGGAATCCTACCCTAATCTGATCATGTTGTACCAGAAGGATAATAGGAAAACAAAAGAGAAAAAAAAAAGAACAAGGGGAAAATCACCACTTGCCTCAAATCACCCGAAATCCGGCCAAGCAACACCCCACCTCACAGATCTGGCCGCAAGAACGCTTAAGCAACAAAACCTGAATCTTTAGAGGACTGGAAAATCTTACCGTAAAAAAGTATATCTATGCGAGATCTACCTGGATCCACTCTCCAAAGATGAAATCGAGCACTAAGGCTCCAGAAATCGGCGGCCGAAAGCTTAGGAAAATCCGCCGCTCTCATTCTTCCGCAACAAGCTAACGATTTCGCGAGGGAAGAAATGAATAGGGTTTTGATGTGATGGGTTTCAATTTATACTACTTTATCTGATTATTTTAATAAAAGATATCATAATTAATTAAATAAAACATCAAAACGACCTGAAAACCAAACTTACCCGAAATTCTACGAAAATCGTACCGTGGCTAAATACCGATGCTACGAACCCAATGACACAGTCAAAATTAAGATTCGATGAACCAAACTCAGGTAAACACCTCCCAAAGCCAAAAACAAGCATTCCCAAAGAGGCTCCACCGAGTCACCAAAACAGACCTGGCTCGCTAGGAAATCTTGCAAACAGGTTAAACTCAGCCACACACAAAAAACCTAAGAGCTAAAACCCATGCTATAACAACGGAACACGTCAGTCATGAGTTAACTTAATGCCCTGACGTCATAAATATGCCAAATGAAAGAATTAACTAAACATCTAAAAAATCAGGGGCGTTACAGTCACTCCGCCTAAAAACAAGTTTCGTCACGAAACTTTACGCACCAAAAGATTCCATAAAAAGAATAAAATCAAAGATTATAGAATGGGAAATACATACTGTAAGAATCTAGGAGAACAGATGAGGTGAGACTCCCTCATAGTTGACTCCAACTCGTATGTGGCGATTTCCATGTATTGGTTTCGCCACAAAACTTTAACCATTGGTATGGTTTTCCTCCGCCACACTCAATCTTGAGTATCCAGAATGCGGACAAGCATCTCAACATAGGAAAGATTGGGCTCCAACTAAGGCACAACATCAAGAATCTGTCGGTCGTTGAGCTCACATTTCCGCAACTGGCTCACATGAAACACGTCGTGCACACAAGGAAAATTTGCGGGCAAAACCAGCCTATAAGCTGATACACCAATACGCTCAACAACCTTAAAAGGTCCTACATACCTCGGGTACAACTTATGATCCTTACCAAACCTTTTAACTCCAGACATCGAGGAAACTTTGAGAAACACCAAGTCCCCTACAACAAACTCTAAATCAGACATACGTCGTTTGGCGTTCTTCTCGTATAGTTTTTGCGCTATCCGAAGCTTTTCCAGAATAAGATTCATAGAGATATCCATTTCTTCTAATGCTTTGGGACCCAGCAATGGTTTCTCACCGACCTCGGCCTAAAACAAGGGAGTTCTGCATTGCCTCCCATACAAGGCCTCAAACGGGGCCATCTACAAACTTTCTTGATAACTATTTTGTATGCAAACTCCATCAATCTGAGTCGCTCATCCCACGCTCCTCCGCGGTCCAAAATGTAACATCTGATCATATCCTCCACAATTTGATTCACTCTTTTCATTTGACCGTTTGTCTGCAGATGATAGGCCGTGGAATACCTCAAATCGGTACCCAAACCTTCTTGTAAACTCTTCCAAAAGTGAGATGTAAATCTGGAATCTTGATCTGATACAATACTAACTGGAACTCCATTTAATCTGATGACTTCATCTAAATATAGCTCAGCTATCTTCTTCATATGGTAATCAATCTTAAAAGGCACAAAGTGGACACACTTCGTTATTCTATCGACAATAACCCAGACTGAATCATATCCTCGGGGAGATCTTGGTAAACCAGTAATGAAATCTATTGAGATACTCTCTCACTTCCATCTCGGAATTTCCAAGAGCGTTAGCTTGCCACCAGGTCTTCCATGATCGGCCTTTACTCTCTTGCACGTAAAACATTCTGAAACGAACTTCGTTATATCACTTTTCATTCCGAACCACCAGGCGATCTGCTTCAAATCTTGGTACATCTTAGTTGAACCTGGGTGGTAGGCAACACTAGAACTATGAGCCTCACTGCACAACTTAACTCGAATATCTTCTACATCGGGGATACAAAATCTACTGCGGTACTTCAAGGGACCCGCGTCATCGATCGAAAAATCTGGCAACTCCCCTTTCTCAGTTGTCTTATAAATGTGCAACAAATCAGGACCTTTCATCTGATGCAGTCTTGTGAGTGTAATCCATAAAGGCTTAGCAACCTCCAAACAACTTGACGAGTTACATCTCCCAACAGAAATGCCCATCAAGAGAAATTCTTCTACCAGAGAATCCACAGAGAGGTTAAAAATCTTAGTTGTCTTCCTACTCAAGGCATCAGCTACAACATTGGCTTTGCCCGGATGGTACTGGATCTCAACATCACAATCAGCAACATACTCTAACCATCTTCGTTGGTGCAGATTCAACCCCCTTTGAGTGAAAACGTATTTTAAACTTTTATGATCGGTATAAATCTTACATAATGTGCTATATAGCAAGTGCCTCCGCAATTTTAGGGCATAAATCACTGTTGCGAAATTCAGATCATGCGTAGGGTAGTTCCTTTCATGTACCTTTAGATGTCTCGACCCATACGCAATTACCTTGCCTTCTTGCATCAACACGCATCCAAGTCCAATATGCGATGCATCTACATATATGGCATATTCTATTCCTTCTATAGGTAGGGTCAACACCGGAGCAGTGCACAATCTCCTCTTTAATTCCAGAAAAGTCTCCTCGCACTTATCGCTCCAAACAAAAGCTGTGACATTCTTCTGCGTCAGTTTAGTCAGTGTCGCAGACAACGTAGAGAAACCCTCTACAAACCTTTTATAGTAGCCAGCCAACCCTAGGAAGCTCCTTATCTCCTTAGGTGTGGTGGACATATTCCAATCCATAACAACAGCTATCTTTTCAGGGTCAACTGAAATTCCATCTTTATTTACCACATGACCCAAGAACAAAACCTGAGGCAACCAAAACTCAAACTTGCTCAGCTTAGCAACAACTTATGGTCCCTCAAGGCAGACAAAACTAAACGCAAGTGGTGAGCATGCTCATCAGCACTGCGGGAATATACCAAAACGTCATCTATAAACACGACCACAAAACGGTCCAGAAAATCCTTGAACACGCGGTTCATCATATCTATAAAGGCAGAGGGAGCATTGGTCAAACCAAAGGACATTACTAAAAACTCAAAATGTCCATGCCTGGAACAGAAAGCAGTCTGTGGGATATCCGTCTCACGAATCCTTAACTGGTGGTAGCCCGAACGAAGGTCAATCTTTGAAAATACTATGCTACCATATAGTTGATCAAAAAAATCATATATTCTTGGTAAAGGATATCTGTTCTTAATGGTGACTTTATTCAGCTCTTTATAATCAATACACAACCTCATTGATCCATCCTTTTTCTTTACAAACAAGACGGGAGCACGCCAAGGTGAAGAACTCGGCATAATAAAATCATTCAGGAGCAACTCATCCAACTGAGTATGCAAGTCCTCCAACTCACGCGGCGCCATCCGGTACGGCGCCTTAGCAATAGGACGGGTGTCCGGCTCCAGATCTATGACAAACTTCATGTCCCTCTCAGGTGGAAGACTCGGAAGATTAGATGGAAAAACATCTGGAAACTCACGCACCACCGAAATCTCCTCTACAGGCAGTAAGCTAACAACGGTTTCCAAAACTGAAACCAAACAAGCAAAACATCTGAAATCTAAAAGCTTCTGAGCACATACCGTAGAAATAATTAGAGAAACTTGGCGTGGATATTCATAAACACTCCTGGGTTGACCGTTGTCCATCTTGAAGTCCAAGGGCTTAACCTTGCACTGGATAACAACATTTTATTTGGAAAACCAGTATATGCCCAAGATCATATCAAAATCTTCCAAGTCTATCATCTTCAAATCAGAAACTGCTAGAAAATCGCCTAACAGAATCAGACAACTCTGAATACATTGGTCCGATATCATAGAATTATCAGAAGGAAACTTGACACAAAACGTGTAATCAACCCAATCGAGAGCCAAACGATAACGCTCTATAAATGTTGTAGCCACAAATGAGTGGGTAGCACTGGAATCAAAAAGGACATGCGCCCAGCGATTCTTTACCTTAAATTTTCCCTATAAAAAGCTTGCATAACTAATCGAAAAACATCGAAACTACAACTATGAGCTAAGAAGACATAATACTAGGTTAGGAACTAACCTGAAATCATTTGGGTATAAGTCTGGGCCTCCTCCAGATACAAAACGTTAAGCTTTCCCTTCCCTTTGTCTACAGGATGCGGCGATGGCATGGCCCGAAGCCGAACTGGCTGCAGCGCAGGCTGACTGCGGGCACTTTGACTTGATGTGACCTTTCTGTCTGCACTGAAAGCAAACTCTAACCTTATCCCAATAGTGGGCAGCATCATGCCCCTTCCATTTGCATGAAGTACAAACCAAATCTCCCTTAGGAGCACCCTGGATCACATGGACCTGCTCCTATTTCTGTGCTCATATCCTCTTAAAACATTTCTCAAACGGGTGGCCTGTCCGGCCACAGAAACTACATATTTCTTTGCTCCTCTTCCTCGAAGCAGCATCGGATTCCTGGGAATTCTTACTGTCACCAGTCTTCCTCTTATCCTTTCTCATTTGTTATCCTAGGTTATTGGCTTTGTCGATTGCCTCAACCTTAAGAGCTGCTTTGACTGCTTCAAAATAACTCTTCGATCTATAAGCACTTGCCAACTACTAGATGTCACTCTTCAGACCACCCAGAAAATGCTTGACACTGATGTCTTAAGAACCTACTAAATTCGGGACAAATCTGCTCAGCTTGCTAAACTCCACCTCATACTCACTGTGAGTTGCCCCTGCTTTAAGTGCAGGAAATCATTTAACAAACGGTCTCGCTCGACCGATAACAGAAACTTCTTCAGCAAAAGCTCCTTGAAGGCTACCCAGGAACAACCATTCTTCAAATTTTCCTTCTCCCTTAGCCACCAACTCTTTGCCAAACCTTTGAGCTGGTAGGCAGCGACCATTACTCTCTGGTCTGCTGAAACTTCGGAGTAAGAGAACATCTCCTTGATGGCTATGATCTACTCATCCAAGGCCATGAAGTCTACCCTACCATCATAGGTAGGGGGTCCTAATTCACTGTAAATGCGAGATGAAGTTCATTTTTGGTGGCAGCACAGCTGGGGGCACCACAGGAGTAGGAGGAACTAGAACACCTTGACCCACGGACGGGTCCTGAACTCTAAGTGATTGTCCTGCAACGACAGTCAACAAGGCTTGGATCTGCGACTGCATCTCCAACATTTACCTAGACAAAGCTTCATTGCTCTGTCGCAATCCTTCTATCACGGCCTCATTCTGAGCACCAGATGACTCGCCCTCTGACTAGGAAGTCGACCTTGTCGTAGGACGTCTCGACATTCTAATAATTACAACAAGCAACTAGTCAAAACCTAGCTTAATTGCTAGAACCAAACAACCTAGTGCATACCAAACATACATAAATACTTGCTTTTGCTACTAACTTGCTCTGGGAACTTTATAAATGACGAAATGCTTAAACCTAGGATGATATACCATCATCCTATTAACTCTTATGCATAGTCCATGAATGCATGAATTTGTATTCTTTTGACTCAAAATAATGTGTGTACATATGTCATCATATAAATCTTTAGCTTGGCACGTGTACAAATGCTATGTTATGCTATGCATGTTGTGATATGCATTCTAAAAATGTCTTAATGCATGTTATGAGCGGTGTACACCTGAAATATTATGCATCTCATACTACATAATATCGCATGTAACGAAAAAGTAAAAAGTGTTAATGGGCATCCATGTGATGATGATTATTCATCTCATACTACATAACCGTCACATGTTGCCACCTATGGTGGGTCAATATACAAACACATATTATGCATCTCATACTACATAATATGTCATGTATACTTCTTATCATGCTTATGAGTGTAGTGTTCATGCTTCATCGAAGACGTACTGATGACACATCGGTGTGTGTATGAAATCACACTAAACAACTAACACTAACTAGAGATGGTTGCCCGACCAATTGTCAAACAACCCATCCCTCTGATACAAACTGTCAAAACCCGTATTTTCTCAACATGTAAGTTATATCAGAGTAAAAGAAAATAGGCGTCGTGATGCCACACCGTGCAGGGGATAATTGCAGGCGCTCAGGAAAAATCCCAAACTCTATAGTTTATATGAAATCCATAAGTTATTAAGTAAAAACAGTTTATATTGGATGGATGTATCCCTTGGCACAGTGGATGTAAGACCCCCTTTTTTTCTTTTTGGACACCGGGGTCTTGGGCCCAGAACCGCCGTTTTGCGGTGACTCCTTCACGCCCTGAAGAGTCATCACCACAAAGCGCCGATTCTGCCGACCATTTCGATCACATAAAAGTAGCAAAATAATGAAGTAAATGTAAACTATCTGTCCACAGAAAATCACATGACATAATAAATATAACTGCACGAAGGGAGTGTCCACAGAAAATATCATCAGAGTAGCAAAACGGGCTTATGCCCGGTACATCAAATCCTCACTACAAGATCTCTCATGCAGAAACAAAAGTAGAAAACTGCTCAGGGTCGAGACTCACGGTCCCGGCTGTGTGAACTCCGGAGCTAGACTGCCCTACCTCCAAGCGCACCGGTCTCTGGGGCTGCTCCTCCATGCTGGTCTCCGCGATCCCCTAAATGATGCGGTTCGAAAACCGTTAGTCTAAAAGACTAAGTCCTATCATCCCCCACCCCTTCCCCCACGGCTCCTAGGCACCGAGCGGAGAGGAAGAAAGGGGAGGACTTGAAGGTGGAGAATATCAAAAGCAGATGGCAGCGGTCCTAATCTAACAAGTTCTATAGCATATAAAGACAATAAGCTGTAATATGAAATGTAACCTTCACTTATGTGAAAAACACATAAGCCAAGGGGTCTTTTGCAAGGCTCCTGTTGAAGTTAGTGACCGGGCGGTCTGTCTTGGCGGGTTGGAGACCGCGCGGTCTGGCGGTTTGACTCGGCAACTTGTAAACCGGGCGGTCTAGCAATCTTCACAGGCGACCTCTCTGCTTCTCTTATTGTAGCCGTGCGGTTAGTTCTTCTGTCTAACCGCGCGGCCTGTGCGGTTTACTTTGTACAGTCCGCTTAGCTTGTAAATTTTTAGTCCCACATCTCTTTTTTGTATTCTCTCTTCTCTCCTCCATTCTATATAAGGGAGGGCATACCTTTGTAATAGTTATCTTTTTTGGATAATAAAATTTCAATTATTCAAAAGTTTATTCGGCTTGTTCTCCACTTTTCGCTTCTTTTCGCTACTTTCTAACATGGTATCAGAGCACACGGTCATTTCCTCCTGATTCTGTGCGCTCTCTGTTGTTCGCGGCTTGTCTTCCGCGTTCTGCGACTTGTTCGCGGCTTGCCTTCTCATCTGTCCGCGCGTGTTGTTTCTATCCGCGCGGCTTGTCTCTGTTCGCTGCCTGTTCACGCGGCTTGCTTCTTCTTGGTTCTCTTCTTCTACTGCTCTTTGTCGCAGCGACCTGTTTCCGTGTCGCCGCGCTCCTTGTTCTTTCCTGCCGCTCTGACTTCCTAGTCGCTGCGGTCTGTCTCTGTCCGCGCGTGTTGTCTCTGTACTCGCGGTTTGCTGCTGTGATCTGCCTGACCGTGCGGGTTGTTCCTTTCTCCCCCGCATCTTGGTCGCGGTCACCTGCTCTTCTCCTCTCTTCTGTTTGCTCGGCCTTTTCAGTCCGCGCGACCTCTTCCCTTCTGTGCCCTTGACTGCTGTGATCTGCCTGACCGTGCGGGTTGTACCTTTCTTACCCGCATCTTGGTCGCGGTCACCTGCTCTTCTCCTCTCTTCTGTTCACTCGGCCTTTTTCAGTCCGCGCGACTTCTTCCCCGCTGTGCCTTGATCTGCATCCTAGCCGCTCGTGTTCGCGCGGCTTCTTCCCTTTTTCCCGCCGCGGTTTCACGCGGATTCTTCCTTGTTTGAGCAGCCTCTCTGCCCTTCTCCTTTAGCCTCTCCTGCTTGTTAGTCGCCGCGACCTCCTGGTTTAGTCGTGCGGCTTGTGCTCTGCACCTTGGTCGTGGCCCTTCGTGCCCTGGTGTGCTGTCACCGAGACCGCTGCAGTTTCTTCTTCCTCCCTTCATGGCTTTCATATCCTCCTCCCCGCCATTCGCCTCGGTTGTCACGTCTTCTGGTCGTGCACACGTTGTTACTCAGGGCAAATGGCTGATCGACACTGGTGCTACAAATCATATGACCAGCCATCTCCCGTGTTTCTCTCTCCTAGAAAAACATGCTCGCTTGCCCCCGGTTACTCTCGCTGACGGCTCTTCATCATCAGTTCATGGAACAGGGATAGTTCATGTCACTCCGTCTCTTCACTTGGCGGATACTCTCTACGTGCCACAGTTCCCGTGCAACTTATTATCTGTTACCTCTCTTTGCAAGCAATTACAGTGTTCCGTCACATTTACTTCTACTTCTTGCTCTTTTCAGGATCCGGACTCCCAACGGACGATTGCTACTGGGACTGAGAGTGGCGGCTTATACTTCCTAGACAACATTTCTGCTTTTTCCACCTTCTCTTCCACCTCCACAGATCTTCTCCAATGGCATCTCCGCCTTGGTCATGCTCCTCCCCGTCTTCTTCGTCAACTTCTGCCCCACCTTCCTCCTCAAAGTCCTCCGCTCAAATATGAGGCCTGTCAGCTTGGCAAGCATCACCGCTCCTCCTTCCCTCCAAAGCACGTTCGTAGCTCTACCCGTCCGTTTCATCTTATCCACTCCGATATCTGGGGTCCTTCTCCTACTCTTACCATTGGTCGGGGTAGTTCCTATTTTGTCACGTTCATTGATGATTTCTCTCGCTGTACGTGGGTGTATCTGTTAAAAGATCGCTCCGAATTATTCTCTGTATGGACATCCTTCTATCTCATGATCAAAACTCAGTTTGGTGTTTCTATCCAAGTGTTTCGATCTGATAATGCCCAAGAATATCTCAGTCGTGACTTCTCTACATTCTGCATGCAAAATGGGATTCTTCATCAAACTAGTTGTGTCTATACTTCACAACAAAATGGTGTGGCCGAACGCAAAAACCGTCACCTGCTCGATGTCGCTCGCACCTTGATGACCCAGATGCATGTTCCTCGCTCCTATTGGGGCTATGCTGTTCTCCTTGCCTGCTAACTCATCAATCGCATCCCCTCCACGGTTCTCCATGGCCAAACCCCGTTCTCCATTTTGTATCCGGGAAAGGAGCTGTTTCCTCTCCCTCTCCAAATCTTTGGATGCACTGCCTTTGTGCATACCCCTTCTGCCACCCGTGATAAGCTCTCCCCTCGCTCCACCAAATGTGTCTTTCTGGGGTACTCCACCACTCAGAAAGGCTACTGTTGTTTTGATCCCGTCCTTCGTAAGCAGTTCGTCTCTGCTGACGTCACCTTCTTCGAGAATACCTCCTACTTCTCGGATGACTCTTCTCCTCTTCTCCCAGCTTCTGATTCTCCTGCCGTTCCCTTCGTTCCCTCGCCTCCTCCTACACTCTCCACCACTACACCGTCTCCACCCCCTCCTCTTCCTCCACCTCTCTCTCTCTTCTCCACCACCCTCTCCCTCATCTCCGCTGCCGTCGCTCTCTTCTCCCGGGCCAGCTTTCTCTACCACGGATGCTCCGGATGCCGCGGGCCCGGCTGACCTGGATCTTCCTATTGCTCTTCGCAAAGGGGTGCGGACGTGTACCTTACACCCCCTTGCTGCTGTTGTTTCCTATGATCGTCTTACTCCTTCTCGCAGGGCATTTGCACTGGCTATCTCTGCCACTGCCACACCCCGCTCCTATCAGGAGGCCCTTGCTATTCCTCACTGGAAGATGGCCATGGATGAGGAAATGGCGACCCTCACTGAGCGGGGTACCTGGACTCTTGTTCCTCCTTCCTTTGGTACTGATGTTGTTGGCTGTCGCTGGGTCTTTGTGGTCAAATTTAGCCCAGACGGCACTGTGGATCGGTATAAGGCTCGCCTTGTGGCTAAGGGCTTTACTCAGACCTATGGGGTTGATTACTTTGACACCTTCTCCCCTGTGGCTCGTCTCAGCACCATCCGGGTTCTTCTCTCTGTGGCCGTCAATCGGGATTGGCCGATTTCTCAGCTGGACGTCAAGAATGCCTTCCTTTATGGTGATCTTCACGAGGCCGTTTATATGGAGCAACCTCCTGGGTATGTTGCTCAGGGGGAGACACGAGTATGCCGGCTGCAGAAGGCAATTTATGGCCTCAAGCAGAGTCCTCGAGCTTGGTTTGACAAGTTCAGCGGTATTGTGGCGGCTGTTGGTTTTGTGCGAAGCTCTGCTGATCACTCTCTCTTTATTCGCAAAACTCCTTCTGGGCTGGTTGTTCTTGCTGTGTACGTCATTGATATTCTTCTCACTGGCAATGACCAGGAAGGGGTAGCCCTGACAAAGCGACATCTTCGCCAACATCTGATCACTAAAGATATGGGCTCTCCAAAGTACTTTCTGGGGATCGAACTCTCGCGGAAGCCCGACTCTTTAGTTCTCTCTCAGCGTAAGTATGCCCTTGATCTTTTAAAAGAGGCAGGATTGACTGGAGCTAAACCTGCCCGATGCCCCATGGCTATTGGGGAGGACAAAACCTGGACAGATGATTCGCCTCCTCTTTCAGATAGTTCGCGGTACAGGCGTCTGGTTGGTAAGCTCATATATCTCACAGTGACCAGACCCGACATTTCCTATGTTGTGGGCAAGGTGAGTCAATTCATGCAAGAGCCTAGGGAATGTCATCTACAGTCCGCCTTGCGGATCTTGGAATATGTCAAAGCAGCGCCTGGGAAAGGATTACTGTTTCAGAAGAATGGTCATCTGAGGATTGAAGCCTACTCAGATGCAAGTTATGCTGATGACAAAGGGGATCGCAAGTCTACCTCAGGTTTTTGCACCTTTGTTGGGGGAAATCTGGTGAGCTGGAAGAGCAAAAAGCAGTCTGTTGTCTCCAGGTCCAGTGCAGAAGCTGAGTATCGCAGTATGGCGTCAACCACTTGTGAGTTGAAATGGTTGCGGGCTCTCATGCTAGATTTAGGAGAGGTGTACAACCATCATCTTCCTATGTTCTGTGATAACAAGGCCGCCATATACATCTCCAAAAACCCGGTATTCCATGAAAAAACAAAGCACATTGAGGTTGACTGCCATTTCATTCGTGAAGAGATTTTAAAAGAACAAATTTGCACTCCGTTTGTCACGTCTGATAAAGAGCTAGCTGACATCTTCACCAAGCCAGTCTCCGCCTCGTTTCTGCATGTTTGCGACAAGCTGGGCATGATTGATATATATGCTCCATCTTGAGGGGGAGTGTTGAAGTTGGTGACCGGGCGGTCTGTCTTGGCGGGTTGGAGACCGCGCGGTCTGGCGGTTTGACTCGGCGACTTGTAAACCGGGCGGTCTAGCAATCTTCACAGGCGACCTCTCTGCTTCTCTTATTGTAGCCGTGCGGTTAGTCCTTCTGTCTAACCGTGCGGCCTATGCGGTTTACTTTGTACAGTCCGCTTATCTTGTAAATTTTTAGTCCCACATCTCTTTTTTGTATTCTCTCTTCTCTCCTCCATTCTATATAAGGGAGGGCATACCTTTGTAATAGTTATCTTTTTTGGATAATAAAATTTCAATTATTCAAAAGTTTATTCGGCTTGTTCTCTACTTTTCGCTTCTTTTCGCTACTTTCTAACAGCTCCTATCGTATAAAAAAGTCCCATACCGATTTATACGCTGGGGTGTCGGTGGTCAAACAGCAGTAACTAAATATATCAAAATTAACCTTAATTTATAAACTTGCCCACACAAGCTTATAGACTAAGGGGTCGTTCCGCAGGTCCTAAAGTATAAGCGTCCCATTCCACTTATACTTTAGGTGTCAAGGTTAAAGGTAACGATTATGCCATGACATGCAAGTGGGTATGATAGACATGCAAGTGCAACACACACACCCGACTCTGTGCACACAGACCTTTAGTTCCCCCTTTCTGGAGCCGTAACCTCCCAGGATACCTCCGTAGTGGCAGACGGAAGCGGTGGGTTGGGCCTCGCCCACCTCTAAACCAGTAAAGCACTACCGGTCAGACCTATTGTACGCCTCAACGCTTGGTGCACGAAGCGGACTCCTGCGTACTCTTGCCGGCTGGCGCACCGGACTTCTGTTGGCGAAGTGTTAACCATACTTGCCGAGTCAACGTATTGGCGTCGGTGCATCGACCCTCCAATACCGAAGACCCACCACCTTAATTTCCTTTCTTGTTATGCACATGCAAATTAGCGTAATCAAGAATCGAGCCGAAGCTCCCCGGACCAACACGTCCGACTCATGCAATCGAGCCGAAGCTCCCCGGACCCAAGTCCGCCTTTTAACCATCCGAGCCGAAGCTCCTATCCAACCTCTGGTGCCATCAGTGTTGTGGAATGTGCAACCCTAATTACTAAGTTACTCTTTACAGCTTGTTAAACAGTTTACGTTAACCCAGGACTGCCCTCGGTATTCCCTGTGAAGGGCTCTTAAGGGGCACTAGGAACTATGTTGGGATTACGCCCAACGTTCCCTTTCGCAAGGTACTTATTTTATTATTGGTTGATTCTCTTACCCTTTATTTTCTCATATTTCGATATGATAATCCTAGGGTAATTTGACTCCAACTCTCTCCTTGGGTAGGACGATCTTTTGTCGGACCCGAACGCCTATAACCCTAGACAGAACCACACCTTACTCACTCATCTTCCAAAGACGCAGCCCATTCCACTTGTCCTTACAACAAACCATCAGGACTCATCATACTTGCCCTAATTCACATCCAAATGAAATCCTGCAGTTTTGCTATATGCAGACCACTTAAGCTACATGACCCGTAAAAAGGGAAGTACATGAAATACTCATTCAGTACCCTTATGATAATTATTAGAGGTCTAAAAGGACATTTGAAGCATAAATTCAGAAATCCATAATTTTCCTAATTTGTCTGATAATTAATTTATTTATTCTAATGTCCCAAAAGGCCCAGGTTTGAACATGAAGAACCATTTTCAGACAAGCTATTAATCCACTAAATTTATGATAATAACAAAATGCCTAATCAACTCTAAATCCTGAGTATCCCAATTTTTCAGCAAGGTTTAGGCCTTAAATTTAATTTCAAAGATGCCCCATAAAAAGTCATTTTAAAAGATTCTATAGTAATAACACCTCCAAAAATTCAGAGAAAATTCAGGGATGATTGTGATGGACTACAAGTACCCTAGAAAAAGTTTCATAATTTATCATTTGGAAATAAAGCTATATTTGATTTTCTTATGAACTCTCTAATTTAAGGGTTAATGAACAAAGTATGCTAATCATTCATCAAATAATTCCACAAAAATTTCCATATGATAACATTGAGCTGAAAACACTATGCAAGAAGTTTCATGATTTTTCAGTAAGTAATGGCCTCTGACAAGAATTATTAATATGTAATGAAAATAAAGCACTTGTGAAGTAGATGCCCTAAATAAATACCCAAAAATTCTAACAAAATTCATACAAGCTTATTATAACCTAAAACCAACTCTGCTCATGTTTCATACCCTCTCTATGGGCAGTGAGACCACAATAGCCAAATTAATTATTAGGGCATTACTATTGATTACAAATGAAGTGCTATAACCATTGTCCAAAATTCCTCAAGTAAATTGTCAGAGGCTCAAAATACCCTAGCCCCTTCACTACCCAAATTTGGTTAAGTTTTAAGATGTTTAGCTAACCTAAACCTACACTACAAGTTTTAGGACCTAAGCTAGGGTTAGAGTTTTGGGGGCTCTACCATCTTCAAAGTTAGCTAATATTTTTAACAGAGAGTATATATGTCCTAGGAACCTCCTTGCAAAAATTGAAGTTCATCCAAGGTGTTTAGGACTCATACCCTTCACAAGGCCAAAAGGTCCCTCCTTAGGGTTTGACCTAGGAACTTAGGGCAAATCTATTCCTCCCTATCCCATATTCCATGGGGAGGTGATGAGTGCCCTAACAAGTCAGTGGCCCAAATTTCAGCCTCTGTTGAGGTGATTTGGTCACTCAAAATCAAAAGTGCAACTTTTGACCAAAATGCCATTTTTAAGGTATAGCTAGGGTTGGGTCAAAACCTATTCAAAACACATCCAAATTGAATGCAATTTTATACAGAAACCTAATTGGAACCCAGGGACCACTCACCAAGATTTGGGAGGGTTTGGAGGTGTTTAGGGCACCTATTTAATTTATCTAATAATTATTAAATATTTACAAAAACTATAGAAATATTTTCTCCAAAAATTCCCATTTTTGGGCAGGCCCTAGGTATATCTAAGATAGACTCTCTGCCAAAATTTCAGCTAATTTGGGCTAGGGGTGAAGAGTGGGCACTCAATTTAATGACTGCCTAGCCCTAAGGGTATGTCCCACCAAAATGGGTGCCCTGGTCAACCCAGAAGCCTAAATGGGTTCAAACTAATTTTAAAATAAAGTAGACAGAAAGGGCTACAAATCATGTGTTGATTATTTTCTCATACAGAGTCTCTAACTATTTTTAAAAATTTAGAACATTAAATGTCAAAAGTGTGACAGAATGAAATAAATAACATTAATTTCCTATAGTTTAATACTGATGCAGCACGAATCTTGGTGCAAGAATCAACGGCATCTGGTCATCGTCTTCATTGAGCCGACGGCTGAGATTCGTCCCGCCTGGAGCGATTTCCAAGCCCTGCCGCCGGCGATCCAGCCCCTTCCCCGGCCGGCCACCGCCACCAACACCTCCGTTGGGGTGGTGGCTATCGCCAGGCGGCGGCTCCGCCGCCGGAGAGGCGTTTTCCGGCGGATATAGCAAGAGGTTTTCTTGCTGAAACCAGGAAAAATCCCGGATTGGATCGGGCTCAATTGAGCCCGAAACTCAAGCCTAATTGATCCTAAGATCTACCCGCGGGTTAAGGAGAGGAGGAGGACCTTCCTGGCGGCCTGGATGCGAGAGGAGCGGCGGGATGCCATTGACGACGGCGGCGGCGCTCGGCTTCTGCAACTGCACAGTGGAATGGCTCGTCTCCTCTAGGTAAACGCTCTAAAATGATCCCCTCGACTCCCTGAAGGTGTTTAAATGGCAAATGGGGGAGAGGAGAGGCTGGTTCTTCAATGGCCATTAACACCATTAAAGGTGTGGCTCGGGTTGTGTGGAGGGGGGCTGAACCCACCCCTTGGTGGCCGGGAAACGGCTGGAATCAACTCCTCTCTCCTAGAGGAGTTGATTGCAGCCATAATTGGTGGCTGTTAGTCTCCCTTGGCCGGCCTCTCACTTCCCCCTTCTTCTTCCTCATTTTCTCTCTCCTCCATTATCATGGAGAGGAGCTCCTTTCTCTCTCCTAGTCACCTCTGGTTGACTAGTCAACCTCACAAACTAAATGCAGCCCACTTGATTATGATGGTCATGGGAATGGGTTTAGCCTAAGGGAGAAGTGGCTTGGGCTTGGGTTAGCCCTTTTGGGTTAAGTTTGACTTGACCTAAATGAGGGTTGACTTGGGTCAACATGACTAATTGGGTTGACCCCTATGGGTTCTGGGTGACCCATTGGCTTCCCTTAGGGTCTAGGTAGGGTTATGTAGGGTTACCCTGTACTTTGGAGGTCACATACCCTTAGTAAGGGTACTTTGACCAGGTTAGGGCTTGAGTTGACTTGGGTCAACCTGGCCTCTAGGGCTGACCCCAATGTGTCCTTAGTGACCATTTGACCTCACTTTAGGGTTAGGAGGGCATAGGAGGGGTCCTTTAGGCTAGGAGTAGGTCAGTTGGCCCTAAGTAGGCTAGTTTGACTCATTTAGGGCTAGGGTTGACCTTGGTCAACTGAGCCTCTTGGGTTGACCCTAATGGGTCCTTTTGGCTCTAATGGGGCTCCCAAAATGTTTGGGAGTGTTGTGGTAGGGTCTTGGGGCCATGGTGAAGCCCCATTGTCATTCTAAACCATTGTTCAAAATTCTACTATTTGCAGACCATGGTGATCCTCACCTTGGCCTCCTATCTCTTGGCCCATTTCTGGCTTTCTAGGGTTTTGTCATGACCTAGTCATGGCCAAAACCACTCTTAGGGGTCTAGTTGGAAATGGGATGTTACAAATCCCAATAAACAAAACAAAGATTTCGTCCCCGAAATCAAGGTTGGGCCTACGGGTCTTACTACCGAAGGAAAGAGTCTTGTAACATCCCATTATGACGCCTTGTTTGTTAAATTAGATTTTACGGGAAAACTTAGATCTAAGACCCTTTCGCCCAATCGGCAAACCAAAATCCCAATAAACAAGGATAAGCCCCCAATAAACAAAAGATAAGCCTCTATCTGCCTAGAGCAGCCCTTAGTATACTTAAAGCAGGAAAAATAAATTAACATCTTGAGGGGTCCGAGAGGTATACCTGACTGAATAGCTCGGGGTATCTTTGTCGCATCAGGTCCTGTGGCTCCCAGGTATGCTCCTCCTGGCCGTGGTTCCTCCACAGGAACTTGACTAGTGGGACCTTCTTGCGTCGCAAGACCCGCACTCCTCGGTCGTCGATCCTCACAGGCTCCAAGCGAACCGACCGGTCTGAAGCTACCGGCCCTTCGGTGGTCAAAATCTGCTGCTCCGGGCGTAGCAGAGCCCTCCTCAAAGAAGAAATGTGGAAGACGTCGTGCAGCGCTTCCAGCTCTGGTGGTAACTCCAGCCGATAGGCTAGGGGTCCGATCCGCTCCAGGATCCTGTAAGGGCCCATGTACCTAGGGCTGAGCTTCTTCCTCCGACCACGCACCCGCGAGACTCCATGCATGGGCTGGATCTTCAGAAACACCCGGTCCCCCACCTGGAACTCCACTTGCCGATGCCGGGCGTCATAGTACTTAGCCTGTCTACTCTGTGCCTCGAGCATCCTATCCCTGATCAGCCTCACCTATGCCTCGGTGTCTTCAACAAACTCTGACCCCAACACTTTCGGATCTTCATTCTGCACCCAAGCAAGCGGGGTCCGGCATCTCCTCCCGTACAAGGCTTCGTAAGGCGCCATCCTGATGCTGGACTGGTGGCTGTTGTTATAGGAGAACTCGACAAGGGGTAAGAGTTTCTCCCACGGTTCCCCGCGGTCCAAGATGCATAGCCTCAAAAGGTCCTCCAGCGTCCGGTTGGTGCGTTCTGTCTGCCCGTCTGTCTGGGGGTGGAATGCAGTGCTGAAGGTCAATCGCGTGCCTAAGTAAGCTTGCACGGATCTCCACTCCCTGGAGGTGAACCGGCCATCCCGATCCGACACTATCGTCCTGGGCACGCCATGATAACGAATGAACTGTTCCACAAACTTCCGCACCAGAACTCCTACTGAATCATCCTTCCTGATCGGTATAAATCGAGCCACCTTGGTCAACCGATCAACGATTACCCAGATCGAGTCATTCCCCGTCCGAGACCGGGGAAGCCCATGTATGAAGTCCATGGCTATGTCATCAAACTTCCACTCCGGCACCGGGAGTGGCTGCAATAATCCTGCGGGGTTCCTGCACTCCGCCTTCACTAGCTGACATGCCTCACAATGGGTCACGAAGTGTGAGACATCCTTCTTCATGCCCGGCCAGTACATCGTCTTCTTCAAATCAGTCGTCATCTTTGTGATCCCCGGGTGTACCGAATACCGGCTGCAGTGCGCCTCCGTCATAATATCCTCCCGGATCTGGCCTCCCTCCGGTATATACACCCGTCTTCTGAAGCACACCAGGTCATCCCTCAGTGTGTAGTCTCCTGCAGTGCCTGCCTCTAGAGCTTGGAAGATGGGTTCCAACTTAGCATCCTGCCTCTGTCCCTCTCTGACCCGGTCTCTGATGTCATCGGTAACGCCTATCGCGGCCAAGTACTCCTCATAGAGCTCAGGATCATCAGACGATACCAGAGTAATGTGCATGTCCTCTAGTCTCTGCAGCAGCTCCATAAACATCAACTGAGGCTCTGCTCCTGCTGTGGCAGCTCTCCTACTCAGTGCATCCGCTACCACGTTCGCCTTCCCCGGGTGGTAATGCATCTCATACTGATAGTCAGAAAGGAACTCCACCCACCGCCTCTGCCTGATGTTTAGTTCCTTCTGCGTGTCCACGTACTTAAGGTTCTTATGATCGGAGTATATGTCACAGTGGACTCCATAAAGGTAGTGCCGCCATATTTTTAGTGCGAATACAACTGCTCCCATCTCCAGGTCGTGCACTGGGTAGTTCTTCTCATGGGTCTTCTGCTGGCGGGAGGCATAAGCTATGACGTGTCCGTTCTGCATCAGTACTGCTCCCATCCCCTGATATGATGCGTCGGTGTAGACCTGAAATCCCTCCCTCCCCGAGGGGAGAGTAAGAATGGGAGCCGAGGTTAGCCGATCCTTCAGCTCCTGGAACGCTGTCTGGCACTGCGGGGTCCATACGAACGGTACCTCCTTCTTTGTCAAGGATGTGAGCGGGAGGGCGATTCGAGAGAATCCCTCCACGAACTTCCGATAGTAACCGGCAAGTCCTAGAAAACTCCATACGTCAGTGGCTGTTTTCAGCTGCGGCCACTCCGAAATAGCTTGAATCTTTGCCGGGTCCACTGCCAGCCCGGCTCCGCTGATAATGTGGCCTAAGAAAGCCACCTCCTTCAGCCAGAACTGACACTTGCTGAACTTCGCATAAAGGCGATGCTCCCGCAGTCTCTCCAAGGTCAGTGCCAGATGTTGTGTGTGCTCCTCCTCCGTCTTAGAATAGATAAGGATGTCGTCTATGAACACTATGACGAACACATCCAAATAAGCCTCGAAGACCCGGTTCATGAGGCTCATAAACGCCGACGGAGCATTCGTGAGCCCGAAGGGCATCACGATGAACTCATACAATCCATATCGGCTACTAAAGGCCGTCTTCGGAATATCCTCCTCCTGGATCCGCAGCTGGTAGTAGCCTGACATCAAGTCCAGCTTCGAAAAATAATGGGCTCCCTCCAGCTGATCGAACAACTCGTCTATCCTGGGGAGCGGATAGGTATTTCGGACGGTCAGCCTGTTTAGTGCTCGATAGTCGATGTACAGGCGTAAAGTGCCGTCCTTCTTCTTCACGAATAGGACAGGAGCTCCCCATGATGAGGAGCTCGGCCTAACAAATCCTGCTTCCACCAGCTCCTGCAACTGTGTCCGAAACTCCGCCAACTCCTTTGGGGCCATCCGATAAGGGGCCTTGGATACCGGCTTAGCCCCTGGTACCAACTGAATCTGGAAGTCCTTCTCCCTATGCGGAGGTAGTCCTGGCAGCTTATCCGGAAAAATATCGGCGTAGTCACGAACCACCGGAATGTTATCAATCAGGTCCTTCTCCTCAGTCATCTCGAATAATACTTGATATACCTCGTCCCCTTGCATATGAGCCTTAACGGCCTGAATAGATGAAAGCAGGCGACGGGAGACCGGTGTAGTACCTTCGAATGTCGCATAAGTATCGTCGTGGCTCAGCAAGACCCTCCTTGTTGGGCAATCAATCTGGGCATGGTTCCAGACAAGCCATGTCATGCCCAAGACGAGGTCGAAGTCCGGCATCCTCAGGATCGTCGCCGGGGCCTCGAGTGTCAACCCGTCTATGGTAACCTCCAGGAGGCACTTTTCTGTGGACTGGATCTCCATCCCATTGGGGAGGCGCACCCTCCTGGGTAGTCCTGTATAACAACGAATCTGATCCAGGTCCTTGACGAAATCCTCCGACACAAAGTTGTGCGATGCCCTCGTGTCGAACAGGGTATGGGCAGGCTTGCCGCACACCATCACCATTCCTAAATCAGTTTGAAAGAAACTCTGGTGTAAGGTTTCCTAACCTAGGTCGTTTAGTAGTTCTATTAACACCTAATATGAGTAATGAATGAATCTAAAATTAAGATTACTCTCATACCTGCAATAACCCTGTCCGGATTCCGGGGCTGTGCTAAGTCCAAAGCGTAAATCTGCTCCCCATTCTGCCTGCGGTCGCCTCCCTGGTAACCACGTCCTCGGCCGCGTCCTCGGCCTCCGAAATGCTGGGCCGGTGGGCCACCCCGTGGTGCTGGAGGTGGTGCCCCCCTCATAGGGCAGTCTCTCCGGAGATGTCCCACCTGGTGACAATGGAAGCACTCCGGCGGGGGATACGCCATACCCCGGGGTCTCTGCATCTCCTGGATCCGGAGAGGTTGAGGGGCCAAAACCACCTGCTCTCTCGGCTCCTGCCTCAACTCCTGACGAGGCTGCTCCTCTGCCCTCCTTCCATCTGGTATGGTGCCTCGCCGCTGATCATTTCGGGCCCTCCGGCCCTGGTCCTCCGCTTGCCATTTCCGGCCCCGAGTGGTGTGCCAGTCGGCCTCAATCCTCTTCGCCATCTCCAAAATCCGGGAGATGGGCCCGTCAAAGACAAAAAGCACGGCCTCCCTCAACTCCTCTTTTAGGCCCTTATAAAACCTCTTGACGTAACCTGCTTCGTCCAGCTGATAGGAGCCCGCATATCGGGCCAAATGATCGAACTCTCGGTGGTACTCCACCACTATCCTGGTGCCCTGCCTCAGCTGCAAGAACCGTTCCTCCAACTCGTCCCTGGCCGACTGAGGAATAAAGTGCTCCAGCAGCGTGGCCCTGAATTCTTCCCAAGTGATTTCTGCAATCTCCCTATCAGCAAAAGTTGTGTCCAACAGCGTCTTCCACCACCGCTTAGCATGTGACTCCAAGCAAGATACCACTAGGGCCACCCTCTCCTCCCAAGGGCATCGTATCCCAGTCAACATCTCGTACATAACATCCAGCCACTCCTCTGTCCGTACTGCCGACTCTGTCCCTAAGTATGATGGGGGAGAGAGTCCTCGGAAGGTGCTCATCCAGTTGGCCCCTGGGTTTGGCTGCTGGGCTGGAGCTTGCTGAGCCCGGAAGGCCTCAAGGATAGCTGTAAGGGTCTTCCCCATGTCTGACTGGAGGAAAGGTGTGGGGACCATGGGAGGTGGTGCAATGTCTGGAGTCTGCTGAGCTCCACCTTGTGGGGTGGGCTGAGCTGGGGGCTGCAAAACGAGCTTCATTAGTAGGTAATCGACTCAATGCCTAATGAAAGTGGACAATTTACATGTGATTCCCCCCATATGGGCACACCACTGCTTTCGCTGCTTAGTTTGTCCCCAAACTAAACCCGCGCAGCGGAAGCGTGGTGGGCCCATAACCCACAGGTCCCAGGATCAAAACCTGGCTCTGATACCACTTGTAAGACCCCCTTTTTTTTCTTTTTGGACACCGGGGTCTTGGGCCCAGAACCGCCGTTTTGCGGTGACTCCTTCACGCCCTGAAGAGTCATCACCACAAAGCGCCGATTCTGCCGGCCATTTCGATCACATAAAAGTAGCAAAATAATGAAGTAAATGTAAACTATCTGTCCACAGAGAATCACATGACATAATAAATATAACTCCACGAAGGGAGTGTCCACAGAAAATATCATCAGAGTAGCAAAACGGGCTTATGCCCGGTACATCAAATCCTCACTACAAGATCTCTCATGCAGAAACAAAAGTAGAAAACTGCTCAGGGTCGAGACTCACGGTCCCGGCTGTGTGAACTCCAGAGCTAGACTGCCCCACCTCCAAGCGCACCGGTCTCTGGGGCTGCTCCTCCATGCTGGTCTCCGCGATCCCCTAAATGATGCGGTTCGAAAACCGTTAGTCTAAAAGACTAAGTCCTATCATCCCCCACCCCTTCCCCCACGGCTCCTAGGCACCGAGCGGAGAGGAAGAAAGGGGAGGACTTGAAGGTGGAGAATATCAAAAGCAGATGGCAGCGGTCCTAATCTAGCAAGTTCTATAGCATATAAAGACAATAAGCTGTAATATGAAATGTAACCTTCACTTATGTGAAAAACATATAAGCCAAGGGGTCTTTTGCAAGGCTCCCATCGTATAAAAAGTCCCATACCGATTTATACGCTGGGGTGTCGGTGGTCAAACAGCAGTAACTAAATATATCAAAATTAACCTTAATTTATAAACTTGCCCACACAAGCTTATAGACTAAGGGGTCGTTCCGCAGGTCCTAAAGTATAAGCGTCCCATTCCACTTATACTTTAGGTGTCAAGGTTAAAGGTAACGATTATGCCATGACATGCAAGTGGGTATGATGGACATGCAAGTGCAACACACACACCCGACTCTGTGCACACAGACCTTTAGTTCCCACTTTCTGGAGTCGTAACCTCCCAGGATACCTCCGTAGTGGCAGACGGAAGCGGTGGGTTGGGCCTCGCCCACCTCTAAACCAGTAAAGCACTACCGGTCAGACCTATCGTACGCCTCAACGCTTGGTGCACGAAGCGGACTCCTGCGTACTCTTGCCGGCTGGCGCACCGGACTTCTGTTGGCGAAGTGTTAACCACACTTGCCGAGTCAACGTATTGGCGTCGGTGCATCGACCCTCCAATACCGAAGACCCACCACCTTAATTTCCTTTCCTGTTATGCACATGCAAATTAGCATAATCAAGAATCGAGCCGAAGCTCCCCGGACCAACACGTCCGACTCATGCAATCGAGCCGAAGCTCCCCGGACCCAAGTCCGCCTTTTAACCATCCGAGCCGAAGCTCCTATCCAACCTCTGGTGTCATCAGTGTTGTGGAATGTGCAACCCTAATTACTAAGTTACTCTTTACAGCTTGTTAAACAGTTTACGTTAACCCAGGACTGCCCCCGGTATTCCCTGTGAAGGGCTCTTAAGGGGCACTAGGAACTATGTTGGGATTACGCCAAACGTTCCCTTTAGCAAGGTACTTATTTTATTATTGGTTGATTCCCTTACCCTTTATTTTCTCATATTTCGATATGCTAATCCTAGGGTAATTTGACTCCAACTCTCTCCTTGGGTAGGACGATCTTTCGTCGGACCCGAACGCCTATAACCCTAGACAGAACCACACCTTACTCACTCATCTTCCAAAGACGCAGCCCATTCCACTTGTCCTTACAACAAACCATCAGGACTCATCATACTTGCTCTAATTCACATCCAAATGAAATCCTGCAGTTTTGCTATATGCAGACCACTTAAGCTACATGACCCGTAAAAAGGGAAGTACATGAAATACTCATCCAGTACCCTTATGATAATTATTAGAGGTCTAAAAGGACATTTGAAGCATAAATCCAGAAATCCATAATTTTCCTAATTTGTCTGATAATTAATTTATTTATTCTAATGTCCCAAAAGGCCCAGGTTTGAACATGAAGAAACCATTTTCAGACAAGCTATTAATCCACTAAATTTATGATAATAACAAAATGCCTAATCAACTCTAAATCCTGAGTCTCCCAATTTTTCAGCAAGGTTTAGGCCTTAAATTTAATTTCAAAGATGCCCCATAAAAAGTCATTTTAAAAGATTCTATAGTAATAACACCTCCAAAAATTCAGAGAAAATTCAGGGATGATTGTGATGGACTACAAGTACCCTAGAAAAAGTTTCATAATTTAGCATTTGGAAATAAAGCTATATTTGATTTTCTTATGAACTCTCTAATTTAAGGATTAATGAACAAAGTATGCTAATCATTCATCAAATAATTCCACAAAAATTTCCATATGATAACATTGAGCTAAAAACACTATGCAGGAAGTTTCATGATTTTTCAGTAAGTAATAGCCTCTGACAAGAATTATTAATATGTAATCAAAATAAAGCACTTGTGAAGTAGATGCCCTAAATAAATACCCAAAAATTCTAACAAAATTCATACAAGCTTATTATAACCTAAAACCAACTCTGCTCATGTTTCATACCCTCTCTATGGGCAGTGAGACCACAATAGCCAAATTAATTATTAGGGCATTACTATTGATTACAAATGAAGTGCTATAACCATTGTCCAAAATTCCTCAAGTAAATTGTCAGAGGCTCAAAATACCCTAGCCCCTTCACTACCCAAATTTGGTTAAGGCGTCATTTGTTTTAGTGGTGGCGGGTCGATCCGGCGGGTGGAAACGGAGAGTTCGAACAGGAGGGGAGAGGTGGCTGCTCCAAACGGAGCTTTTTGTGGCGTTTTTCAAGGCGGGCGGGTGGAAACGGAGCAAACGCCGCCGGAGATTCATTTGTTTACCCTCCTTCTGCCGGTGTTTGCCCAAAACAGAATTGCGAAACGCTCAAACAAATAGAGCCTAAGTTTCAAGATGTTTAGCTAACATAAACCTACACTACAAGTTTTAGGACCTGAGCTAGGGTTAGAGTTTTGGGGGCTCTACCATCTTCAAAGTTAGCTAATATTTTTAACAGAGAGTATATATGTCCTAGGAACCTCCTTGCAAAAATTGAAGTTCATCCAAGGTGTTTAGGACTCATACCCTTCACAAGGCCAAAAGGTCCCTCCTTAGGGTTTGACCTAGGAACTTAGGGCAAATCTATTCCTCCCTATCCCATATACCATGGGGAGGTGATGAGTGCCCTAACAAGTCAGTGGCCCAAATTTCAGCCTCTGTTGAGGTGATTTGGTCACTCAAAATCAAAAGTGCAACTTTTGGCCAAAATGCCCTTTTTAAGGTATAGCTAGGATTGGGTCAAAACCTATTCAAAACACATCCAAATTGAATGAAATGTTATACAGAAACCTAATTGGAACATAGGGACCACTCACCAAGATTTGGGAGGGTTTGGAGGTGTTTAGGGCACCTATTTAATTTATCTAATAATTATTAAATATTTACAAAAACTATAGAAATATTTTCTCCAAAAATTCCCATTTTTGGGCAGACCCTAGGTATATCTAAGATAGACTCTCTGCCAAAATTTCAGCTAATTTGGGCTAGGGGTGAAGAGTGGGCACTCAATTTAATGACTGCCTAGCCCTAAGGGTATGTCCCACCAAAATGGGTGCCCTGGTCAAACCAGAAGCCTAAATGGGTTCAAACCAATTTTAAAATAAAGTAGACAGAAAGGGCTACAAATCATGTGTTGATCATTTTCTCATACAGAGCTTCTAACTATTTTTAAAAATTTAGAACATTAAATGTCAAAAGTGTGACAGAATGAAATAAATAACATTAATTTCCTATAGTTTAATACTGATGCAGCACGAATCTTGGCGCAAGAATCAACGGCATCTGGTCATCGTCTTCATTGAGCCGACGGCTGAGATTCATCCCGCCTGGAGCGATTTCCAAGCCCTGCCGCCGGCGATCCAGCCCCTTCCCCGGCCGGCCACCGCCACCAACACCTCCGTTCGGGTGGTGGCTATCGCCAGGCGGCGGCTCCGCCGCCGGAGAGGCGTTTTCCGGCGGATATAGCAAGAGGTTTTCTTGCCGAAACCAGGAAAAATCCCGGATTGGATCGGGCTCAATTGAGCCCGAAACTCAAGCCTAACTGATCCTAAGATCTACCCGCGGGTTAAGGAGAGGAGGAGGACCTTCCTGGCGGCCTGGATGCGAGAGGAGCGGCGGGATGCCATTGACGACGGCGGCGGCGCTCGGCTTCTGCAACTGCGCAGTGGAATGGCTCGTCTCCTCCAGGTAAACGCTCTAAAATGATCCCCTCGGCTCCCTGAAGGTGTTTAAATGGCAAATGGGGGAGAGGAGAGGCTGGTTCTTCAATGGCCATTAACACCATTAAAGGTGTGGCTCGGGTTGTGTGGAGGGGGGCTGAACCCACCCCTTGGTGGCCGGGAAACGGCTGGAATCAACTCCTCTCTCCTAGAGGAGTTGATTGCAGCCATAATTGGTGGCTGTTAGTCTCCCTTGGCCGGCCTCTCACTTCCCCCTTCTTCTTCCTCATTTTCTCTCTCCTCCATTATCATGGAGAGGAGCTCCTTTCTCTCTCCTAGTCACCTCTGGTTGACTAGTCAACCTCACAAACTAAATGCATCCCACTTGATTATGATGGTCATGGGAATGGGTTTAGCCTAAGGGAGAAGTGGCTTGGGCTTGGGTTAGCCCTTTTGGGTTAAGTTTGACTTGACCTAAATGAGGGTTGACTTGGGTCAACATGACTAATTGGGTTGACCCTATGGGTTCTGGGTGACCCATTGGCTTCCCTTAGGGTCTAGGTAGGGTTATGTAGGGTTACCCTGTACTTTGGAGGTCGCATACCCTTAGTAAGGGTACTTTGACCAGGTTAGGGCTTGAGTTGACTTGGGTCAACCTGGCCTCTAGGGCTGACCCCAATGTGTCCTTAGTGACCATTTGACCTCACTTTAGGGTTAGGAGGGCATAGGAGGGGTCCTTTAGGCTAGGAGTAGGTCAGTTGGCCCTAAGTAGGCTAGTTTGACCCATTTAGGGCTAGGGTTGACCTTGGTCAACTGGGCCTCTTGGGTTGACCCTAATGGGTCCTTTTGGCTCTAATGGGGCTCCCAAAATGTTTGGGAGTGTTGTGGTAGGGTCTTGGGGCCATGGTGAAGCCCCATTGTCATTCTAAACCATTGTTCAAAATTCTACTATTTGCAGACCATGGTGATCCTCACCTTGGCCTCCTATCTCTTGGCCCATTTCTGGCTTTCTAGGGTTTTGTCATGACCTAGTCATGGCCAAAACCACTCTTAGGGGTCTAGTTGGAAATGGGATGTTACAGTGGATCAACTAGTCCATGAGAAAAAGTATAGTTATAAGCTGCGGAAAATACTTTTGTTATGTTGATTAATATCCTGCATGAGTATAAACATCCTCAAAGGACAACTCATGACATGCAAGACTCTAGGTTTATTATAAATATGGAAATAGTCTTTACGTTAGCTAGAAAATAGTATTTTAGTTTTAGAAATATGAGATGTATGAAGTGCTAGTAGTAATGCTTTTAGAAGTGAAAATACCTAACATGCAACTTAGCATAAAATATTCCTAGAGAGCAAGTAAAAATAACTACAAAAGGCAAAGCTAGAAGCTTAGCAAGGTATTCAGCAATTCAAAAGGAAACCAACAGTGGGCGTCAACAAACTGACACGAACCCACTAGTCAGTATGTGTGTCTATACTAACCAGAAAACAACAAAGAACTACCTCTCAAGGTAGAGGAAACCTTAGCAACGCTGCAGTCCACTAGCAAACACCAAACCTAGCTGCTCAACCGGCTACTGCCCTGAACCTGAGACATTCAAAGAAAGAGCAGCTCAGCAAGAAAAATTCAAGTGGCAAACAAAACTGTCAGTAACCAAGGGAGTAGCAAAATTACTAATCCAAACCTGAATAGCTGTAAAAATGTAACAAACTAACTAGAGATTTAGAACGAAAGAGTTAACTTATAAAGTAAAAAGGTAATGAAATTTGCACCAAGTGCATACGGAGATATACTCCGAGAACATCTACGAGAATAGGCAGAAATAACATAAGTTTAATTCATAGGAAACAAAAAAATGAGATAAGGCTTAATAAATACGTGAATCATTAACACTGTAACACAACCGGGTCTGAGTTGGGACCAACCGATCAAACCTGAACTAACAGACCCAAATGTCTCAAAAACAGGACTACGGTGGTGGTCATTTGGTCCAACACAACTCAACAGCCCAGAAACAAGACCCAAACATGCCTGAGTGTAATGATTCACAAAACTAAGCCAACCAAACCAAACCCCATATCCCAAATACCCATAAAACTCAAACTTGACCAATTCAGCAGAAATCCGACAATTCTAACTTGGTAAAACTAAGCCTTTAGAGATACACGTCAAATCGGTGAAAGGACACAAATCTAAGGGAAAAGCGTCGAGTACACTCGACGCCGCATCGAGTGCAGTCAATGCACTCGACGTCATAACTCAACACACTCAACACTTAAACACAGCAGCAAGAACAGATGATGGCGTTGAGTGAGTTCAGCTCACTCAACGCTTAAACACTTAGCTGCTAAAAACAGATGACGGTGTTGAGTGAGTTCAGCTCACTCAACACTGTCGACGCTTTAACACTTAGATTGCAGAGTTAAAGCGACGGCGTTGAGTGAGTTCAGCTCACTCAACACTATCGATGCTTTCTATAAAAGCAATGGCGTTGAGTGAGTTTAACTCACTCAACACTGTCAACGCTTTCTACTTGGTTTTGATAGACGTAAGAGACGGCGTAGCTCACTCAACGCTGTCAACGCTTTTACACTTATATTCACAGATTTAGGAGACGACGTTGAGTGAGTTCAGCTCACTCAATGCTGTCGACGCTAACATACTTAACTTGCCGATTAAAGTGACGACGTCGAGTGAGTTAAGCTCACTCGACGCTGTCGACGTTATCAACACTTTTTAACTTAGTTTCCCAGACCTCTCAGCTAGGCGTTGGGTGCATTCAACACACTCAATGCTTTCATACTTAGGCTTAAAACTGAACTTCTACATTAAGATTACACTCAAAGTTTTTAGACAAAAACCTACCAGAGGGTTATCATCCCAACAGTCTTATATTAGCAACTTCTAATTATACCTAACCTAGACAAAGAATGATTTTACAGGCATGCTAAGAGTCATCTGGCCTACCAGAACAGGAAACCGAAGGGGAAAAAGGCACGGCAAGGGTGTAAACACCACTTACCTCAAGATCTATAGAAAAATCATCTTTTGACATGGAGGTAATCCTACCCTAATCCGATCCTGCTGTGAAAACAAAAGAGAAAAAAAAAGGAAGAACAAGCAAGGGGAAAATCACCACTTGCCTCAAATCACCCGAAATCTGGCCGAGCAACGCCCAACCTCACAGATCTAGTCGCAAGAACGCTTAAGCAACAAAACCTAAAACTTTAGAGGATGAAAGAGGGTCAAAACTGCATACCTAGAAATTTAAAAATCCAAGAAATTGAAAAAAGCTTACCGTAGAAACATAGATCTAGGCGAGATCTACCCGGATCCACTCTCCAAAGATGAAATCGAGCACCAAGGCTCCAGAAATCGGCGGCCGAAAGTTTAGGAAAGTCCGCCACTCTCGTTCTTCCACAACAAGTCGACGGTTTCACGAGGGAGACAATGAATAAGGTTTTGACGCAATGGGTTCCTATTTATACTACTTTATCCGATTATTTTAATAAAGGATATCATAATTAATTAAATAAAACGTCAAAACGACCCGAAAATCAAACTTATCCGGAATTCTACGAAAATCGTACCGTAGCTAAATACCGATGCTACGAACCCAACGACGTAGTCGAAATTAAGATTCGATGAACCAAACTCGGGTAAACACCTCCCGAAGTCACAACACAAGCATTCCCAAAGTGCCTCCACCGAGTCACCAAAACAGACCCGACTAGCTAGGAAATCTTGCAAACAGGTTAAACTCAGTCACACACAGAAAACCCAAGAGCTAAAACTCACGCTCTAACAACGACACGCGTCAACCATGCGTTAATGTAACGCCCTGACGTCATAAATACGTCAAATGAAAGAATTAACTAAACATCGAAAAAATCAGGGGCGTTACAAATTACTCTTGGACATGGTGAAAACATAAAACATGAAAGAGTACATGAATAAGAACACAGGAGCGTAATAGATGAATGAAAATGTGATTTTATTTCCAATAAAAACAAAGTATACGTAAAAGAAAAGTACTAATTTGCAATACTAGAAATTAAAGTGCAAGAATTAAGTAAGCAAAGAAGTGCAAGAAATGCAATAAGAACACTCCTAAAATCCTCCAAAGTCCAAATCAATAGTAGTCTCCAACCATAGCTTCATGCGGCCTTATATAAGCAAAGAGGGGGATGAACATGAGAGACATACTAAGGGTTGGAAGGCCAAGCATTGAAGGGAGAAAATTTATATGGGTAGGGAAGGAATGGGTTCAGCCAAATGAATGAAGAGAGCATACATGCATGGTGATGTGGCAAATATTTAATGGGAATAGGAGTGGGTGCCGGGTAAGCATTGAGGATATGTGGGCTGCATTGATTTAAGAGTAAAGAATAGAAGAGGGTGAAGTGCTGAGGATCCGGATCCCCTGGAGTTCCTGCGGGAATTTCAGGGGGTGGAGTTCATGTTTTGCGATTTCATGGAGCGGAATCAGAAAAAATGCTTAACATGAAAGTTTTAGATATTCCCGAGAGAATAACTTTCATGTTTAACATTTTTTTTGATTTGAAGTCGTTCATACCCCCGATTTGAGCTCCGAAAAAACACAGTCCGAAAAACATTAAATTAATGTTTTTCGGACTGTGTTTTTTTGGAGCCCAAATCGGGAGTGTAAACGACTTCAAATCAAAAAATATTCAACATGAAAGTTATTCGTCTCGGGGATATCTACAACTTTTATGTTAATCATTTTTTCTGATTCCGCTCCATAAATTCACAAAATAGGAACTCCACCCCCTGAAGTTTCCGCAGAAACTCCAGGGGATCTGAATCCGCTGAGGGGTTTGGCCAAATGGAATGGAGAGAAATGATTTAAGAGTGATGAATTTGGCTGCACATGGGCTTGACTTATCGTGGACTTTGAAGAGGCGGCGACATCGCATGCGAAGGTGGTGGCTTTCATATTGGAGAGAGTGGTGACGTGGCGTTGCATATGAGAACGAACTGGACAGGCTTGCGGGCAGCAACAAATACAGCGCGACAACAACTTTGAATACTTTATTTCTAACGCCAGGAGCGCGAAGGCAACATTAATCCTCCAAAATTTATAAAAACTTAAATTAGTATAATAATAATATAAAAGAAATGATTTATAAATGATAATACATAATATATTACTAATTTATATTAGATATTAATCTGAATTATATAATGAAAATATGTATAATTTCTACTTATTAAATACCCTCATACTTATTATTTTGTTTGTCCTCAAGCATAAACATACAAGCTAGCAAAAATAAAAAATAAACTAATTGAATAAATTGAGTGTGTTAATCACGAGTACGATGTGAAATTAAAGGTAGGAAATTTATGAAAGATAAACCGAAAATTATTACTTGTTGCGTACTAACTCGATGCCCCGGTCGGGCCGGATTTGTTCGAACCATCTTAGCTCATGAGGCGGTCGAGCGCGCACACAGTCAATGAAGGTAAAAAGTTTACACAAGATGTGATGACGTGGAAAAACCCCTTAAATGGGTAAAAAAACCACGTGACCGGGTCTGTGCCGATCAAATTCCACTAGATTTTGGTATTTACAGTGTGTTGGGGAATCAGGGCGACAGGCCGCTCTTGTTACAGCTTGGGGGGAGAGAGAGAGACTAAGACTCCCGGCGGGCAACAGGCTGCGCCGCGGGAGTAGCTTGGACGCTAGAATGTGTGGGACGGTCTCGGTGCTCTGGCTCTTCTGGTTGCGTTCACTTGTTGGCTGCGGTCGCCTTCCTCCTTGGACTCTTGCAGGGACTTGGTTCTTGCTGGCTACGCGGTGGTGGAGCGCTGGTGGCCGTGGGCGGCCGCTGGTGGTTCACGACGACTCGAGGCCGACGCGGGGGAGGAGGCAGGAGAGCTCTCACCTGAAAAAGAAGAAGAAAGCTCTGGGCATCCAAAAGGTGAAGAATGAAGAGCCCCTGGGGTCCTTTTATAGCCTCCAGGGGAGGATCATGCCGGGCCCCACCACTAAAGTGGTGGGTTAGTGGGTGGTTGCCCTCCCAATCGAACTGTGAGGAGAGCCTCCCCCCGATTCGGACGGTGGGGAGGTCGTCCACGGCGATGTGGCCATCATGGTGGCGGCGGTAGTAGGGGCCGGCGGCCGGCGGAGGCGGCGCCCCGGGGGCCAGCCGCGGCTAGGCGGGCGGTCTGGCATGGCTAGGACGGTGGACTTCGGCGGCTTGGCCGGCATCCTGCCGTGGCCGGGCCGCCGGCGGCTAGGCGGCCGGCCAGTGGCGACCGGCAGCAGGAGCGGCCGGCCGGCTAGCGGACCGGCTGCGGACGGCGCCGAGGGCCGGCCGGCGACCAGCCGTGGCTAGGCCGGCGGCTTTGGCCGTCGGCCTACCGCGGCCGGGCGCCGGCGGCTCGACACGGGCCCTGCCGGCCGGACGGCCTCCGCGGGGTTCGGCGGGCCGGCCCTGGCCGATGGGAGCGGTCAGCCGGCTGCGGCGGCTTACCGTGGTGACAGTCGTGGCCAGGCCGGCGGATCGTCGTGGCCAAGCCGGCGGGACCGCCGCGGCCGGGCCGCCGGCTGCCAGGCGCCGACCATGGCCCGCCCTCCCGGCGAGGCCGGCGGGAGGCCGGTCGCTGGCAGTGGTTAGGTGCCCGGATGGCGTTTTCCTCCATGGGGTGAGTGGCGCGCCCCACCCCCCATGATTTCCTCCTCATGAAGTTCATGGAGGGGGTGGACCACCCATGACCCATTTTTGGGAGATCATGGGGGGTTTCTTTCCTATAATGAGGGTGGAACCCATTAATTGCCCCCTAAATCTCTACTATCCGAGAGCGAAGTGAGCAGAGAGGAGAGATTTCTTTTGGTTTACTGCTGTCATGACGGCTCCCGGAAGAGAGGGTTGAGGCGGCGGTGACCAGCACTTCTAAGGTATTTCTGAGGGGAATTTTGACGGGTGATGATGACGTACTGACGCGAAGGCGGGGGCATCCACGCCGCTTACGTGCGCCGACGGCGTGGGAAGGCTGCGCGCACCGGCGATGCGCGCTCGCGGAGGCCGGTCGCGCGCAC